>JAWRVZ010000075.1:1192500-1555000 GCA_037043235.1 Rhodeus uyekii | reverse complement strand
GCTTTTATTCAATGATTAATATCCTAAATATTTTGCTTAATGAATATATGTAACACTTTTTTTTTTTTTGGAAGTATGTGTTCGTTCTATGAATTAAAATCTGCCCATTTAATAATAAAAATAGGCTGATTGAATTGAATATATCCTGAGTGAAACGCAGCACACACCGTCTTCCTGCCGTCTGTCATCATTTCTTTCTCAGTTATTAATTACGTGTCGTCTTTGAAGAGGCTGAACTTCCTCTTTTCAGTGTGTGCGAACACGCCTGCGCCTCTTCACCCGTTGGGTCGACACACACACTCGCTGTCGTAACCTGATGTGTGTGTTCTCATGTTTCTGTGGCTGCAGGCTGGGAAGAGACGGCAGTTTCCCACAGTTTAATAAGAGTATAAAGCCGCAGGAGCCCAGTGAAAACACACACACACTCTCATCAGCGTTGCACAATCTCAGCTTACATTGCACACACACACACACACACACACTGTTTTGACAGCACAGGCACCTGCAAATATCAGCGCTCAAGCCCTGTCTGCAAAAGCTAATACTCGTATAAGATGTGAAGATATGAGCGTGGACTGTATGAAGGATTCTGGCTTGATCAAATGCTCATAACTGAAGCCTCCTGAGAGCTTTAACCATCTCTGACCACAATGCATTCCTTCGTCTTTATGGCATTTTTACCCCTTTATGCTTTTAGCTTTTGGCTTCTGTAAAGCGGTGAGAGGGAATGCGATCGCTGCGTGAAATCCATTTGTCATAGTCGTGTGAGTTATGGCTTTCTGAGGTCATTATTGGACAGAGAAGCGCCGTCTTAATCAGGCACGGATTTCCAGATCCCGGGAAGTCGCTCTTATGCATTTTAAAGGCGTCATAGTCAATTATTATTATTTAAAAGGTTAACTTTATGGTGGCAAAGGTCATTTGTTTAAAACAAAAAAAGATATAAGTATAATCAGTATAAGTATTGATTGATTTGGTGCATCCAGAAATTAAATCCAAGATTATGAGGGCATTTATTTTTCAATTAAGTATAGTAGTAAATTGAGGTACTGAATAAAAACATCAATAACAATGACGATTATCTTACCTTCACGTTTCTGTGATTTTATACTTTTATACCAAGAATAATTGTAATTAAAATAGGAATTTTATTTTCTCTAAAGTATAATTGGTTTATACCATTTGAATAAAAATAAATGTAAATAATAATGTTTTTCCTTTCATTTTTTTATGCTTTTTATACTTATTTTATACTTATAGTTTATAAGTTTGTGAGAGGATAATAGTGATAAATATTTGTTTTTCAATCTAAATAATATTGGACTTCTTTTTGGAATTTGCTTTTCAATTGTGAGAGAATAATAGTAATAAATAGTAATTTTTTTTTTTTAGATAATATTTGAGACGTCATTTTATTTGCGATGAAATGGTATTAGATAAAAAATTATGAATAAAAATAGATTTTTGCAATTGGTTTACCGTCATACTCCTTAAAATAATCCAAAATGATGTGAGAATAATAGTAATAAAAAGGAAATATGTTATTTATATATTTTCAAAAAAATAGTATTGAATAAAAAAAATATATATATAATATTGGACTTCTTTTTGGAATTAGCTTTTTATCCCCATTAAAATAAATGTAAAACAATTGTGAGAGAATTATAGTAATAAATAGTAAAAAAAAATACTAATAATATAATATTTCAGATTTCATTTTATTTACGATGAAATAGTATTGGATAAAAAATATTGAACAAAAATAAATATAAACAGCAGTGGATTTTGCATTTGTTTTACCTTCATACTCATTAAAATAATCCAAAATGAGGTGAGAATAATAGTAATAAAAAGGAATTATTTAATTGATATATTTTCAATAAAATAATATTTAATTAAAAAAAATCAATATAATATCGGACTTGTTTTTGAAAATGTTTCACCTTCAATGTTTTGTATTCTTTGGTATTTTGATGCTTTAAGGAGGATTGTGTCGTTAGCTTAGCAAACTCTGTTCTGTAATCTATTCTAATCATGTCTCCTGTTTATCGTTCTTTGTGCTTATCCATCTCGCATCTGTCCTTCGCTGAGACATGTTTCCCTTCTATAAGTGCCAAGTTCTGACGAAGATGATTATCTACCTACAGTCAAATCTCTGCTGCTCCTGTCCTGTAGAGCATTGACACAGATCTAGACCTGACAGCTCCTGATTAATCCAATCTGGGTTCATTTCACAGCTTTTTACATCCCTTGTTTGTTATTGACTTGAACTCAGGGCACATGTCTCAGAAAACCTCCTCCATCACTTACTTCCACTCGTTTACGTCTCAGATCTCAGTTTCCTTCAGGGGAAGCGCTCAGTCTTAATTAAACTCTTTCTGAGATTCATGTTTGACCTTGAATCACACCATCTTGTGTCAATGTCATCTCTCCTGAGTGCTGACGAATGAGAGACCGTTTTCAGAATTATGATTTGTTTCAGTCTCTGTTACACAAACGCTTTGATTCATTCAATTATTAGTTTGATATCGGATGGATTTAATTCTTTAATTACTTTGAGGAGAAATAAATATTTTGTCTTATTTATCTTTTCCAGTCTTAACATACATCACTGCTATGGCTTTCCTGTAGCTCACACGGTAGAGTGTGGCGCTTGCAACGCCATGGTCATGGGTTCGATTCCCAGGGAAAGCAAGACCTGATTAGAATGTCAATGTGTTTCTTGAATGCAATGCAAGTCGCTTGGAATAAAAGCGTCTGTCAAGAAAATGCAGAAATCTAAACTAACAAAATTTGTAATATCTGTCAGAAACCTTGTATCTCCGTATTTTGTCTTTTGTTCACAGATCATTACTATTGGTCAACCTTTACATGCTACAAGTCTGTGGATTTTACTAGTAACCAATGAAACGTAACCTCGTATCTCCATTGGCTCCTCAAACTGTCAGTCAAACCTCATAACTCCACCCCCTCTATCGTGAATGAAGTGCCGCACTCAGTTTGAACTGCTTCTGCTTGATGGTGAATAGAGAACTTGCTCTTTGAATAGATAGTGTTTTCTTTACTCAAGAAAAACTATATAAAGGCTAATACTTGATGTATTTGAGGAACGGAGAAGAGTGTCTTTTGTCGTCGAGTCTGTCTGTCAGCCTGTGCAAAGCTGGTCATCTTCTATAACATGAGATTTTGGCCAAATGATAAAGAATGAGTGCTCGCATAACTACAATAAACTTGAGATAAAAGAGTCTGTAAACATGTAACGTAATGTGATGCACTTGCTGCCTTGGATGCGACCGTGACGGATAAAACACATATGTCTGAAATCCTCAAAAATGTGCTGGTCCAAAACCTTGTAACTCCGTTTGAGCTTGATTTGGGGAGAATGTTAATGATAAAATGACACATACATGTGTCTGACCATATTTAAAGCCATGACATCAAAAACAGTGTTTGTTTAAAAAATACCATTTCCTGAAAAGCAGTGGATTTGGAGTAGCGGTGGCAGGGTGGGGGGGGGGGGGCTGTTTCCTGTGTCACAACTGGAGGCAAATCCAGCCCTTTTAGAAAAAAACGAAATCATCATCCCCATTATTTTAAACGAGTAAATGATCATTAACGAACTATAAATGATGCTGATTGCAACAAGTTGCGCACATGCACGCTTTTGTATTGCTTCATGCGGTTAAAAATCGTCAAGAAAACGTTCAAGTGCATCTTTGATGTTCTTTTAAAGGAAGAACAGGGTGAAATTTCTTTGATTAGTCTCCCTTTGTCTCGAAACGGCAGATATTGAAACAGATATGTTTCGTTCCAGTTATTGAGAATAGAGAGGATCTTTATTCTTTTCGTCTTTACTCTCCACTGTTAGTTTTAGACCGCTGAAAAATCTAAAATAATTGTCATTTGGAACTCATTTATGGTGTTATTTTTATTTTTTATAAATCTATTGATAATAGTTAGTCTATAAACGCTTCAGTGAAGGCATGGTTTAGGGTTAGTAAACGTTTCTAGTAATGTCTAGTAAAACTATTATTGTTTTTACGGTTCAGGAATACGTTGATTTGACAGAAATGCTCCCCAAAAAAATATGAAATGTAATTAATAATAATAATAATAATAAAGTTGTTTTATGTTTTACCTTCAGTTTTCTAAATGTTTTTGAAGTTATTCAAATAAAATTAAGATTTGAAGAGAAAAATAGTTTATTATTATTTATTTTATTTTCATTTTATTTTTGAACAAATATATTGAATAAAAAGTCACATAAATTAAAGTCTAAAAATGTATGTGTGCTTTTTCCTGTGCTTTTGTATTTTTATACTTTTTGGAGAATTGCGCCATTGGCTTGACAAACTGTCAGAATCAATTATGAATCATGTCTCCTAAAAGTTATTCATTTAAATTATTATTACTATAAAAGAACATTAAAACGCAGTGCAGAATAAAGGGAATTGCTATCCTGCATTATGGTAAATAGAATTATTTCTGTGTGCTTATTCCTTCATATTTTGTGTTATGAATTCACAGCTCATTACGTCATGCAAGCAACAGGTGGCGCTGTTGTTAATGCAGATGACTGTATCCATGTGCTAAACCTCTTTAACTGACTGCTTTCGCATATTTGACCCTATATATCGAACCTGTTTCTCTCTGTGTGCTGTTTGATTTTATTGAATACTCTGCCTGTGTAATGGTCCTTCTCGGTTTTATAGGGGGGGTGGGCACCGTTACCTTCACGCGGCTGGATTGCGCTCATAGCTCTTGTGTTTTGTCCGGAGGGACGGCTGGCTGGGTGAAATAACTCCTGCCACAGCAAATCAAATCCTTTATGACTTTTCAGACAAATTTACAGCCTCGCAATCGGCCTGTTTCTGCTATTACTTTTCATTGTGCCATAAAGAACAGATTCCCTGTGCCGCAACGACCACAGTCCGACGGATTGCATTTTTTACAAAGTGATTAAATGTTTATTCGACACTGGCATTGACAGTATGATTGCGTGGAAATCTGTACGATACAGTCACGCGTGATTAAATGAACAGTAGTCACACACACGCCGTAGCCGGGATGTTGTAAGCCAGAGAGTGTTTTCTGAGAATGTCAGGATTGATGCGCTCGCAGTGATCCATGAGCGCACGCGGTGTCGTGTCCTGAGCCAGAGTATACGGAGAGCTGTGTAATTCATTTTAAAGAGCGGCCTTCACTTCTACGACTCTACTTTTCCTTTGCCCACATCCTCTGTGGGAGAGACTCAGAAGTGGCAGCTTCTGGAAAGAGAGGACTAAGGGAAAATTCTGATTATTATGCCCCAATTATGATATTTTAAAGGTTCCTAATTTTATTTTGGAATCTCCTACAATAGGTTCATATCCAAGGTCAAAAGCACTTTCATTTTCTCATAAAACACATTGCAGCATCAGCTCTTTTCTCTCTGTGAGTCTCTGAAACAGTTCAGTAAAGGATTCAGTCTCTACAAAAACCCCGCCTTTCTGAGAGTCTGCTCTGCTCTGATTGGCTCAGACGGTTCAGTCTGTTGTGATTGGTTAACTGCTTACAGCGCATGTTGGAAATGAAACACCCGTGTCGCAGTTTCAGCTTCATTTGAACACAATAATGGGAACTGTAATGATAGAAACGATCATTTCTAGCGCATATTCTCGTCCTTTTAAAGTGCAGCAAAGTGGATTTGCTGTTTGAGAAGGAGTGAGAATTACTGACGACTCGTTTCTGCAGTTCAGGATCAATTCTTTCTTTTAGGAAACAGTAACTTTTTTGACGTTTATTTTATTTTTACAAACCGCTGGATTACACACCACAGGAAAGGTATTAGAAAAAGCATCATTGGACACTTTAAATGAAGTCTGTTGTACAAGTGGAGAAATTAACTTCCATCTTTTTTTTCATCTCTCCATTTAAGCTTAATATTTCAAATTGAATTGCATGAATGTGTGAAATAAAAGTGACTTATAAATGCTCAGTGATTCATAAACAAGAAATGAACAAAACGGCACTGGAAACATTTGCAATCACAATCCTAAAATAAGCTTAAATGCACATGGATTCAGATTAATTTTACTTGGATTATGGCACAGTTCTTTTGACAAAGATGATATCCACAACAATATTAAGCAACAAAACTGTTTTCAACATTGATGTAAGACAAATGTAAGAATGTTTCTTGATCAGAAAATCATCATTTTTAGTATGATTTCTGAAGGATCATGTGACACTGAAGACATTACATTTTGAATTATATAAATATAAATTAGTTTCTTCATTTTAAATTGTAATAATATTTCACAATATTACTGTTTTTACTGTATTTTTGATCAAATAAATGCAGCCTTGGTGAGCAGAAGAGACTCATACGTATTATTTTGAACAGTAGGGTACATTTAAATTAAGATATAAATGAAGCTCATCATGGTAACAGATCTTTATAAATGTACTGTTGTCTTTGTTAATGTTACAAATTGCTTCGTAAAACTATCATTGAAAGCCTCCTGATCTCAAACTCATCCTCTTCTTGCAACAGGAAACAGGAGCTCTCAGCACTGAAGACCTGGCACATCCCAAATCGGTAAGATCTGACTCACTACCCTTTAAGTAGTGCTCCACAGATGCTCAGACCATGAACCTCATGCATCTTCCACTCATCTTCAGTGTTCATGTTTGATGATAGTTTACCGATATGGGACATTTCTCTCAAAGTCTACTTAACATTTAAACATTTCCCAGGATTCCACAGTGGTGCTCCAAGGCCACGCCCCTCAGAAGCCAGTACGAAGAAAGCTCCACCCTGAAAGCCAGAGTGCCACGCCCCCCTTGACCACGCCCTATTCTGCTGCCACACTGACCAAAACTACACAGAGGTTCATATATGTTTATATTCATTTTGTTATTTAACTAAAAATGAACAAGAATGTTTGCAATAGCATATTTTAGCTTAAAGATTACATATAAAAGTAAATAAAAAGCAAATTAATTTTACATATAAATATATATATATATATATATATATATATATATGTGTAAAATTAATTTCAAAATTGTCACATTTTTCCAGAGATATATATATATAGCTCTGGAAAAATTAAGAGACCACTGCAAAACTATCAATTTTCTGGTTTTACTATTTATAGGTATGTATTTGGGTAAAATTAACATTTTTGTTTCATTCTATAAACTACTGACAACATTTTTCCTAAATTCCAAATAAAAATATTGTAATTTAGAACATTTATTTGCCAAAAGCAACAACTGGTCAAAATAACACAAAAAATGCAGTGTTTTCAGACCTCGAAAAATGGAAAGAAAATCAGTCCACATTTATTTTTTAAACAACACAATACTAGTGTCTTAACTTAGGAAGAGTTCAGAAATCAATATTTGGTGGAATAACCCTGATTTTGAATCACAGGTTTCATGCGTCTTGGCATGCTCTCTGCCAGTCTTTCACATTGATGTTGGGTGACTTTATGCCACTCCTGGTGCAAACATTTACACAGCTTGAATTTGTTTGATGGCTTGTGACCTTCCATCTTCCTCTTGATCACATTCCAGTGGTTTTCAATGGGGTTCAGGTCTGGAGATTGGGCTGGCCATGGCAGGGTCTTGATCTGGTGGCCCTCCATCCACAACTTGATTGACCGGGCTGTGTGGCATGGAGCATTGTCCTGCTGGAAACACTAGTCCTCAGAGTTGGGGATCATTGTCAGAGCAGAAGGAAGCAAGTTTTCTTCCAGGACAACCTTGTGCGTGGTTTGATTCATGCATCCTTCACAAAGTAAAATCTGCCCGATTCCAGCCTTGCTGCAGCACCCCAGATCATCACCGATCCTCCACCAAATTTCACAGTGGGTGCGAGACACTTTGGCTTGTAGGCTCTCCAGGCCTCCGTCTAACCATTAGATGACCCAGGTGTTGGACAACGCAGAAAATTGGACTCATCAGAGAAGACGACCTTATGCCAGTCTTGCAAACCTCAGCCTGCCTCTTCTCTGCTTCTCATTGATGAAGAGCTTTATTCTGGCTTTGCACGACTTCAGTCCTGCCGCTAGGAGCCGTTTCAAACAGTCTTCACCTGCACTTCTCCCCGGCTGCCTTATGCCATTCTTTTTGTAGGTCACTTGATGTCATCCTACGGTTGTTGAGTGACATTCGAATGAGTTAGCGGTCATTCCGGTTGGTGAAGAGTGGTTTTCGCCCTCTGCCGGTCTGTAGCTTTGTTGTCCCCAATGTCTGCTGCTTGACCTTGTTCTTATGAACCACCTTCTTTGAAATTTTAAGGATGGAAGCAACCGGACGCTCACTGTATCCCTCTTCCAGTAAAGCCAGAATTTAACCCTTCTTTTCCTTACTCAAAACTTTCCTTTTCAATTTTTTTGGCATGGTCAATAGTTAGTTTTTGATTCCAATTACTTTTGAGGCACTACTATCACTGTTTTTGCCAGACAGCTGGTCCTACTGCAAGAGGATAGTGATGACCACAGAAGTGCTTTTTTATTCTTTTCCTTATTAAATAAGATTTGGTTCAGGTAATCACCTAATCAGCACCTCATTCAGCAGATTGAGGTGTGCCTGTGTTGGAATTCAACAGACATTGGAATGAAATGTCTTCCATACTTGTAGAGATGCTGATTTAAGAAAAAATGTCAGTGGTCTCTTAATTTTTTCCAGAGCTGTATATATATATATATATATATATATATATATATATATATATATATATATATATATATATATATATATTATAGCATAAAAAAAAAAAAAAAAAAAAAAAATATATATATATATAAAATGTATGCTATAATAATAATATTAAATATCCAATAACAACGCTTACAATAGCAGATTAAAGATTATTTATACAAATAAATAAACAATTAAGCAAAGATATAAATTAAAAAAATAAAATGTTTATATATTAAATACATTAAATACATAATGGGACGAATTAAATATACAGGAATGGTAGAGTTTACAATAACTACAATAACATTTTAGCTTAAATTTTACTTATAAAAATAAGCAAATATATAATTTTGAAAAATATATATCAATAACAATATTAAATGCATAATATGCTATATTAAATATAAAACATTTATTCGTTTAGCAGAATAAATAATTTAGCAAATATAAAACTGTTGACAACTGTTGACAATAACATATTATCAGTTTAACAATAATAAAAATATTTTATATGTGTGTAAATTAGACAAAATAAAACTACAAAAAAAATAAAATATATTAAATGCAAGTGACAGGTTTTTTTATTAACTATGATTTTATTATTATTGTAGCTTTTCTAATGCACATATTTGCTTATATTTTTTTAATTACTCTTTAAGCTGTAATGTGTTGTTATCATAATAATAGGTGTGTATATAAGTGTGTGTGTGTGTGTCACATTTCTGCATTTATCAGATGCTTTTATCCAAAGTGACTTGCATTGCATTCAAGAAACACAATGACATTATAATCAGTTCTTCCTTTCCCTGGGAACCGAACCCATGACCTTGGAGTTGCAAGCGCCACACATGTAAAGCTAATATGTACATTAGAAACATCAATAATAATAATAGTACTATGAAGTATTAAGGATAAAATATAAATGAATCCATAAACACCCACATCATACACAATGCATCAGGGAACAAACAGCATGTATGAGTGATTTATCAATGCTAAACAAGTAGGATCATGAACTGAAGATCATTAAAAGCTCATCCACACATGATGATCTGGTGTTGTGTTCCAGGCCTCCACCCAAGCAGAAGAGAGAGATCCAGATGGCCATAAGAAAGAACCGAGAAACCAACGCAGTCCTGACACGTCTCAACAGCGAACTACAACAGCAGCTAAAGGTGTGTCAACCACATCCACACACACACCAACAGTTCTTACACATGCTTATTCCAAGAAGCATTAATAAATAAACGCCGGCCATTGATGCTTAAGATGTTAGCAGTCTCATATAACCCTCTGATGTTAGTGTTGGGCAGCACGTATTATTTCCAACGCCACTACCCAGACCGATCAAATATCTGTAGTCTCGTATCGAGCTCATGTCTCTTTTATATATACACACACACACACACACACACACGGACAGCTTGGGTTACCCTGAAGAGTTATTGAGTGAGTAGAGATGGTCTAGAGTAGCAGTTCTCAATCTATTCAGACATCCGCTCAATGAACACACACACACACACACACACACACACACACACACACACACACACACACACACACACACACACACACACACACACACACACACACAGAGTCTGGCTTTCTGAAAACTCGTGCTCGGGTTCAAGCAGTTGTCTTTAAAATAGTGCATCGAACAGCAGCTGCTGTGTGTGTGTGTGTGTGTGTGTGTGTGTGTGTGTGTGTGTGTGTGTGTGTGTGTGTGTGTGTGTGTGTGTGTGTGTGTGTGTGTGTGTGTGTGTGTGTGTGTGTGTGTGTGTGTGTGTGTGTGTGTGTGTGTGTGTGTTTGAAATGACGTGAGCATCAGAATGTGCTTGGATGTGCATTTTACCACTGACAGTGAGAGTGAAAGAAAGTGTTGGAAATGAAAAGTGAAAGATGCTCTTAGACTCTTGCTCATAAACGGCCATGTGCAGATCAGGTTGCAGTGCATTCTGGGGAACGGTTAACCTGCAGCCCACGGCATGCTGAGTTATGAGTCTCACATTAGAACCAGTTTGTTTGCAATCCTGCTAGAATATTGGCTGTTTATTTGAATTATAAAGCATTATTCTGCCTTATTCTGCATCCTTACTTCTACCCAATACCTAAGCTTAACAACTACTTTATAGCTATTAATAAGCACTTATTAAGAGCGTATTAAGTTAGTTAATAGTGAGAACTGGACCCTAAAGTGTGACTTAATAAAATAACTGATTCTTCTTGATGATTCTTATTCAATTCTATGCTGTTCTGAATAAATACGAATAAAACACTGAATCAACGGTTTTAAATGCTCCAAGTGAATTTAGAACTTTATAATGAAAAGTCTGAAAAATTGATGTTCATTTTGTTAAAGATTACATGTAACAAATGATTAGTGTTTTTAAATTATTAGTGCATTAGATGATGCAAAGGGAACATAAATGTAAACTCAACCAGTAGAGCATTGGTGCTTGCAACGCCATGGTCATGGGTTCGATCCCAGGGAAAGCAAGAACTGATTCAATGTGTTTCTTGAATGCAATGTAAGTCGCTTTGGATAAAAGCATCTGATAAATGCATACATGTAAATGTATAAATGTAAACAGAGGAGAAATGACCATGCACAATGAAATATGAAAACTTAACTATAGATTTCATGGTGGACGCAGGAATTTTCTGTATTAAAGTAGGCAGATATTCGAGAAGCGGATCCTGACGTCTGTCAGATTGCAGTGTGTGTCGGTCTGTATTGTTCTAAAAGATACACGATATTCATGTGACAAATGAAGACAGGTAGAAATAAACGTGTCAGACCAGTTGCTTTCATCCTTTCGGTCATCTAAAGGTCATGACCTTGGGTCACTGTCTAGCAATGGCATTCCTTATTCGACAGATGTCCGTGTGCTCACCGACATTTGTCAGGTGAGGATTTGTGACATGAGCAGTGTTGCTCGTATAGGGTGTGCGATATGTAGTGTCTACAATAACATCGTAACTGTTGTTTCAACCATGCATGCGATCTGACATTGAGTACATCCCTCACTTTACAACACACACCCAGAGAGCGCACGCATACTCGACTTGATGTAGGACTAAAGAATTAGTATATTCATAAATAAATATATGTTTTATATTTTCATAGTAGGTAGATCATTTTGACTTGGTCAAGCAGCTCACAAGCCAAAAAAGTCTAATAAAAATGCATTTAAAACAGCCTCATTATTCAAGATCGGGGAAATACCTTTGCATGTTTATGATATTATATCATACAGGCCCGATGGAAATGTTGAAATGAATCGAGTTTAATTTGATCGAGTTGGCTTTGCTTATCTGAAATGATCAGAGCGCTGTTAGTTTCACCTCTGCGTTCCCTTTCTCTCTCTCTCTTCATAAGGTTGTTCATCGGGAGAGAGTTACTCTGGAATCTCAGCTGGAGTTGCTGCGGCCCGTGGCGTCCACCTGACCCAACACACACTCGCTTCCTGTCCTTGTATGTGGACGCACAGCACCTCTTCCCGTCTGACGCTGGACTCTGGGTTCTGTCTAACACTCAGAGCTGTAAATCTGTCCCGTGACACTTTGGGACGCCACAATCACTGTGTCAATTCCACAGGAAGAGCGTCAATGTTCCTGCCGGTTTGTTTCAGCAGAATCATGCGAACTGTTAGCGATGTAGACCAATCTAAAGGAACGGCTTCAGTGTTCAACTTCATTCCTGGAAATTGGAAATTTATGGTTTATGCAATGGATCTGAAATTCTAATGTTTCATCCAATAACTGCACCAACATGTCGAATAATGATTTAAATAACTTCTTTTGTTTTTTTGTTACCGTAATTTCAATAAACAAATACATTTGAAGCTGATCCTGTTCCACCAAGAAGAAGCTTATAAAGGTGAATCTCATGAAAACAGTCACATTTCAGCCCAAAAGCAGGATAATACAATAATTATATATATATATATATATATATATATATATATATGCGTGTGTGTGTTGTTTGTTATTATATATAAACTTATGTTTGATGGGATTAATTGAGTTGACGGCGCAAAAAAAAAAAAAAAAAAAATATATATATATATATATATATATATTATATATAAAATATTGTAATTATTAATAATAAAAATCATAAAAATATAATAAAAAACATATACTATTATGTATACTATACTATATATATTAGTCATTATTAATTATAAAAATATATAATAAACAACAAAAATATATAGTACTCAATAATTTGGGCGTGGAAAACAATATCAGAATACAAAAAAAGCTTAATTTTTAACGATTTTTTTTTTCCACAATTTCTTTCATTTTTGATTTGGGTTTTGGATTAAATATGACCCTTGACAGATTCTGTGTGATTTTCTCATACAGAACATTGCTGAATGTGTAGCTAAATGTCGAATAGTTATTACTTTGTGTGCGGGGACAAAGTGTTTGCAAAGATGGACGTGTCCTAAAGACTGTATGTGTTTGTGCATGAAGATGAACAATTATTTTTACACGATTAGTTCTGGCGGCATGTTGTATGTGAGTAGATTGACTGGAGTGTTAGAATATGTAGATGTACGTGTTGAATGCCACGTTAAGCTCAGATCAGTAAAGGATTGTGCTCGTAATGCGTTACAAAAACCAGCCATCAATGCGTCTCTTTTTATTCTTCCCCCCATTTTCTTTTATGGCTTGTCATATCCTTAACTATTATTTCTAACTGTTCAGTAATTTCTTACTATCTTTTGGGGGTAATTGTTTTTGATTGTTTAAAGACAAAAGCATCAAATGAAAACCAGCGACTGCAAAAAAAAAAAAAAAGTGTGTGTGTGTATGTATGTGTATGTATATATATATATATATATTATACATACACATACATATAAATATATATATATATACACACACACACATACATACATATACACACACATATGCATAAATGTTTTTGTTCAAAAGTGTGCTAAATACTTTTCTATGCAAAAAACGAAACAAAAAAGTGCATATTTTGCAGGCCGAGCTTGTTATCGGCCTCGTTGTGTGTTTTTGATACTGAATGAATCTCTCATACACTGTGTTCTGATGCAGGAGTGGGAATGTTCTGTTAGTGTCAATAAACCTGTGGAATTATGGGAGAATATGATGAATCTGGTGTGTTTTGCCTGTGTACGACCTGTTTTTCAGTTGTTCATGATGAATATATAGCAGGGTTTCTGTGGGATTTTAAAAGATCTTAGTCTTAATTCACCCTTCCACAAATTAAGGCCGTAAAAACGTCTTAAATTGGAGCAGAAGTGCCATTAAATCTTGCATGCATTGTAAAAGATTAATATCTGCCTCAGTATCTAAACTTTCGTAAATCAAAATGCATTTACTTGAGTTGCAAAATTCTTGTATTTTCGAAATCGAACCAAATTAATTGACTTTATGCTTAAAACAAAAATGTGTAAGTGGGCTCTGAAAACTTTTCTTTTTGAAGTAGATTTTTCTTAGTCCATTATCACATACTTTATTCTAATCAAATTCTCCGAAAACAGGTCTTCTTATCTTCTGTTTTACTTCAAGTAAATGTATCTTGATCTAAGATTCTTCAGAAACACACTGGAAAACAAGATGAAAATACTGAGGAAGAACATCACCTTTTTTTGCATTGCGATCAGAAGGTATACGATAAATGTAATTTCCATATTCTAGTGGTTGAGAGCAGAGATATTCAAGCCACAAGCTGTTTTTGTGAAGTGAAGATAAGTTCAGATCTGATGACAGTCGTATCTTCAGACTCTTCCAAGACATTTGCATTTACTGTTCAGTTTATTCCTTAAATTATGTTTTTTGTTCTTAAAAAGGTCTTACATTTACCTTCATAAAACCAACAGAAACCCTGATACTGTATTGTTGTTTTTACAAATTGAAGGATGTCTAAATTATTTTATGTGGTAAATTAATGCATGTCATAGATTTTGCATAGAGTTAACTTGTCTTATTTATAGAGTTAACGTGTAGCTTGTATAGATTATGCAGTTAATTTGCAAAGTGCATATTTAATGCCTAGACTAATCTTGTTTTATAGAGTTAACGTGTAGATTATGCATATAGTTAATTTGTAAAGTATAAATTATGCATAAAGTTAATTTGCAACATGCTTATTTTATGCATAGAGTAAATTTGTCTTGTATAACTTGTATAGATTATGCATAGTTCATTTGTAACATGTATAGATTTTGCATATTTAATTTGCAACATGCATATTTTATGCATAGTTAATTTGCAACGTGCATATTTTATGCATAGAGTAAACTTGTCATATATAGAGTTAATGTGTAACGTGTATAGGTTATGCGTAGAGTAAACTTGTATCATGTATAGATCATGCACAGTTAACTTGAGTGGAACTTGAAAATATGAAAGTTTTGCCATCAGCTCATCTCTCTGGTTTTCTCAAGCATTTCTCAAACCATAGAGAATCAATTGTGCAGGGATGCCGAGGGCAGAAACAGGTCGTGACCTCTGATGACCCTCTTTTGTTTGTCTGGAGTGCTTGATTCACTGCCTAATCTTGTTTGTTTCAGATTATTCGTGTTGGAAATTGATAGGTTCTTTCAACATGGACAAGATAACAGCATGGAAAATAAGAACTATTGAGAAGTATTGATTAAGATTTATCAGGTATTCCCCCGTATGCTAGTAGAGTTATATTGTGATTGTTCTTATTAATACTCCAATATCACTAGGCCCTCAATCTGCACACCTTTAAACAATGAATTTTACATCTTCCAGAGCCCCTAACATAAATTATTATTAGTTTATGGAAATTGTGAAGATCTGTAAGTATTTGTAAACTGAATTTACCTGGTAATGTGGACCTTATTTTCAAGAAAGAAAATTTGAGTATCAGTATAGTCAGTATAGTTCTGTCATTACAACTCTGAGTTGTCAGCGTGGCAGTGTTAATATGTTTAGTCTTGTCAGAATAGATCTGCTACACTGCTGTGAGCAAGTAAGACATGCAGCTGCTGCACAATACAGCATACTTGAATTAGCAGATCTACACAGGTGGAGCTGGGGGAGGTGGAGGGTTTCTGAAAGCAAGCTGTAACTGCTACTACAGAAAATGCAGTGATCGTATTGGCTACTGATGCTGCAGCAACCAATCAGCTGTGCCCTATAACGAATGATGTGACTGCAAGCAAATTGAGTTAAGGACCAACCAGTTTGCGGCATCTAGAGTTTCATGACACAACTGTGAATTTGAACTATACTATAATGGCTTGGTTCAGACGAATAACATCTGTAAATAAAGTAAAACAAAATAAGATAAAAAAAGGTTGGCAGGTAAAATTGTAGGATCCAAACAAAAATCAATAGATCAATTATATGATTTGGCAGTTTATAGGAAAGCGTTTGCAGTGAGTAGAGACACAACTCGTGTTTTTCTAATTATTTCCTTCTGGTCATTGTTGTAGGACATCAAATGCAACTACATTGATATATTGATAACATTTCTAACATATGCTTTGCATGCATATATATATTATTTTGTGTTTGTGGAGGTAGTTATTGTGGAAAATATTATAATTAACAGAAATACATTTGAAGCTGATCCTGTTCCACCAAGAAGCTTATAAAGGTGAATCTCATGAAAACAGTCACATTTCAGCCCAAAAGCAGGATAATACAATAATTATATATATATATATATATATATATATATATATATATATATATATATATATATATATATATATATATATATATATATATATATATATATATATGCGTGTGTGTGTTGTTTGTTATTATATATAAACTTATGTTTGATGGGATTAATTGAGTTGACGGCGCAAAAAAAAAAAAAATATATATATATATATATTATATATAAAATATTGTAATTATTAATAATAAAAATCATAAAAATATAATAAACAAAAAACATATACTATTATGTATACTATACTATATATATTAGTCATTATTAATTATAAAAATATATAATAAACAACAAAAATATATAGTACTCAATAATTTGGGCGTGGAAAACAATATCAGAATACAAAAAAAGCTTAATTTTTAACGATTTTTTTTTTCCACAATTTCTTTCATTTTTGATTTGGGTTTTGGATTAAATATGACCCTTGACAGATTCTGTGTGATTTTCTCATACAGAACATTGCTGAATGTGTAGCTAAATGTCGAATAGTTATTACTTTGTGTGCGGGGACAAAGTGTTTGCAAAGATGGACGTGTCCTAAAGACTGTATGTGTTTGTGCATGAAGATGAACAATTATTTTTACACGATTAGTTCTGGCGGCATGTTGTATGTGAGTAGATTGACTGGAGTGTTAGAATATGTAGATGTACGTGTTGAATGCCACGTTAACCTCAGATCAGTAAAGGATTGTGCTCGTAATGCGTTACAAAAACCAGCCATCAATGCGTCTCTTTTTATTCCTCCCCCCATTTTCTTTTATGGCTTGTCATATCCTTAACTATTATTTCTAACTTTTCAGTAATTTCTTACTATCTTTTGGGGGTAATTGTTTTTGATTGTTTAAAGACAAAAGCATCAAATGAAAACCAGCGATATCTACATTGATATATTGATAACATTTCTAACATATGCTTTGCATGCATATATATATTATTTTGTGTTTGTGGAGGTAGTTATTGTGGAAAATATTATAATTAACAGAACAAATGTTAATTTAATACAGAAAAATGTGTCAAAATTGCCAAAATACTTTATTAAGAAGCATTTAGTGCTGTGAGGGATTTGTCCCTTTTCAAAAAAATCCTAAAGGAATGCTAGTCGCAATCCTATCATTTGGAACCGATCCTAAAAGAACAAATTAAGATCCAGCTGGATAAACAGCAATTCCCCGATTTCAGTTTATTGAAAAGAATGTCAGTTTATCCAGTAGAAACTTTGTGGATTCGCATTTGATCTCTTTAGGATTAATTCCACATTCCATTTTGATTGTAACTTTGTAGTTATGAGAATTCTATTGCCTCAGATTCCAAACAGGCCTGATAATAACAAACAAATAATCCGTCTAGATTAATATTAGAATTCCGGCTACTGATCCA
Source organism: Rhodeus uyekii (assembly GCA_037043235.1). NCBI lineage: Eukaryota > Metazoa > Chordata > Actinopteri > Cypriniformes > Acheilognathidae > Rhodeus > Rhodeus uyekii. The sequence goes on along the minus strand of JAWRVZ010000075.1, from coordinate 1,537,230 downwards.
AACACATTTCTCCAAATATTTCTTTTAGCAGTTTAAATGTGAAATACTGAGTAAACACATGTAGGATTGAGCATGTAATCGTGAGGATGTGATTCTGACCTCAGTGTCTGATTGTTCCGTCCGTCACGCGCCGCAGCAGATCGGCTGTGGAATGGAAGCCAAACAACAAGACAATAGAGAGTGACATGCTTATGAAAACATATGACATAAACCGTGTCCTGGGCCTCACGTCCACAGCCAATCTGAGAGAGCCCACAACATATTTGGACACTTAAATCACACTTAATGTTCGAGTGTCATCATATTATATGAAAAAAATGTCAAAGTGGCATTTATTTTAAAGAAATACAGAAAAAGAGTTTGGAATGCAAAAAAACAATAGACAAAAATCTCTTAGAACTCTTAAAATTTTTTCAAAGACATTGAGCAACAATGACAAGAAAACAGTTGCTTTGATATGCTGCTTTTAAAATGCAGTGACATATTAACATTTTGCGTGAATCAAGCATCTAAATGATTTTTGTGGTCATTAAGCTGCTTTTTTTCCCCCTGAGTTACTCATTCATGTTTAATATCTAAGCATGCAGAAGCCCAACCCCCAGAGCGAACAATCGCATCAATCCAAACGGATTTAGGTCGCATGAGTGTTTATTACTGCGTTCTGCCAGTTCACAAATCCATAAACAGCCTTAAATGAGTTCAAATCCAGTTCAACAACAGTTTCTCTTTCTAGCTCTGCCTCTCTTGATTGCTTTGCTCAGAAGCAAGGAATTAAAAATTCAAAACACAGCCTTTGCAGCTCTTCTGAATGCATCCGAGTCTTGTTTCTCATGGGTTAGGTGTCTCCTGCAGTTAGAGTCACAGATGAGAAAGCATAGAGAACATATAAATTCGTGTATATATAGAAACACACTCACTTTTGGCAGCTGTGCTGGTCTCACAAAGACATTGTAGAGGTCATAGGTCAAATGACTGAGGCTCCCATGCACCCAAAATAACCTGTGGCCCAGTCGTTGCTTTCCTCTCTCTTCAAAGTCAGTTCTCATCAAGTGTTAAGTGTGTCCCATTACATCTGGCATAAAAGTAGCACTTCACTTCAGAAAAAGAACATCATACCAACAGTTAAATATGGTGGTGGTAGTGTGATGGTCTGGGGCTGTTTTGCTGCTTCAGGGCTTATTAGGTTCACATAGGGCCATGTAGGTTTGGATTTTGTTTTCCCTTAAGAATAACAAAATTGCATTTTGTGTTTACATGTGTTATCTTTGATTATTATATAAATTAGTTTGATGATCTGAAACATTTAAGTGAGACAAGCATGAAGAAATCAGGAAGTGAAACTCTTTTTCACACCTTGACAGAGATAGAAGTCATATGGAAACTTTTGGAGACCCATTGAGAGAGTCCTCTTGTACAAACGAGACCGGACAATGACTGAAGTGAGGCGTGTGCTTTTGAAGGGTGCAGACGAGGAACAGGTGTGCTTGATTGGTATTCTGGTGATGGTCTGCGCTACCTTTGGCTGGTGAGTGAGCCTGTGACAATTTGTATTAATAATTACATACAAAAATACATACAATACAATTATTTGTTTATTTATTCATTATGTATTTTTATATTCATTTATTGTGTTTATTTATTATGTTTTATTTATTTATCAAGGTAATGTTTATCTATAAATATACTACTTTTCTATAAAATATAGTTATTTCTAATAATAATTAATTAATTAATTTGAAGAAAACATTTATTATATTTTTTACTTAGTTATTAATACGATCTAGGGCAATTTAATTTATAAAAATATTAAAAATGTATTCATATATTTTTTTGTATTTTAGTAATAAAATATTTAGTTTTATTTCTATTTATTAATGTATGATAATGTTTTTTATCAACATACTCTTAAGTATACGATTCAATTAATTTTTTTATTTATAATACATATTTATTTTATTATTACATTTTATTAATATACGATGTATTTATTTGTATTATAATAAAATATTATATATTTTTTGTTTTTTATTCATCTAAATAATACATTATGTCATGAACTAATAATTCGTTAAAACATGTTATCTATCTTTATGTTCCTTTAAAAGTATACCTGTATATGTAAGTATGTTTTATTTATTATAATATTAAGAATTATTATTTATGTTGTATTTTTATTTTATTTATTAATCTAGTGTAATATACTTATTAACAATTATTTTTGAAATAAAATATAGTTTTTTTTATTTATCAAGGGTAATGTTTTTTATAAATATGCTTACACTTACAATTTCACTCAATTCTTTTATAATTTAATTTATTTTAAATATTATTATAAGATGTATTTATTTTCATAATAAAATTTTATATTTTATTGTTTATTAATCTAGTTTATTATTTGATATTAACAGTTTTTTATATTTTATAAAAGGAATATAGTTTGACATTGCACAAAAGGACCAATAAGTAGACGCATGGGATTTATTGCATATGAAATACAGCTTTCAGTTCTCTTCTTGTAATGATCTGGCAGTAACAGTGGATGTAGATAAACCTCCACACTGTGTTTTCTTTTTTTAGCATTTGAATGCATTGTAATTTATTTTGAATAATATCTTTCATTGTAGCATTATAAATCATTTAAAATAATATCAGAGGCTTGTTGCCCCAGCACCCTGATTGTGAACCCTGACCTACAATCTGTCCAGATGAAACATCAAAAGTCTCTTCTGTGAAACCATGGCAGACGCCTGTGACGGATCTGCCACTAGAGGGATCTGAGTGCAGGATGACACTGAGCTCCTCAACAGAGGCTGTTTACACTCAGTCTTCTGATGATACCCAATGAATCAATGAGATACATCAGATCGATGTCATTGATTTTCAGTCATGGCCCAGCGTGTGTGTGTGTGTTTGCAGCGATGGCAGTTCTGTGTGAGTACTCTAGAGTTAGCGGCGCAGTAGGAAGGGCTTTAGGGACATGAGCTCTTCTGTTCTTATCAGGCTTTAGTGAAATCCTCACTCAGCAAATGTGAATGAGACACTCTCAGTGACGCGTCCCCACAGGAATCTCTATCACTCACACACACACACACACACACACACACACACACACACACACACACACACACACACACACTTACCTGGATGGATTTGAAGTGTGGAAACACATTACTGATGTTTCTCACCAGCACCTAACAAAGAAGAACGTTTTTCGACTAAAAGGTGAGTTATCATTTGTGGTTTATTAAACAAGCTAGTGTTTACCATAAGCATCAAGTTCTATTGTATTTTATAGGAAAAACCAGGGCAGGCTGTCAAATGAGGAAGGGATGAAACAGTCTAAAGTCTAGGCATGTTTCATTCATGTTGTGTCAGGTTGTCATGTTTTTATATGTTGTAATATTATGCATTTAATTAAAGTTCTGTGAGACAAAAATAAAATATTAAGTTTTCGAACCAAACTTTTTTTTTTTATCATATTAAGTAAAATTAATGTAATGTAAGGTAATAAAAGCATTTGTTTTTTTACTGAAATTGTTTTTGTTAATTGAAATAAAACTGTAATATAAGTAATATAAATAAATGTATGTTATATTATAAATAATATACATTTCTGATGAAAAGCTTAAATAATCATTTAAAATAAAAAAATGTTGCTTTGACTAAGTTAAAATAAACATTTTTTTAAAGTTTAAAAAGAAAACACAAAAAGAAAAGAAAAATGGCTAAAACTTGAGATAAAAACTGAAAATGTTGATGAATACTATAATAGTACACAAATAATAATAAAATGGCACTGCTCTAGTTCAATTACTTAGATATTTAACATTGATATTTTATTAAAACGTGCGTTTCTCTATCCAACAAGGGATGAAACTGGTGGCAGAACTCTTATTTAAGCTCTTTGCTTTTACGAACAGCGACTTTGAAAACATCTGTCTGTCTCATGAATGGAAGATTCGACTCCGGATCCGGTTGACGCGGCGCTCCGGTCCAGGTTTTCCCTCCGACGTTCCTTAAAAGCGTTCGGAGTTTAAAGCGCAGAAAAGCACGCCAGCGAGTGGAAGAGGGATCAGAGCGGCAGAGGCGGATCTCAGTGCGGTTCAGTGCGTGTGTGTCCGGAGCGAACGAGCGGAGGATGGAGGACGAGCCGCGAGAGACCCTGGACTAACGGAGGTGGAGGACGAGGAGGGTCTTGCTTTTTTACATGGAACCTGTTTGTGTTTTCCTCCAAAGGTGGATTTTATACTGAAACACTACATGACAAAATGCCCTTTGCCAAGCGGATCGTGGAGCCCCAGTGGCTGTGCAGGCGCGCGGACGCGGACGAGGAGGCTCTCCTGCTCCAGGACCTGTGCGCCTTCAGCAATGTGGCTCTGTCCCGGACCCTGCGCCAGCTGTCGGATCTGGCCAAACACGCCTGCTCGCTCTTCCAGGAGCTGGAGCACGAGCTGCTCACCACGAACCGGCGCGTCTGCGCGCTCCGGGAGAAGATGAGCAGGATCCAGGAGACCACCGGTGCGCTCGACCCCAAACAGGAGGCAGTGCGTGAGTACCCCTCTCCACAAGTGCCTTCTTTCTATCCAAAATGGGATTTTTACTTGGGGGTTTAGTCGCTCACCCTGTGCGTAATGGTGATCGATTGCGCTTGCGATCTTTGGGTCACCAGCCCAGATGCTTTCCCCCCTCCGGTGCGTCATAAAACAACCCTTTAGTAAGTGTTATGCAATAACACAAATACGTGTTTACTTTTTGCGCGCTCTTGGCGTCTCCGTAGCGCGCGCGGCTGGTGCGCTCTGGTGCTTCTGGAGACCCCCAAACTTGTGGGTTCGAACCCAATAAAGCGATTTATAGACTCTCCACGTTCTCACGGTCTTGATCTAAACTCCTGACCTGAGGGTGCTTTAAAGGGAACATGTTTTAAGGCTGGAAAATTGGGTTTAGTCTCGATCTAGCTGGTTTGTGGAACATGATATCATTGTAGATAATGAGCATCCTTAACATGTTTCTAAACGCAGCTCGAGCTGGGCTGTGAGTCACTTTGTGGAATGCAGTGAAAGGAGTTGGTTTATCTAGTGACTGTGTGCTCCTCACACCACATGTCATTGGGAAAGTATGATTATTCCGTGTTGCATAAGAACAGATTCTGTCATTCATACGCATGTGAAAGTGAAACAAGCCTGTGTTTCTGCTGAGTTTGAGTGGAAGGCTATAGATAGTTCAGTAAGTTTAGATTGTTTTGTGTGTTTGGGGATTTGCATCACATGTGTAATTCACTTCAAATGGACGCAAGAGTGAAAGAGGAAGTTGTTACTGTTTAGAGACAGTGTTTTGGAATCTTTTTTGGAATTTTCTTTTCATTTTTAAAAGTTTTGTTTTAATAATAATAATAATAATAATAATTAGTTATATAATAATTAGATATAATAATTGTAATAAATATATACATTAAATAATATACAATAAATGTATTAATTACAATAATATATAATAATTACATGTGGGTCATGTCATATTTTTTATGTATTTTTAATTGCATGTTTAATGTTTATTAATAATATAAAATAATAAATTCTTTATAAAATATTAAACTGACATCAATAAAAATAAATCAATGATATAAATCACATTTAATAAAAATAAAAATAGTATTTTTATTAATTATGTTTATTATTTTATCTATATATTTTTATATTTATATATATTTTTAAATCTTATACAATGATTATAATACATATTTTGTAAAATATAAAAAAATTAAATTAAATATAGATAAAATAAGATAAATATAAAACATATACATAATATATATACATCATATATATATATATATATATATGTATGTATGTACATATTATTGTTGTTGTTGGTGTCATTGTGGTCAATATTTTTGACATTGTTGTAAAGTCCATAATATTTTCTTCAAGAGACACCTGGGCATAATACAGTAACATGTATGATATTAATAAAAACACACGTCTGCTATAATGCACTGCGGTGAAAAGATGTGAGATTCTGTAAAATGAGTTGGTAACTCTTTACAATAGGGATCCTACAGTCATACATGAACTAATAATGATCTGCACTTCTTCAGCATTTATGAATCTTATAGTTAATGTTGATTTCAACGTGTACTAATGCATTACTAAAATCAAAAGTTGTATTTGTTACCATTAGTTAATGCACTGTGAACTAACAATGGACAACTGACGAATAAATACAGTCATAAACTCATTGTTAGTTCATGTTCGTTAAAACTAATGTTAACAAACGAGATCTTTCTGTGAAGTGAAACCATTGAGTTTTTCGTTTGATTGGAATGTGAGAAGTTCAGCTGGATGTCTGTTATTGCAGAAGACGTTTCGCCTCTTGGTTTTGTCAGAATCTCCTGATCTTCAGGGTCATTTTGGGAGTGTGTGGTGTTTGTGCAATAATGTGTCCTTCCAGCGCTCCTTCCTTCCCTGTCCTGTCTTTCTTTTGCCATTAATAGTTTCACTCTGTGAGGTCTCATTCAACGCCTTTCCTCATGCCTCAGTGTGTGACCGCTGTAGGAGTCGAGGAGGAAGTCTGACAAGATCCCGAGCAAAGTGCAGAACACTTCAACTTTTGAAATCTGTGTTTCAGCGCTTCGATAACTGAAGAAGAGCCTGTGTTTTCAGCCTCTCATTTCTGTTTGACCTGTCATTTGGGGGTCAAAGGTCACTAATGCAACTGCCCAGCTCTAGTCAGCAATATATGTGGGTCATTTCGGGTCAGACGGATAGATCCCATAGTCTTTTGTTAAATAGATTGGGATCTTTTGTTTGTGTCAGTCTGCTAAACATGACATCATTATTATGGTAATCCGTCAAACTGTAAAACCCCATAAGTATGCTATTTTTTATTTTATTTTTTTATAAATAAAATAGTTTATATTTAGGATAATTTATATTTATACTTATAAATGTAATATTTTATTATATATATATATATATATATATATATAATATTTCTCATTGTTTTTTTATTTATTTAAAACCAAATTAAGTGAAATTAAATCTAAATTAAAGTGTACTAAATAATTTGGTTACGCTTTATTTTTATTTTATACTTAGTCGTTGTAGTTACACATTATTACATGTACTTACTGTAGTAACAACAGTAAATTATGCACAATTACAAGTAACTAACCCTAAACTGAACCCTATCCATAAGTACATGCAGTTAATTCATTTTACTTATTTGAATAAGTATGTCACTATGTTAAAATAAAAACTTAGCCGTCAGTGTGGAGGCAGAATCACGCAAAAGCCAAGGGTTTTCTTACAACGCCGTTTAGAAAGTAAACTAACATTTGGAGACGTCACTTTATTCTGCAGTGGAAAATGTGGCGGTTTTACGTGTTATAGCAGCAATCGACACTCATATTTTCTGCAGGACATGTAAAAATCTTTTTTGAACTAACAGCTGGTTGTGTGTATGATGTTGTTTCTCCTGTCAGAGGAACTTTTGAAGTCTGTGTTATTGTTGTGGTAATGATATATTGAATAGATTTGTGCGCTCCCTCCCCCAGCGCCCTAATTACCCTCCATCATCCTTTCACTGCGATTGTCTCTTGTGCGCTTTAACAACAGAGCAGCTAATATGAATCTGAATTAGTGCAAATGTGAGTGTGTGTGTCTGTGTTTGTGTGCACGTGTGCGTGTGTGTGTGTGAGAGAGAGAGAATGTGTGTCTGTGTGTGCGTGTGTGTGAGAGTGTGTTTGTGTGTCTGTGTCTATGTGTGTGTGAAAGAGTGTGTGTGTGTGTGTCTGTTTGTGTGTGTGTGCGCACGCGCGTCTGTGAGTGTGTAACAGAGAGAGAAAGTGTGTAAGACTGTGTTTGTGTGTGTGTGTGAAAGAGAGAGAGTGTGTGTGTGTGTGTGAAAGAGTGTGTGTCTGTGTGTGTGTGACAGAGAGAGAGAGAGAGTGTGTTTGAGTGTGTGTGTGTGTGTGTCTGTGTCTGCGTGTGGGTGTGTTTGTGTGTGTGTGTGTGACAGAGAGAGAGAGAGAGAGAGAGAGAGAGTGTGTGCATGAGTATGTGTGTTTGTGTGTGTGTGTGTGTGACAGAGAGAGAGTGTGTGCATGAGTATTTGTGTTTGAGTGTGTGTGTGTGTGTGAAAGAGAGTGTGTGCGTGTCTGTTTTTGTGTGTGAGAGTGAATGTGTGTCTGTGTGTGTTTGTGTGTGTGTGAATGTCTGTCTGTGTGTGTCTATTTGTGTGTGTGTGTGTGTGTGTGAAAGAGTGCGTGTCTGTGTGTGTGCGCACGTGTGTGTGTGTGTGTGTGACAGAGAGCGAGAGAGTGTGTGCATGAGTATGTGTGTGAGTGTGTTTGTGTGTGTGAATCTATTTTTGTCTGTGAGAATGAATGTGTGTCTGTGTCTATGTGTGTGTGAAAGAGAGTGTGTTTGTGTGTGCATGTGCGTGAGTTTGTGAGTGTGTGTGTGTGTGTGTGTGTGTGAATGTCTGTCTATTTGTGTGTGTGTGTGTGTGTGTGTGTGTGTGAGAGAGTGAATGAGGCAAATGGATTAATAAACACTAATTATGTATTTGTGAAATGATCGAATGCGAGTTTTCTGTGATGGTAGAGGATGAATATAGTTTGTACAGGATGAGAGGGAAGGGTTTGTGGCAGCACTCAGATTCAGCATGGCCACATTAGGATCTGTTTACGTTGCTTGTGCTGCACATGGCTGTGTGTGTGTGTGTGTGTGTCTGTGATATCAGGCATGATGCTGACACAATTAGGTCAGACACTGTAAACACTGTAGTGCACATGCTCCCTAAGCCTCGTCCCTGTTCAACTCTCTCTCTCTCTCTCTCTCTCTCTCTCTCTCTCTCAGATGAACATGCTCTCACATTTTCCTCATGCATTGTCTCAATGCTAATATTGCTCTTAATGTTGTCAGAATTACATTTAATTTCTGTAATGAGATTTATTTTTGAGGGAAACAGAATATTCAGCGGGAATAATAGAGGACAGGACATAATGTTTGTTCATCAGCACTTGAAGTAGGATATGAATTTGTTTTGAGTTTTGTTGATATTATGTAATTCTAGAAGTTTTGAAACAATTTGAAAACTTCAACAAATATTTACACACACACACACGCACACACACGGTTTTGCTATCTTTGTGTGGACTCTCCATACTGTTCAAACTGTCCCCGAACCCAACCAATCACTCAAAACATTCTGCAGTTTTACACTTACAAAAAACATGACTTAGTGTGATTTATAAGCTGTTTTCCTCAAGGACTTCAGATATCGCCACCTTATACGCTGCCAACCTGGTGTATACTTGAACCACACACACACACACACACAAACAAACAAACTCAAACTGTGTATTTCACTAGCTCTGTGGCATTAGGAGCCAAGAAGGCAATTAAGTGTTTTCTTCATAAATACGTTTGTGCGTCTGTGAGTGTGTGTGTGAGTGTGTGTTAACGTAATAGGAGGACACATGACTGTGAGGCAGTGAAGTGTGTCTGGCTCTTTCAGATTAGCATTTCCGTGGTAACGAGACAAAAACTCTGAATGAGGCGGGTCATCCATGGCTGTTCTTTCTTCGTTCACTCGTTCCTCCTCAGGAAAGCTGAAAGTCATGTGGATTTCAAGGCTGACTGTTGAAGGTGCGAGACTTTAACCCTCAGCTCCTGTTTAGGGTCTGACAGAAAACCTCGCCACTTCACAATCTGCTTAAAGTATATTTGATAAAATTATCACTTATATTTTCATTAGCGTTAAATATTTTATTATGGTAATTTTTATATTATTATTATTATTATCATTATTATTGTTGCTGTTGTTCTTATTCATGCACAGCCTTGGCAACAGCAGAAAAGAAACTTTTTTGACACATTTTAACACACATTTTTAGTAAATATGTGCAATTATATTATTATTGTTAGTAGTTGTATTGTTATTCATTTATTTATTTCATAATGTATTATTGTATAAAAATAATTATTATTATCATTATTATTGTTGTTGTTATTCAGGGAGGACTCAAGTGCAGGGGAAAAATATAGGATTTATTTAGAATAACAAAAGAACACAAAATGCAAACAAAAACCAACGATGGGAAAACCATAACGAAACTCAGTAGAAGCACATATGACCATAACATAACCCACAGGATAGGCCGGGGAAGAGACACTAGGAACATAACCAGGGACCATGGAATGACAACGACACCACACAGGACAGCAAACACACTGGGATTAAATAGGGAACACATGAGGAGAGGTAACGAGCTGAGAACAGCTGACAACACTCAAGGGAAACGAGGGAACAAGGTGGGCGGGGTTACACAATGACAAGACACAACAAAGGGGCGGAGCCAGGACTCAGTCAACAGACACTCGAAAATACCAAACTGGAATGACAGAGCCGTGACACAGCCTTGGCAACAGCAGAAAAGAAACTTTTTTGACACATTTTAACAAACATTTTTTAGTAAATATATGCAATTATATTATTATTAGTACCGGTTGTTATTTATTTATTTATTTATTTCATAATGTATTATTGTACAAAAACTATTATTATTATTATTATTAGCAGTATTCCTGCACTTGGTGACATAAGCAGCAAACAAACTTTGTTGAAAAGCATTATTTTTTTAAACCTTTTTTTGACAAATGTTTTTAATAATTAAATTAATTATTATTATTTATTTTATAATGTTTTATAATATGAAATGTTTATTATTGTTGGTGTTGTTGTTATTATTATTTGTCCTGGAAAGTCTTCGTGACATTAGCAGGAAATAAACATCATTTGAGAGATGAAATTGTTTTGACACTTTAAAATATAGATATTTTGACACACTTTTTTAGTAATCACATGCACTTTATTATTATTATTTAGCGAATTAAAGTGTAATTAAATGTAAAAAATAATATAATTAAAATATATAATGATATATATATATAATGATATATATATATATATATATATATATATATATAATCTAAGTATAATTGTGGCATGTGCAGCACTTTGAGACGACCCGAGGGTTAAATCTGGCAGCTCTCCTCACTGTCACACTCGTCTCTCTGCTCTCACTTTGCGTGGTTTATTTTGATAAGGAATGTCAATAATTTAGGAAGCACACCCTCTCTTTCTCACTCCATGATTCCTGAGGAATGTCTGTTTTCGGAGCAGGGAGTCATGGGTTACCCTGAATAGAAAGTACACAACAAGGCAGAAAGTGAGAAGTGTTGCGCTCTGTTTAAAGTAGTGTACAGTGTGCAGATGGAGCATATATAGAGCATGCTGGGATTCCATTCCCAGTATATCCAGTGTTTGTTGTAAAGGACCATAAAGGTTTATGGAAGAGGTGTTTGGCTGCTGTCTGAGAACACACACGTCCGGCCGTGAGCTCGTTCCAGTCCTGCCTTGTCATGTCTGTGTGTATTCCCAGTGAAGTTTAATGGCTCGTTGAGTTTGTGAAGTTCTAAGGAAAACCTGTTCTAGGAAACGAGTGTCTTCCACTTCCACAGAGTCTCTGTCGTTCCTCCCCGAGGACATGGACTAATGCTGTGGCCGGTGAGACTCTCCAGCTCTTTCACTGTTTGTGCTGAAGAGAGGAGTGGTGGAGGAGTGTGTGCATGTGGAGGAGTGGAGTCTTGAAGGACAGGGTGGGTTCATAATATAAGACTACAGAATATTTCTGAAATGGGTGTGAACTGCTTTTGTCTATCTATCTATCTATCTATCTATCTATCTATCTATCTATCTATCTATCTATCTATCTATCTATCTATCTATCTATCTATCTATCTATCTATCTATCTATCTATCTATCTATCTATCTGTCTATCTGTCTATCTATCTATCTATCTATCTATCTATCTATCTATCTATCTATCTATCTATCTATCTATCTATCTATCTATCTATCTATCTATCTATCTATCTATCTATCTATCTATCTATCTATCTATCTATCTATCTATCTATCTATCTATCTATCTATCTATCTATCTGTCTATCTGTCTATCTGTCTATCTATCTATCTATCTATCTATCTATCTATCTATCTATCTATCTATCTATCTATCTATCTGTCTATCTGTCTATCTGTCTATCTATCTATCTATCTATCTATCTATCTATCTATCTATCTATCCATCCATCCATCCGTCTGTTGTTCCATCCATCCATCTGTCTGTTGTTCTATCAATCCATCCATCCATCCATCCATCCATCCATCCATCTGTCTGTTGTTCTATCCATCCATCCATCCATCCATCCATCTACCCGTCTATCTATCTATCTATCTATCTATCTATCTATCTATCTATCTATCTATCTATCTATCTATCTATCTATCTATCTATCTATCTATCTATCCATCCATCCATCCATCCATCCATCTGTCTGTTGTTCTACCCACCCATCCATCCATCCATCCATCCGTCTGTTGTTCTATCCATCCATCCATCCATCCATCCATCCATCCGTCTGTTGTTCTATCCATCCATCCATCTGTCTGTTGTTCTATCCATCCATCCATCCATCCATCCATCTGTCTGTTGTTCTATCCATCCATCCATCCGTCTGTTGTTCTATCCATCCATCCATCCATCCATCTGTCTGTTGTTCTATCCTTCCATCCATCCATCCGTCTGTTGTTCTATCCATCCATCCATCCATCCATCCGTCTGTTGTTCCATCCATCCATCCATCCATCCATCCATCTGTCTGTTGTTCTATCCATCCATCCATCCATCCATCCATCTGTCTGTTGTTCTATCCATCCATCCATCCATCCATCCGTCTGTTGTTCCATCCATCCATCCATCCATCCATCTGTCTGTTGTTCTATCCATCCATCCATCCATCCATCCATCCATCCATCTCCACCTCCTTTCATTTTTTTCTGTCAAACAGTTTTGGATTTCGCTTGTCTTCTCCTCATCATTTACTTTCATCTATCCACTTTACCTGTCAATAAAATAACATGTTTTCATTGAAAAATAGACATTAATAAATCCTGAAGTCCATTCCCCACCGCAATCATCTTTCTGTGCTTTTGGATTGATGTCTTCGACACGGCGAGCAAATCCTTGCTTCAGTGTGTTTTCCACCTCAGATTTGTTGAATTATATATGGAGCGCGTGCGGTTCAATGCAGCTCTTATGTGGGGTGTGACTGGAGACTCGGCATGCATTATGCAGCGCACGCTTCCTCACCAGTTTCCCCGCTCTCACACGCACCAGTTGCACTGTTTTTATGGGAGGGCTGAATCGCCTGATGGGGAAGGATGACAGTAAACACCTTGTCTGTTTGCATCATTCTGTTTTCCTCTTTGTCTCATCCAGCTGTTATTGGTCCTCGGCTGTTTTCGGGAGGTGGAGGGCGGGAGGGAGGCAGCGCTCGATGTATTGTCACACGTCTCCGGGCTAACAAGCCAAACAGGGAACGCAGCGAGCGCATTTGTTATGCAACATTTAGAGTAGGCCAGCGGGCTGCAGACAACTTTCTCTCTCTCTCTCCCTCCCTCACCCTCTACCGCAAAGTCTGCATAGTAACAGCCCAGAGGTGAAACTCTTCTAACCTTCTTATTGAGGACTGCACTTGCGTTTTCTCTCCTCCATTCACAGTGTCTTCGATCTAAAAGCTGTGTCTGAAATCACATGTTCTCTTGAGTTCTCTTTCAAGACGCACATTGACATTCTAACCAGTTCTTGCTTTCGCTGGGAATCAAACCCATGACCTTGCAAGTGCCACCCTCTACTGTTTGAGCTACAGGAAAGCTTAATTTGAAATAAGTAATTACTTCACAGACGCTAAAAAAATATGTTCAATACAGTATGAGTGTGTGTAGTATGAATGTAGTCTACACTGTATCCACCATGTTGTCACCTGACAGCATCAGTTGCGTCACTTCACTGTCATTCACAAACTGAATTCAGACAAGCTTATTTTGTCATGTTCTTCGCCTACTATTTAATAGAGAAGTATGTGATTTTGGATGCAGCCCTCATTTATTTACATTAACATTTATGCATTTGTCATACGCTTTTATCCAAAGCGACTTGCATTGCATTCAAGAAACACATTGATATTTATAACAGTTCTTGCTTTCCCTTGGGATCGAACCCTTGACCTTGGCGTTGCAAGCGACACACTCTACTGATAGAACTACTGGAAAGCTCATCTTTTATTTCAAGTCGTCTTAAACATTTAATAACTTTGTGTGAAATCGTTGTTCACTGAAAAATCATGAACAAATAATTACTTTGAATCATATTTATTCTACGAATCATTTGATTCAGTTCACAAGAATTCACAAGATTCTTCCGTTCTTGTTTTTTATGTTCAACTTTTCATTTTTCATGAATGATTCATTCCTTTTAATCATAACTTTTTAATGAATCGTTTGATCTAGTTCACATTCATTTGTTCTTGGCTCACTTTGTTTTAATCTTAATGCGATTCGATTTGTGCTTACATTTGATCGACTTTGAATGAAATCTTAGTGAATCAGTTCATTTGTGTGTACTTGCTTAAAACACACTTGTAATTACCATATATAGAAAGCTGTTTGAGGTTTTTGGATTGGGTTTAGTGGTGGTTTTGCTCACAGATAGGTTGACTAATGCACAAACATATGTTTGCCTGTCCAAATGGCCTTTCTGCCGCGGTTGTCAAGATCCGACTGAGCGTTTAATGGATACGAATGCTCGAAATCCATTTCTAGGTTAAGGAAAGAGTCAGAACAGTGAATTGGATTTCCAAAGGCACAGCTAGAATTGTTCATTTACCAACTGCGGTTTGACTCTATCCAGATGCTACAATGTTATCAAGCCTCTTAGCATGCAATATCAACTCAGAACTCTAATGCACATTCTCTTGGAGACTCTTTATCTCTCTGTTAAAAGCCTCATGCAGGTCTGGATGACAGTGAGCTGATAAAATATGCTTGTTAATTATAGCTGGAAATCAAAGACCAGTGTTTTTTATGAGCGTGAGTATGTGTCTGCAGACAGGCCTGATGCACCGATGCTGGGGGGTTTCATGCACGTCTCTCGAGGCTTAGATCATTCGCCTCCAGTCTTCAGCTAAAAACAGGTGTCAAAGGGACACTTCATGTCTGCTGCAGGGAGAAATGCTTCTGGAAATTATTAGCATGTCTTGTTTTCCTTTAGTTGTTGTAATTGCACTGAAATGAAGTGCTGAAATTAATCCAAGTAAAAGTTTCTTTGCTAAGAGATTAATCATAGACTGGCGGTTACTGGCTTTGTCTCTCTCACACACACACACACACACTAGGGTGAACCCAAAGTCATCGGCGGTCTCCGGTTGGATGGTTTTGGTCTTTTAAGGGAAGCGTCTGTCTGTTTAATGTGGTTTCAGTGGGTTGTTCAGTCATATCAAGAGTTTTAAAATCCAGCTGACTTACAGGAAAACACTTTTTACACCTCAGGGAGGCTGAATCCATTCCCAAACTGAGAGTGATGAACGGCATGACAGGGAAAGAGGGAGAGGTCAAAGGTTAAAGGGAGGATTTGGGAGTGTTTACACTGTGAGACTTCTTCAAGCTTGAACAAAGTTTGTGTGTGTGTGTGTGCGCACGCATGTGTGCGTGTGTGTTTGAGGTTAGGGGATAGAATATACAGTTTGGGAAGTATAAAAATCCTTATGTTTATGGAAAGTTTGCATAAAACAAAGACCAACACACATACACTTGGTGTGTGTGTGTATGAGAGAGAAAAAATGTGTGTTTGTTTCTGTTTGTGCATGCGTGTGTGTGCGCGCACATGTGTGTGTGTGTGAAGTACGTTAGGACTTGGCCAATGTCTTAAATTGATATTTTAAATTTTGGGGGGGTTTTGGGATGATTTGATCTGTATGATGTTGTATTTGTTTAAAAAGTGCTTTTTTTCCGAAACCATAGTCAGAAATTAACAAGTAAAAGATGTTCAATGCAGAAAGTAAAATACAGCCCAAAAAAATTATGTGGACATATTTTCCACACTGACTTTAACTATGGTTAATTTATTTACAACAATAGTTGCATTTTAAATCAGATTATAATATAACCATTGTTTTTATGCTCTCAAAGAATCCAAATATTTTGTCCAGTTTTATTTTAATTGTATTTTTTTTTTTTTTTGAAAACTTAATGGTCATGTTAAAATTAAATAATATAAATTTCACCAGCAAAATCATGTATGTATTGTGAGTAATCTATTTATCGCCCAGCCCTAGATTTAGAGGTCAGCTAAATCTAACAAAAATCTAATTTTTGATGCAACAACATGTGTTTATAAAGTGAATTGTTTATTTTTTTTAATAAACGTAAAAAACATTTTTTCTTTTTTTTTTAAACAAGTAAGATCACGGTTAAACTGAAAATAATTGTAATACGTGTTGTATTAAAAAAAAATCTAGATTTTGTGAATGTCTGTGTGAAGCTTGAGTTTCCATTAGTGGTGGAGTGTGAAAGGGAGTGAGAGCCATTGAAAGACGAGACGAGGCTTTGGAGAAGGTCAGGACCTCTCAGACCAGTCTGTGATTTGCTTGGAGTTGATGTTTGTTTTTGATGTCTATTCCCGCAGGACAGTCATGGATCTCTATTCCCGAATGACGGACTGGACTGTCCTAAACGAGATCTCTTTATTTCTACTGATTTCCTCTTTAATATCTTTCAACGGCAGTGAGAATAAATGGAGAGCGAATAAACTTTTTTATACTAAGAAAAATATCCCGGAAATCTTGTGCTTCTCCTTGAGCATTTAATTATTTATTTTTATGTTTTTTTGCAAAATCTTCCTCTGAATTTCTCTTATTGATTGCTTCCCCATGATCCAGTGAAATCCCATGACAGCAGCTCTCAGTGTTTATGTGTGTCGCCCATGCAAACCGGCTGCCCTCACCAATGTTCTATGTTAATACAACACACACACACACACACACACACACACACACACACACACACACACACACACACACACACACACACACACACACACACACACACACATACCTCCAGACAGGCAGATCTCTGTTCTAATCCCGTAATCTCTGTAATTGCACTTCTCCATAAGTAATAAACACTGAATCCTCCCTCCTGTGCATGAATGCTCTGATTTACAGTGATCTGAGGACGAACACCCATTTCCTGACCTGTGCGATCCGACACTGCGGGGCGGAAACTCAACACCTGTTTGTTGTTGTAAAGGTGTGTTTCTTAATGCAATGGAGGTCACCCAGGTGCTTTTTATTCTCTCTCTCTAGCCCCCCACCCCCCTCTCATTCACACACACACACACACACACACACACACACATACACACACTTGTGCTAAAATGTCTTAAAGGGACAGTTAACACAAAATGAAAATATAAGTCATTTACTCACCCTCATGTCATTCTAAACCCGAATTAATCTTTTTCATCAGTGGACACAAAAGGAGATGTAACACCCACGTATGACACGAACACCCATGCACCAGGTGTTCTTTTCCATTCAGACGAAGTAAATGTTTACAGGAGCTGTCAGGCTCAAAAAATGACCAAAAAATACTGCATATAACTTTTCCTTAATATCACATGTTATAAAATGCCATGTGATTCATTTGTGTGAGGACTTTACTATATAGTATATGTGTGTGTGTGTGTGTGTGTGTGTGTGTGTGTGTGTGCGTGTGTGTGTGTGTGTGTGTGTGTGTGTGTGTGTGTGTGTGTGTGTGTGTGCGCGTGTGTGTATGTGTATGTGTGTACATATATATATATATACACACACACACACATAATCAGTAGCTACAGACATTAATGTCAGCTACTGGCCGACGGGGAGTACAGTGTGTGTGAGAGTTTTGTCAAAATGCATTGTGAAAAGAATCTGTAACCGGTAACTTCCTGAGCTGTCAACTCTTCTGTTTTACACACCTCAGCAGCACAATAGCGAAGAACGCACCTTCACACACACAAAAACCAACATAACTGCAATTTGATTCACAAGTGGAATTAAACAGAATGTTATGCACGCAGTTGCCAAGCATTTTTCTAGATTAAGAAGCCCATGATGTTTTAGGAGTTGTTATGTTGCTGTGTAGTTATGGGGTTACTAGAGAGTGTTTAGTGTTTGTTAGCACGTTGCTGTACAGTTAGGTCGTTGCAAAGGTGTTCTGAGTGGTCCTTAATTAGGATATTGCTATGGTTACGTGTTTTAATAAGTTAGCCCGTTGCTATACAGCTATGCAGCTACTAAGGTTTTCTAAGTGATCTGTGTCATCTTTATGTATGGCTAAGTAGTTTTTAAAGTGTCTTAAGCAGTTGTTAGCATGTTGCTATACAGTTATTTAGCTACTAATGGTTTCTAAGTGATCTGTGCCATCTTTATGTATGGCTAAGTAGTTTTTAAAGTGTCTTAAGCAGTTGTTAGCATGTTGCTATACAGTTAAACGGCTACTAAGGGTTTCTAAGTGATCTGTGCCATCTTTATGAATGGCTAAGTAGTTTTTAAAGTGTCTTAAGCAGTTGTTAGCATGTTGCTATACAGTTATGCAGCTACTAAGGGTTTCTAAGTGATCTGTGCCATCTTTATGTATGATTAAGTAGTTTTTAAAGTGTCTTAAGCAGTTGTTAGCATGTTGCTATACAGCTACTAAGAGTTTCTAAGTGATCTGTGCCATCTTTATGAATGGCTAAGTAGTTTTTAAAGTGTCTTAAGCAGTTGTTAGCTTGTTGCTATACAGCTATGCGGCTACTAAGGGTTTCTAAGTGATCTGTGCCATCTTTATGTATGGCTAAGTAGTTTTTAAAGTGTCTTAAGCAGTTGTTAGCATGTTGCTATACAGCTACTAAGAGTTTCTAAGTGATCTGTGCCATCTTTATGAATGGCTAAGTAGTTTTTAAAGTGTCTTAAGCAGTTGTTAGCATGTTGCTATACAGCTATGCGGCTACTAAGGGTTTCTAAGTGATCTGTGCCATCTTTATGTATGGCTAAGTAGTTTTTAAAGTGTCTTAAGCAGTTGTTAGCATGTTGCTATACAGCTACTAAGAGTTTCTAAGTGATCTGTGCCATCTTTATGAATGGCTAAGTAGTTTTTAAAGTGTCTTAAGCAGTTGTTAGCATGTTGCTATACAGCTATGCGGCTACTAAGGGTTTCTAAGTGATCTGTGCCATCTTTATGAATGGCTAAGTAGTTTTTAAAGTGTCTTAAGCAGTTGTTAGCATGTTGCTATACAGCTAAACGGCTACTAAGGGTTTCTAAGTGATCTGTGCCATCTTTATGTATGGCTAAGTAGTTTTTAAAGTGTCTTAAGCAGTTGTTAGCTTGTTGCTATACAGTTATGCAGCTGCTAAGGGTTTCTAAGTGATCTGTAGTTTTTAAGTAGTTAGCATGCTGCTTTTACATTTATGTTGTTGCTTCAGAATTTGTAGATGAGTTGCATGCTAACGTGTAATACTTAAACTTCAAGGTTTGTTCAAATCACTTCACACTATGACAATCTATAATTGCAAGAGACAATCCCCTCTGCACGTTTTTGTCTTATATTAGGTAATGTGATCCACGAGTGTTATGATCATTCCTCTGTCTTTGCGTGTGTTGTTGAGATCACGCTCCAGCGTAACACACTAATGTGAAATATCTGTGGATTAGAAGTGACACTCCAGGCTCTGGAATGCCTTTCAGTGCTGTCAGGTATTTTTGTCGCTTCTTTTGTGTTGTTTCCGTGTGTTTTTGTGATGATGACAGCTCATCTCCTGGTGGTTGATCTCTCTGGGCAGTGCTGCTGTAGAAAGCTGCCGCTTGGACTGACTTCATGCTGTTGTTCAGGGATTGATGTCGATGGAGCCCCTGTGCAATTTTCCCTCTAAAAAATGACTGTTATGACTTTGCCCTGCATACTCCATCCGTGACATCAAAGACATTCCTCTGGCTCACCGTGCTGTTAGATCTGCCCGCCCAACACACACTCACACACACACACACACACACACATGTTCCTCTCTGTGATTAGATTGATGAAAATGAGGGGCACGTCCTCAGACGTGTCATTATGAACGCTGCTGCTCATAACTTAGACTGTGTCATCTGTCTTTCTGAGACCTCCAGCAAACCTCTAATTACTCTACATGTGTTTAATGTCTTCACAGCAGGACTCTCTCCTTTTCTCTCAATACAGCTCAGTGGGTTTCAGACTTTAGACTTTAAAGTGGGCATGTTCTCTTGTGGCCAGTTGTCTCTTCTCTTCTCTTCTCTTCTCTTCTCTTCTCTTCTCTTCTCTTCTCTTCTCGTCTCGTCTCGTCTCGTCTCTTCTCTTCTCATCTCTTTTCGTCTCTTCTCTTCTCTTCTCTACTCGTCTCTTCTCTTCTCTTCTCTTCTCTTCTCGTCTCGTCTCGTCTCTTCTCTTCTCTTCTCGTCTCGTCTCGTCTCTTCTCTTCTCTTCATGTCTCTTCTCATCTCTTTTCGTCTCTTCTCTTCTCTACTCGTCTCTTCTCTTCTCTTTTCGTCTCTTCTCTTCTCTACTCGTCTCTTCTCTTCTCTTTTCGTCTCTTCTCTTCTCTTCTCGTCTCTTCTCATCTCGTCTCTTCTCTTCTCTTGTTTTCTCTTCTCATCTCTTCTCTTGTTTTCTCTTCTCATCTCTTCTCTACTCGTCTCTTCTCTTCTCTTTTCGTCTCTTCTCGTCTCGTCTCGTCTCTTCTCTTCTCTTGTTTTCTCTTCTCATCAGAAAGCTATATTTGATGTAGAAGCCTTTAGTTCTCACGTTACTTGAATGGCTGGTGTCTCATGCTGTAAATGATTTCTGCAGTTCTTCTTTCAGTGGAGTCTCTCTCCATGGCAGCGCTGAGAAACTTCTAAAGCAGATTATTTTCATAAAAGCCCTGAGACCCTCTTGACCTCCACACACCCCTGGAGCCGGCCCACCTGCCCTCGTCTCTTTCTCCGCTTCCCGCTGTCTCTCGTCTTCAAAAGGCCTTCAAAAGCACTGTGACTCCAACCCAAAACAGAAGATAATCGAACAGCTCCTCCCTGATGTTCAGCTTTGTCTCTCCCTCACAATCCTCCCATAGCTGAGAGACGTTATGTAACCGTATTACACAGACAAAACACAGCTTGTCATAACCCTGCCCAGCTCGCTGGATATAGTCCGAAGTGAAGACACTTTAAAAGGGAAAATACTTCCATAATACCACAGTAAAAGTTTCCATTTTACATTTCCTTGGAATAAGTGCTGGAAAGCTCACCCGGAGAGGCCTGTCATCAGGAACGAGAGTGCAGTAAAGAGGGAGGGATGGATTTAAGAGTTACAAGGAATTCCAATTTCCAGAGTACTTGTGTAGGGCGACCGACCAACGGACCCACCAGTGTTAGTAATGTGCATCTGATAAAACACACACATGTGCTTCCCAGCCCATAATATCTCTCTGACGTCATCACATGATAAATGGGTTCTTTAGTAGAGTCATACCGTTGACAGGGAAACCCTGTGTTTACTGTGTATAATTACTGTTTAAATCGGTTTATTTCTAATTCGGATGAAAAACTAGCTTGAACCAGCCTAAGCTGATTTTAGGGGAATTTTGAACACTTGTCAGCTGTTTATGCTTAACTACCTGGCTGTCCAGCTAAGAAGCAAGAAACTTTGACTAACATTATAAGTTGTCTTAAAAAGTGTGGAATATGTCCTCTTTAAAAGTCTCAAGTTGCACTAAACCAGGTGGGCCCTCACTACCCCTAACCCAGCCCACAGTGCCAGTAAGTGGGTCTCTGGAATAAAGCAAACTCCTGTTTTTTTTCTAAACTCCTGTGAGTTTAAAGCTCGTCTTTATAAATCATTTTTATGAGCAAACCAGTGCCGAGACCGAAAAACAACACCTGTGGAAGCGAGGAGAAAAAAAAGGGAGGGAAAGCACTCAGTTGAAGCTGCTTTTTAACCAGAGCGTCAGTGAATTTTCTTAAAGTAAATTGCATACGGTCGCTGAAATCTTACACCATTATTATATTATCGTTAAATTATCCATTTGATTTTATACCTCTTAGATGTAAGATGCAAATACTATGGTTTTACACTGACACACAGATACAGAGCCCTTAAAGTGACTTTTGCACACACAAATAAAAAGTATATTAAAGATTTATGTTTTTTTGGACAACTTAATATGTTGTGTGCTATTGCTTCTCAGGTAGATACAGTTTGAGACTTTTGCATGTAAAAACACATGCAAACGGAAAGCACTTTAGATGCCGCACATACCGTATTCTCCGCACTATAAGGCGCACCTAAGAGCCTTTCATTTTCTCATAAATTGGCTGTGCACCTAATAATCCGGTGCGCCTTATGCGTGGAATTTTACAGTTCCAAAATCTGTGAAATTGTTGTTGTGCGACTTTGGTAAGCACTCCGCTTGATTGACTGTCGGACCATTTCCTGTTGACACAGGGGCATCATACATACACTACGTACGCTTACCTCCACCCCATAATTGAGAATGCGTCTTATAATCCAATGCGCCTTATGATGTGGAAAATACGGTATACGTCACAGTCCTGCTATAACTCTCCGGATTTAGAAAACATCACTGTCTGTCTCCAGCAGTGACATGTAAAACATGTAAAAACAGTTGTGTATGATGTCACGGCTTGTGGGCGGAGCCTGTTCTTTTGGTTCACAGAAGGGCCTCAAAGATTTGCGGTTCGCCGCTGGTCTGCGGTATCTCAAAACTCCAGCAGATCAGCGACTGGACAGTCTGTGGTCAGTCACGGCTTTGACAGGCGGTGTACATTTTTTACCATGCTGTCTCAGGCATCCCTTACGCCCGGTCTCAGGAGTCGGCTCATATGAATAAATGCTGGCTGCCTGCTAGTCTGAGCCACAACAACATTCCTTATTTTTTGTCCTCTTTCTTTCAGCCTTTCCTCTGTTGTTAGATTATCTGCAGTGCTGTTTGTTCAGCCTATAAGATCTAACGCGCTTTCTCTCACCTTTTGACCCCATGTGTTTTGTGTGAATATGTGCCCACAGGCCCTTTTTTTGACCCTATCGCATTCACATTCCTGTTGAGGGTGACTTTAACCGTTTACTGATTGAATGTCACTTTGGACATGTTGCTGTTGCTGGTTTTGGGTCTGTAATCGGACCGACGGCTAAATGTGTGTCTCAAAAGCTTCTGTGCAGGATGTCTGAGATCATTCTAGGCGATTCCACTGCTATGAGGTTCACACTGACTTGTTTCCACTCAAACAGATGCCAGACCACACGAGTGGATTCGCCTTTCCATACACACATATGTACTTAGATTATTTTACCCTGTAATGGGAAGACGATCGGTGCAGTCTCACGATGCGTATTGATAACTAAGCCTGTATTAGGACTTTTATGATTTTTTTTATGATGAACATAATTACACTCCTTTTTCTGCAATACAGAAATTAAAATGTACCTGTCCAGATAATTATTTAAAATATTTTTTTTTATAAAGATCAGCAAAAAAAGGGAAGTTCTGCATCAGAACACACACACACACACACACACACACACACACACACACACACACACACACACACATGCACACACGCACACACACATAAATACACATTTTTGTCTTATATTAGGTAATGTGATCCACGAGTGTTATGTGTTTTTGCGTGTGTTGTTGAGATCACGCTCCAGCGTAACACACTAATGTGAAATATCTGTGGATTAGAAGTGAGTACACACACACACACACGCACACACACATAAATACACACACACACACACATATATATATATATATATATATATATATATAATATTGGCCAAATTTGTTAATCTTGACTAATCTCATAAAAGTTTATGTGTGTGTGTGTGAATAGAGAAGTGTGAACGATGTGTTAATGGGTGATTACAGTTCCTACTCCAGCCTACAGGGGCGCTGCTGAGTATGAGCTTTAACACAAACACACATCTGTAGGTCCCCACTTGGACAAAATTAGTTTTTCCACTTGACTTTAATATGATTTAAAGCTTAACCAACAGGGGACCTGGAAAATGTCCCTCTCTTTGCTCATTGGTCTCCTTCTGGTGAATGTGTAACAACATTGTGGTCAACTGTTAGATAGGTAGATAAGTACAGACACAGACACACAGGCTTCGTCCCAAGTTACAGCCCTTCGGTAAACAAATCTCTATGTTTTAAGTCTGTCTGTTATCAGCAGAACCCTCTTCACCCTATCTATGGTCTGAATGATGGTTTCAAGTGTCAAACTCCTGTGAACAGGAGGAGGGATTTTCTGCCTCCTTGTGATTTAACTGCTTAAGATAAAAGAAGAGAAAGAGAAAAAGTAAGCTAAATTCATGTATTTTTCAATTCACATTGTAATCTTACTCTCTGTCACATTCTACTGTTGTAATGTTCTATTTTGGCCCTGAAGTCCACCGATAGTGTTATCCAAGGTTTCTTGCACCAAAAAGGTCATATTTTTTTTAAAGTCTTTCTGATCCTTTAAACAAGCATTGTTTTTTTGTTGCTACTTTGTCTTTAAGACTCTGTACTAGGATAGATCAGGCTATTACTATTGACCAATGCACTTATATGATATTTTTTGGGATGAAAGCATTTTACACAGATTGCGTTTGCACAAAGAAGTTGTGAATGAGTAAGTCTAGTAAGCAAGTTAAAATTCATATTAGTAAGTTCATTAATAGGTAAGTCACAGTATGTCTTACATTGCAAAACGTCCTTTATTTGTGCCTTTTCACAAACATTTGCTCTCTCTTTAGCTTTACATGCAATGCTCCATTTCTCTTTTTCTGATTCTGTCGTTTCTTCTGCGGCCGTGGCACCAGAGCAACCCCTCATTATAAATGCATTAGCCTCTGTCTGTATGTCCACTTCCTGTCAGTCTTTTTGCACTGATGCTCATGATGATGTGTTATGTGTAACATGATCCGGGACAGAATCAGGCGGGAATGGTTTCAGTATTTCAGCAATGTTTGCTTTTAAATCGCACATGCACGAGATTAAATAGCATGCTATTCTGTATAATCTTTTGATTCATGCAGTGACATGGTGGATTTTTGAATATGAAACTGGAGAACAGTTATGCAGTGCTTCCCTTATGCTCCATAAAACACATACATACATTTGTGTGCAGTATTCATATGAGAACTTCCCGAGATCTCCAAGACTATCACGGATCATCTATGAAGATAAACTGGGGATTTCTGTCTGTCTCGTTCTTTCGCTTTCACGCCCTCCAGGAGCTGTTGGTAAATTTGAAGCGTAATGATCCGTCCGCTGATGAATCGCTCTCACACATACACAAATATTCACACAGTCTTATTCAGTTTCTCATTGCTTCATTTGTTCTCATGCTGGACAATGTGATGACATGCTGTAACTTCCCAAAGTTCCTCTCGGGGCCTCAGCGTTTCCCACAACACAAGCATCTGGTGTCCCGATAACCACAAAGTTCACTTTCTCATTGGCTATTTTTCAATTGAATTTGGATTTAAAGGTCAGACTTGATTTCAATGCGCTACTTTAGACATTGTAAGTAACTACATGTCAACTAACTCTCATTAGAGACTAGTAGGCTGTTAGAATAAGTTGAAGTAATTGCAAAGCTATTTATAGACTGATCATGTCTGTTGGGGAGCATCAAAATAAAGTGCAGATATTAAGCAGACAGTCTACTAATACTCTAATTACTAGCTGTTGACATGTAGATGCAGTTATTTATAGGAGCAAGATGTCTAGTGGGGCTTTGAAATAGGTCTTCTGAAAACATGTGTTAGCTTTGTGTAAAGTACAGGCTGCAATATAAGTCATTATGTATGTTATATTGAGTAAATTATGACCTTTTTTTTGGGCGAACTATCCCTTCATCTCTCTATTTCCAAACAATATGATTAACATAACCCAGGTCAGTTCAGTTTACTTCCGTGGAATTCAAATCAGTTCTCGCTAAGTCATCTGTATACATATTGTCAACTGAATTGAGCTGGACGATGATGCTATTCTGCTTTATATCTGAATCAGATTTGTTTCATAATTGATGAATTTTGCAACACTGATGCTGGTTCTGAACTGAATTAAATCAACACTAAACTAGACAGTGTTGTCCTCTATAGAGCTGCTTATCTGAATGTAACTAATTTCATAATTGATGAACTTTACACAGTTATTGAACTAAACTGAAACAACATGAAATAAACAGAATCAAGCTGAATAATGACACTATTGTGTTTTTACAGCAGAAATGTAATTTGTCTCATATTTGATGAAGTTTGCATAATCAATTCTATTATTTTCCTGTTTATTACTGTAAAGCAGCTGTGAAAAAATCTGCATTATATAAATAAAGTTGACTTGACCATTTTCGAATGACCCATTTTTTGCAGTTTAGTTTTCATAGATCATCCAAGTGCACTGGATAGGAAGCTTTGTATAGAGAATGCCTACATTTGAAAACCATTACTATCTAGTTTGTGTTTGTTGCGAGTATCCCAGGTCTTGGAAAGCGGATCCCCGGGACTCAATATTGAGTCGAGTCTGCTCTATAAGCTCTCCCACTATTAGGAAAACAGTGAAGATCAAAGGAAGAGGAGAAGAGGGGAGGGAAAACAAAACGACTACAACCACCATGTATTCCTTTTTATTCCAGACCATTAATATGCTATTAGAGTCATCAAATGTGGTTGTACAGCACCCTGGGGAGTTCGCCAACTAAACATGATGTTAACAGGGTTCTTGCCTCTTTCGCTCTCTCACTTTCTCTCATTTTTATGGTTTCCCAAACTTTGGAACATGTTTCTGGAAACCAAAAATCGTAGTTCCACACAAGGGACAGTGTATAAACACAACTAAAATAGTTACATGTGTTGTGTGGATATTTTTTGTGGGAGCGGGACAGAAACACAGCACTGTCATAATCCAATATGAAGGAAGACGCATCGTTTCGCTTAATTTGATTGGGTGGACATGTGGATTCTATTTCATACGAGCGGAGGAGGACAGCTGGATATCAGTTTTTAATATATGGAATGCTTTGAGATGAGTTAGATCATTTTTTTATGTAGTTAGTTGGGTTTGATTGCTTTCGTAGGACAGGATGGGACTGTTATGGATGGTGTACCGCAAGAAAATATCCTGGAGTCAAAGCTCATGCTGTCTCTGGCTCCACAAATTGAGCTGTGAGCAGAATCTCTAAGGCTGAAAAATTCTCATATGTAATTGCTTGAAGCGTGTCATTGAATTGGAGACTAAGGCCCTGTTTACACCTGTCATTAAGAAGCATTTTGGTTCTAAATTTTTTTTTAGATTTATAAATGTTTCTTGTCCTCTTTCCATCAATTTCAGAGAGAGTCGAAAACATTTGACTGGATTGCTGTCGTAGAGTAACTGCTCATGTGGATGAATGCATTCAAACAGCCACAAAAGACCCTCTATTCTCCACCTGCTCACCTAACGTGTGAACATTATGGGATGTGCGCTAGCCAGACTGTAACACAGAGGGGTGCTGGGTGTGCGATGCGGAGAGAAACGAGGAGCAGACTCGGAAATTCAAACTGAAAACACTTTATTCAAACGACGAAAACAAAGCGGCACTTAACAGTGCGAAACTCCGAAAACTAAGAGCGTGCCTTAGTGGAATGAGCATCCACACACGGACATGGAAACAGTTTCAACAATCGACAAAGACAAGGGAGAACATGAGGGTTTAAATAGACAGAATAATGGGAAACACCTGACATGACTAACAAGGGGGAGTGGCTTACGGAACAGTTGACGGAAACACAAAAGGATCACACAGGAGGAAAGCGAGGTGACACGACATGACTGTGACACAGACGGGATTTAAACTTTGTCGGCTGAAGACCCAAGTTTGGTTTGAAGTGAAAAAACATTCTCTCATAGTGTTCAGCAGAAACGAAAGCTGATGCTATCTGTGTGTTCTTCTGTTATCTCTGCATGCAATCACATGTAAATTACCTTATTTTGTCCATTAGATTGAAAGATATGGAAAAAAAACAATACATTTACTCATCCATAGTCCTTCCCTTCGAAGAAATCAGGACAGAAGTGGTTGAAAGTGGACAAAAGAGACCATGTATGTGTCTCCCTCGTCTACATGTGACCAAAACGCATCTTAATACCAGGTGTAATGTGAAGATGGAAAAGTTATTTAAGTGGTCAGAAACTTTCTTAAATTTTATGGCATGTCTCTGTGTAGATGTGCTGGTGAACCCATGATAGACTGCAGATAAATAGCCACCATGACAAAGACCACTCGCTGTTTCTCATTCATCTTTAATAATATGCAGTTTAAGTACTTTTGGTTTCATTCTTTTCAACAACATAGAATAGCATACGTGAATGTCATTCACAAACATTACTTGACAGCCGGTACGGGGAACGCCCACTCGCGACCTCAAAGCCAGCCACTGGTGACACGCAGCGGTGCAATGCAGCTTTAAGGTGTTGCATTCAGGCTTTTCCATCAAAATGCAGCAGGCGTTAACGTAAACTGTCAGTTTTGTCTGTCAAGTCATCTATTGTCAGGAGAATTAAAGCTGGCTATCTAATTGCACATCATACATGCAATAACAAATCAAACACAAATTATTTCTTATGACAAAAAATTATTTTTGTCCTTATGTGAATGTCAATAAGGTCCAATGTTGTCGGGCCACTAACATATATTTTGTGTGTGTGTGTGTGTGTATGTGTTCCACAAAAGAAAGTCATACAAGTTTTGGAGCAACATGAGAGCGAGTAAATGATATGGGTGTAACAATACACCAAAGGCTTTAGATATACAAAGATGGTGCACTCGTATTACTGTGAATGGGAGAAAGTGCAACGCACATTTTGGTGAAATAAGTAAAAATGATAAAAAGAGCCAATCTCCAATTGGTGAAATCATTGAATCTTTACATGTATCGTTAGAAGCTCCGGTTGCAAGAGAAACAGTAATTGTTCTGAGACCCGCACTTAGGACTGCATATACGCATTGGCAACATTTATGAGACAGTTCTTGTCAGACTTAAAATGTTACATTTTAACGGTTAGCTTGATTAACAACTTTGGAGAATTTGATACCCCATTTAAAGAGATAGGAGCAACTTGCATGACTAAAATAGTTAAATAACTTGCCTTAAAGAAACTTTGTAATACACTCACTTATATATAAACTCTCACTTATTATATAAACAATATATAGTAAACAATATTTAAAAACAAAATAGTAAATTATTACGTATAATTATAGACATATAATAAACAGTACTGTTCATTAAAATACTAAATTTGATATTAATTTGTCCATTCAGGAATGGACTTGTATAGGTTTTTAAAAGGATTAATAATAATAATAATAATAATAATAATAATAATAATAAGAGTTAATGGAAGCTCAAATGTGTGACCTTCTGGGTTTACCATATTTGATGCACCATTACAATATTTCATTTTTTGTAGGTGAACATTACATGGTACATATTGTCATTATTCACGAAACACATTATTGCATTTTGGTTTTTGACATATTGTGACACGATATTTATTGTTACAGTAGTACATATATTTTTGTGTGACTTTAAGTATGTTGAAAATGAAGTAGATTCTTGAAAAGCAGCGCAGAGGCAGTGAAATCACTCACTGGCATTGTAGCTCTCAGCACATTGTTCAGAATGACTCCCATCAGCCAGTTTGGCATGAGAAGCAAGACTCTGGGCTCCAGTGAGGATCAGAGCGTGTGGTTCGCTGTCTCTCTCTCTCTCTCACACACACACACATGCACAATACAGTTATGAAAACATAAGTCTTGGTTTTGGCTTGACTGACACTGTGTGCAGTCCCAGTATTATCCTTGCCTTTGGATCTACATCTTTTCTGGGCTTTCACATGGGGAGAGCGATTAGTCTGAATGAAACTCTGAAGCATTCATGCCTGTTAGCTTGTGCTCACCAGTGAGCGGATAACAACAGTCTTTAAGAGTTTTTAGACTGTTTCTAATGACTTGCAACATCTTGAGTTGTACACTGTTAGAATGTTGCCTGTGTAAGTGTTGTCTGCCAGTAAGAGCTGTGTGTGTAAACCTCACTCCCCTGATCTCAAGAGGCGCTAATGACTGATGCGGTGGTCTTTAGTGTCTCTGTTAGCGTGCTCATCTTCTATGCCGGAGACCATGGATCGAATCCCTGCTCGAAGTCGAGTAGGACCGGTTACATGTACATGTATTTTCTTTTGTAATGAGGTTGTGTGAATAGAATTAAATTCATGTAACTGTAACTAGAAACATAACTTAAAAATGTTTTAAAATGTTCTGTTAGAAAGAAAGACAAACGGATGGTTGGATGGACAGACAGACAGACAGAAAGAAAGAAAGAAAGAAAGAAAGAAAGAAAGAAAGAAAGAAAGAAAGAAAGAAAGAAAGAAAGAAAGAAGGGTGGATGGATGGATGGAAGGATGGATAGATAGATAGATATACATATAGATAGATAGATAGATAGATAGATAGATAGATAGATAGATAGATCACTTTAGTGTAATTTAAGTTGAAATGAATTAAACATCCAAGTTGATTGTACTTAAAAATTTAAGGCAGTAACATGGCAGTAACATTGCTTTTACATTGTATTTTTCATAAACCGAGGGCTGAATCAAATACTGTTCTGAAATCATCAACAGCAGAACATAGATACAGCTGAGATTAGATTTAACCCAGAATAGTCCTTTGTTGTTTTGACAAGCATTTTCCAAAGCAAACTACATTATGTAGGATGTGACAGGACACGAGTGGCGTGACACGCAGCGTTTGTGTTTGGCTTCATGGTGCTAACGTCTATAGTTAGAGGCAAACCTGTCAGAGGAGGATGACGTAACGCTTACAGCTGCGTGCTATTCATGTGCACGCTACAAAGAGACAGGAATGAATGACAACTTCACCACTAGTCATGCAAAGGTATAGAGCTCACGGGATGGTTGTTATGTAGGGATTTGATTCACTCAGAAGGCATGAATAGTGTGGACACAATAATGTGGGGGCGGCTGCTACATTTAGGTGTATAACTGGCACATATAAGCAATGCTGTTTGCATATTAGATAGCAGCATTCTGCCGGCTCTTGGCCAAAATAAAGTGTTACCACATTCAGATAAACAGATGAACGTACATGTGTTTTTGAGAGAGAGAGAGAGAAACAGAGACAGAGACACAAAGAGAGAGAGACGGAGACAGAGAGAGAAAGAGACAGAGACACAGAGACAGAGAGGGACAGAGACACAGAGAGAGACAGAGACAGACAGAGAGAGAGAGAGAGAGACAGACAGACAGAGACAGAACGAGACACAGAGAGAGACAGAGACAGACACAGAGACACAGAGACAGACAGAGACACAGAGAGACAGAGACACAGCGAGAGACACAGAGAGAGACACAGAGACACAGAGACAGACAGAGACACAGAGAGACAGAGACAAAGACAGTGAGACAGAGACAGAAAGACAGACAGACAGACAGAGACAGACACAGAGACAGACAGAGCGACAGAGACAGAGATAGAGACAGAGAGAGACACAGGCAGAGGTAGAGATAGAGATAGAGGGACAGAGAGAGACAGAGAGAGAGACAGAGACACAGACACAGACACAGAGACACAGAGAGACAGACAGAGAGACAGAGGCAGAGATAGAGATAGAGATAGAGATAGAGAGACAGACAGAGATAGAGAGAGACAGAGACAGAGAGATGGCAGTGATGGCATTCCAGTTTAATGCATGTATGTTTGGCTGCTCATCAGAGAGAAAACTCAATTCCTATAGGAATGTTTCCTTTATGTTTGGATAAAAACATGGTCACGGTTCGTCCGGACGTAGTGCACCTCAGTGCATTAGTTACGCTTTCACTGTTACACTGTTACGCCCAGTCTGACTCTGTTTTGTGGCTTCTGCTGCCTTTGTTTTTGGGGCTCTGATATTGTTCTTGGAAAAAGTGAAACCCTGCTGACTCACTTTCGGGAAAACTTGTGAGAGTGTGCGTATATTTGTCTGTGTCTGTGTGTGTGTGTGTGTGTGTGCATGTTATGTCACAGGCTAGAGACGCTGTTTTTTAACATCAGCAGTGTTCAGGAGAGACGCCTTGTGAGTTTGTGTTTATGAAAAGCTTATTTATTTTTTGGCTAGGAGCATAGTCAGTGATATGCAATATTTAGGTAACTACTTTTAAAAGTAGCAACAAAGTGATAGTAATTACTATAAGTGTATTAACCTGCAGCTTCATCAAGCAGGTTTTTGCATAGTCATCGTACTGTTGAAGCTTTTTAAGCAATGATGACATTGTAAGTAATGAATTATTGTTTTAGGCTGACGAAATAAAACATTTAAAGTACATGTGAATCCACTTATTCCCATTTTAAGTAGCAGTAAAACTAGCAGCTAACAATTATTGAAATGGTATTGTGTAAATCCAAAAAGTAAGTTACATTGTTGTGTAAGTGTTTCATTGTTACTTTTTATGGGAGGTAATGCTTAACTAGATATAACGAGGTCAAAAAGTGTAAAGTTACGTTGGTAACACTTGTGCTATCATTGATTTTTATAGGAAGTTACATACAATTCTAAAAATAATGTTACATTGCTGTTACATCTAATAAAATGTAACAAATTTTGTTTCATTGTTTCTTTTTAAGAAATAAAGTATGCTGCAAATTCAAAAACTAACGTTGTTACTGTACACTTTATTTAACATTTTTCCTCCTGTAAAGCAATAGTGGCCCAAATTTAGTTACTTTTTAACAAGTGTAACAATAACGTAGCATTACTTTTCAAATGTGAATCATGCCAGTCATTACCCGTTATTTCTTAACTAAAAGAAAAAAAGATTATGAAAAAAAATAGCCTGTTACATTACCGTTACTTCTAATAAAGCATTTTTATTAAGAAATAACAAGCAAAGAGTGGTATGGTGCAAATTCAAAAAGTAACATTGTTATTGTTACTCTTATTAAAAAGTAACTAAATGTGTGCCATTGTTGTTTTACAGGAAGTAATATTACATTCTGCGGTGAAATGGCGTAAATTCTAAACATTACGTTACGGTACTGTTACTTTTTGTTTCATTGTTGTTTTTCTATAGAATTAATGGGTAGCTACATTTGTATGGTGTAAATTCAAAAAGCTATGTCGAGTTATTGGTGCGTCTACTAAAATGTAACAATTTGTGCCATTATAGTTTTTCACAGGAAGTTATGTTACATTCTCAGCTGTTAAAAATGTGTTGAATTAATGTTACCTGTAAATTTTTGTACAGAAAGTAACAAGTTACTATAGATACTCTGGTTTTATGGTATACATTCTACATACTTTACATATTTACATTTATTTATTCAGCAGACGGTCTTATCCAAAGCAACTTACAATTGAATACAAAAAGTGATCCATCTTAGATGAAAAGTAGTGAAAAAGTAGTGAAAACGTTAATGGTTATTTTTTCATTACTCTTAATAAAATTACATATTGACATATACAATCATATACTAAGGTATATTACATAATGTTACCATTAGTCCTGTCCGGTGTGTCAATTGTGCACTTCCTGTCTGTCGTGTCCTTTTGTTACTTTCTTTCTGTAAGGTCATGGTTACACTTCCTGTCGGTGAGGTCAATTGTCACTTCCTGTCTGGTGTGTCATGTTGTTTCACTTCCGGGTCTCTTCTGTGTATCCTCTCGTGCCCTCCCTGCACCTGTCTTGTCATCACTTACATTGTTAGTCTACCCAGGTGTTCATCATTCTCTGGATGTATAAAACCCTCTTGTGTTTCCCTTGTCTTTGTCGGTTGTTGATGCTCTTGTGGGTTCCAGTGTGTGGATGCCGTCTCCATGATCTGTTCTGTCTCCTTGATCACAGTCTCCAGGTTTGCACAAGCGTGCTTCTTTTGTTTATATTTAAAGTGTTTTGTTTTGTTCACCTTTTGCTTATAATAAAGTGATTTCAGTTGGAACTTGTGCCCCTCGCCTATCTCGGCATCGCACACTTTCCCTAGTTGTGACACATTAACTGCAATTGACAAGTTTTTCTCACTGTAACTCCTCGTGGGCGACATGAAACCTATCCTATGCCCTAATGAAACCTACACCACTGTTCCCAGATGTTCCCATAGGGAGGTTTCGTTAGAGTTCTCGGAATAATATTGTCCCTGAATTACTACTAAATAAACCCACACACTCTGACTCCTCAGCAGATTCTCACACATTTTTGAAAACGTTTCCAGGCTAGCCAGACGGCACTAGGAAAACCCCTCGACTGTCAGCACCACAGACGGCTTGCGTTGTTGTGAGAGACTGAAAGCAGGAGAGAGAGTTTAGAAGGAGAGTTGGCAGGACAGGCATCCCTAAACAAAAGGGGGTTGGAGAGGAGCGTGTGGTTGTGCAAGTTTAATTCAAAGCAGGTTTGCACGACTGATGTTGCAACCGGCTGCAGGCGGCCTCTAGTTCTGTCTCGAGCCTCTCTCTGTTTCTTTCTCTCTGGCGAGCGGTCGAGCAGCTGGCGGCCTGAGGAGAAAGACGTGCTGAAGTTTGGACCATGTCTCAGGGGGATTTCAGTTGTTTCTTCCCAGGGACGGAGGGTGTAATTATATACCATAGAAACACATTCATTCATAAAGTGAAAGGGCTTTATCAAGATTAGAAGCCACCATTGTTATTTTCACAGTATACACAGTAGAGATGCTGTATTTCACCTTAGATTTTGTACCTTGTTAGCTAATGAAACATTTAGAATTCATCTTTATAATCATTTCTGGTGGACAGAAAACACGTGGACTGACATTACTGACAGTTTAATGACGTGTTGTTGTAAAATTTAGAAACGATCAATAAACATGTTAACAGTTTAACTTACTTTAACTAACTTTTCTTTTCAAACTGTTGCTCTACCATGACAGTTGTTAATGTCAAAGAAAATTGTTGGTAATTTAAAAAAATACCTGAAATAAAACAAAAGATAAATAATAGATGGAAAAACTAAAATGAGAAATGTTGCCTTGCAATGAGTTTAAGATGCACTACTAAAATGACTTAAACTAAAATAAAGCTATATGGAAATTTTAATTAAATAAAATTAAAAACTGGACATATATATAAATAAAAGATATTCAAAAAATGAACCAAATATGAGCAATTATGTTGCTTTAATCTTTGTTTAGTGTGTTTAGTCTGGTTATCAGGTAAAGTTTGGGAATTATTAATGTGCATTTAAGGGGATAGTTTGTCTTCCTGGCCAGTCTTAGCAGAGGTCAGCAGGGGTCGAGGCTGGGATGCCTGTGTGGTCACATTCGAAAGTCATTCAGGTCGTCGTAGAGGAAAGGTTCACTCTACAGGCAGTTTGTCATTTCCGTTATAAAACAGACAAGAAGGAATTAGCTAATAATAATATGCATTAATCACACACTTCTCTGTTTTAGCTCTGTTCACAGGTCAGTTAATGACTTATTAATCATTAAAGGTGAAGTCTGTCATTTATTTGACATTAAAGTGCCCCTAAAGGTTTCTAACGTTGTTTTGGAGTTTCCTACAATATGTCTACATGCATCCAAGGTCAAAAAGCATAATATACATTGCAGTATCAGCTCTTTTTGGCTTAGTCTGTTGTGATTGGTTGACTTACAGCGCATGTTGGAAACTAAACACCTATAACCATATCGCGGTTTCAGTTTCGTTTGATGCACAGTGATAGGAACCGTAACAATGGCGTCAGTTTTACCGTATCAGTTCTAGAGCATTTTCTCGTAAATTTTAAAGTGCAGCAAAGTGGATTTGCTTTAGCAGCAGAAAACAGCGTCTTCTCAACGTGTCTACACACAAACCAAACTCTTCCAGTTTCAACTACAACTACAGAGTTTAAAGGTCAACGCTGACTCTGTTCTTGAACAGCCAATAAAGACCATAGACTGGAATTATGCAAAAGTGATACAAACAAACGTTGGTTTGAGAAAGTAGTGAGAATCACAGATGACTCGTTTCTGCAGTTCAGGATCAATTCTTTCTTTTAGGAAACAGTAAC
Organism: Rhodeus uyekii; assembly: GCA_037043235.1. Taxonomy (NCBI): domain Eukaryota; kingdom Metazoa; phylum Chordata; class Actinopteri; order Cypriniformes; family Acheilognathidae; genus Rhodeus; species Rhodeus uyekii. The sequence continues at coordinate 1,501,197 of JAWRVZ010000075.1, read as the reverse complement.
TTTGTTTGTTGTGCATTTTGATCTTTGAGACTTTACAGACCTTTTACCTTCACAAACCGCTGTATTACAAACGACAGGAGAGGTATTAGAAAAAACATCATAGGGCACTTTAAAAACAACTGGATAAATTAACTTCAATCTTTTTTCTTAGAAAAAGCATCATAGGCCACTTTAAAATTCTTTTTGCCAGTAAAGTATCTGCCAAAAATTTTATTGTGTTTGTTTGCAGTTTGATAAGTACATAATGAACCAATGCTTTGGTTTGAATATACACCGATTGGTCTCTACTTTTCAGATAAATCTCTTGTTTCTTCCTCTCTCATGTTTCTGTCTTCCAGTCCTTTCACAACTGAGAGTGTGTGAGTGTAAGTGTGGGAGAATGCAACTGAAAGTCCCCTCGGGCTAAATGGGGGCGTGGGGTCCCATCTGTCCCGCACAGATGGCTGATGTGTTGGGTTAACAGAGCAGTTCAACCTGCCTGTCTCTGAGTCGTCTGTCATGTCTGATCTGAACTGGGTCTGGTCTGGAATCTGAGGCTCTAATCTCATCTGTGAAGGCCTGATTTGGGCCAGAGGTCTGGAAAGTGTGCTCATGTGTAAGAAGTGTGATAATGATAACAAACTGAGAGCCTAGTACAGTAATTACCTCACTACCTGTTTATTTGACTTTGTTTGCATGTTTCCACTGAACGAGGGAACAAGTCAGGTCAAGTTGATAACTTAAAACACTGTTTGACTGAAGGGCGAATAAAAACTCACCGTCTGTCAGGAGCTTCCTCGATGCGTGATTTGTGTGTAATGCTGTTGACATTGGGTCCCGGCCAGAACAACTATTGGAAAGGCACAAGAAAAAAAAACACTGAGATTTGGACTGCAAGCGAAAGCAATAAACAGATATGGGGTGGGGGATATAAGGGCCTCCCAAAAACAATGCCCTACCTCAGCCCATTGCTCTATATATCCTCCTGTCGGCCCCTTAGCAGGCGGATTACCGTAATAAGCACCTTACAGTTTGATAAACTCCTCTGGTCACCATTCACTTCTACAGTGAACATATGACCTAGTTCAATCACAACAGACTCTATTAGCATAGATCAAATATTTGTAAATATTTTATATAAATGTTATTATTTTGAATATTTCGGTTTAGTGCAATTTTGGAAAAAGCATCATCACATACATGCTTTTTCTTCCTTTTTCCCCCCAGTATAAATAGGTGAAAAAATATGGCTTTAAATTTTAGGATGATAATCATATTTAGAGGGAGCTTGGCATCCAAAAGTATGAAAACCCTGCCATAATGATCCAACATGACATGATCAAACATCACATATGTGACTTATTTAAAAACCAAGACTGCATTTCTCAAAAGCCTCATAACTTAATCATAGAGACAATGCTTTTATGAAACGCTACCCAGATTATTCACTAAATTGCTGTTGCATTACTAGTTTGTTGGAGCTGCAGTGCCATTGACACATTGACACTATAATGCACATGTACAGTAAGTGATACAGGTTCAAGTCCAGCTTTTTGCCCTGATCTCAGACTCCTTCAATTTCCTGCAGAGGAATCACATAGTCAATGGTTAATAGCTGTTGACTACTTCTATTGAGTTTTGGCTTTAGGGAAGCGGTCAATCTGTTGTTTCTGTCTTTAATGGGCTCTACGCTGTACTGGTATTGGCGCCCAGTTAGTGGTGACATTTTAGCCAGACCTTTACTTAATAAAGTAATTCCTTCTGGGAAATACTGATGTAAGTTAATGATTCCTGATCCCTGCCGTCAACCTGTCTGTCTAGGGAAAATGGATTTCAAGGTATCTGTGGCGGGGCGTGACGAACAGTGAGAGATCTCTTCCTGATTATGCCTTTTCTACTGAAATCTCTTCCTTCCCATGTACTTCATCTCGGTCGTAATTCAACAAGTGCAGAAGGAATCGCCTGACTGGCTCCAAACATTGGCCTCGGAGGCTCGGGTTTCACATCAGACAGAGCCATGTGATCATTTGAGAACAATCTGTGTGGTAAAACGTTGCTGTGATTTACCGTCCCAGCCAAACGCAGTACTGTGTGTGTGTGTGTGTGTGTGTGTGTGTGAATAAGGTGAAATCATCAGCAATCTCTGCTAGGTTTGTAATCAAAACTCCAGGAAATATCTCAGCATATTATGTATTGTTTGGCAACCAACTGGATATGCAATGTCTTGTCAAAATGTTTTGTAAACTCAAAATGCAATATATCTGATTCTAGAACTGAACTTAGATTAACCGTTTAGGATTTTTCAATTCCATAAACAATGTTATCTCAGCGGATTGTCTTAGTGTTGCTTTGTGTTCTTATCCTTTAATGACATACGACGTCATTGACTGTCGGTTCATTTTCCCGTCCAATGAGCATAAGTGTTGATATTAGCAAACTTTAGCTATTGAGTCTGGTTCTGTGTGCTGTAAACAGACATTTAAAAAAAAAAACCTGAGCAAATTCCAGGGATGTCAGCCGGGTGACCTGCCAGTGGCAGTATTCCCAGGATATTCCCAGTTAATTTAAAACAATATACATTAATACCTCGGTTAGACTTGGTATACGAGCAAATCGGTGTATGAGCATGGAGGGTCGAATCGGTGTACGAGCATTGTATCGGTGTACGAGAAAAAATTTCCCACACCCATGCGCAGTTTTGTGTGGGAAAAGTCCTAACGCTCAGCATCCTTGTGCGCATTTTTACTAGAAATATCCTAATGACAGCCTCTCATAACACAGTCAGGAGGTTCCAACCCCTTTATAACCCCTTAACTCATTCATTGGCTGCATCATTCACCACAGTGATACTTTTATTAGTGATTTACACTAATAAAATAAATAAATTCACTCCCGTGAATTCGTTCGTTCGTGGCTCCCATGTTCCGCGACTTTTTGTCTCTGGATTATCACTTTGTTTGTTTTCTGTACTATTATAATAAATTCACTAATTTGCTTTCATCCTTGCTTTCCCCGCTCCCCCCTCCTCCCTCCTCTCTCTCCTCCAAGCAGGCTGCTCAAACCTGAAGTGCATTACAGTAAATTGTCAAGTATTTTTAGTTTAATTGTCAATTATTAATTAGTATTTATATGCGATCTTAATGGTTACAATTTTAACTGCAATTAATAGGGTAAAACAAAAACAAAAAATTTAAAATGGGCATTTGTGGTCATGTGGAACGAATTAATTGATTTTTAGTGCATTCTTATGGGGAAATTTGTTTTGGTGTACAAGCATTTTGGTTTACGAGCTTGCTCTTGGAGCGAATTAAACTCGTAAACCGAGGTATTACTGTATATAAACGATTATATATATTTTAGCTTTATTTCATTTACAGACAATGTTCATATTTTTTGTTAACAGTAACAGCACTGTTACAGCATCAAAGTGGCAAAACATTCTTTAAAACAAGTTAATGCCTATGTTTATGAAACGCTTGATTTGATTGTATAACTATTTAATTATTTTGAATAACAGGCCAGCACTCTAAAAAAATGCTGGGCTGTTTCAACCCATGTTTGGGTCAAAGGTTGGGTTGGGTCAAACCATTATGTATTCATTGTACGTCAAGTACTTTTGACTTTTGACCCAAACATGAGTTGAAACAGCCCAGCGAAATTAAAGAACTTTTTTCTCTTTTTTAGGTGTGGTGTGTAAAACGTTTTAACCCAACCTGTTTTTAACCAATAAGCAACATAGTGAGAAACATTCTCATTTTACAGAGCACTTGCATATAGTCCCCCTGCAAACATGGTATATTTGTATTGTTGGTCCGTTTGCCCTGACAGCAAAGGATGATTTTAAAGGCATATGTGTCCAAATTTTATTTGGTCGATGTTTAGGAGTGCTTTAGTATACAAATGATGTCACACTCAAAGAGACATGAGCTAAAAGCCACAGAAACTTCACTTCTGATTTCATGGCAGGGCTCATTCAGGAAAACACTGTTGTGTTTAGTGTGACTTGAGTTTGTGTGAGTCTTTGGCGCCGTAACCAGAACAAAAACACACACACACTTTGGAGTATTCATCTAGATGTCACATCACCATCAATAAACCCCATTATTGACACACAGATCCACACAAGCTGATGCTTGTTTTGACTCTGATTTGGTTCAAATTCCCATGATACTGTTGTATTGTGTGCTTTGATTAATGCATTATATCCTTGATCCTCCCTCAAGGCGCTGGAGTAACCGACTCTAGCGGGGAGAATCCTTTGGCCGCTCAAAACATTATATTCCAGCAGAGCGTGATATAATCATAGTGCATTGAGAGTGTTTGTGTTGAAACGGCACGCTTTGATCTGAACTTATTGATTTGTTTGCACGAGTTGGGATTTGTTTACAGTCAGAGCTGCCATTTTTAATCAAAGCTGGTTCTCCAATAACCAGAAAAATAGTGAATCATAATCAGAAATGTGAAGACAAGTAAATGCGATGGCACTACTCTGATGATTTCAGGTATTACTATAAAACAGAAGTAAATGTTAAATACTCGCCGTGGGGTTGAAAAGTGCATCACTCTGCAAACTGTGTATGCCAACAGAATGTGGTTTATACTCATAAATTAATAATTGTGTACAACTTTTGGTCTTCCGCGAGCTGAGAGAACTTCTCTGCGGACTTCAAATAAACCGCTACTTAATTATCCATATGGAAATACATGCTAAGCAGAGCATTAACGAGTTATACCACAGCTATGAGAACAGAAGTTTGTCTCATCATGTACAAATGGTTCTCAATTCTAGAGTTATTTTTGCATTTACTATAGTATTTAGCATTTAATGCATCGTATTTGATCATAGCTGTTATTTTAATCAAGTCCCATATCTATATTATTCGTCGTTGTTAGATAAGAATGCACTTGTAATCTAGAAGACTTTTGTTTTGACATCTGCAGGAGTAAACGGCTAATGTCATCACCTGAGATCTGCACATCTAATAGCAATGTCCCATTCTTCCATGCTTGCGGGCACCTATCATTCCCTGAGCCGTCATTAGCGGAGGCCCTAAACCAGTTAAAGGGCTTTGGATGCAGTTTACGGCTCAGTCAGAGTTCTGTGTTACTTCTAGACGTCATTGATTGTGTTTATGTCTGCTGATTAGATTAGCATTAGCGAGGTGTGTTTATAACAGTCTTGCATGGAGGTTACTTTTCAGCTAACTGGCCTAATGACTTTATTGGTGATCTTTATAGCGCTGATGGCTATTTACTCAGAATCTGCTGGAGAGGGAGCGAGACAGAAGAGCATTAATGTGCAAAGAGCTTTAAAATGCGGTATGCTAGTATGCAAGCAAGTATACGCTTATTTTCAGTTCTGAGGACATTTTATGTAGTTTTTTAGGATTTTTATTAATATTCCAATTTGTTTTATACAAAAATGCCTGTTCACAGAACACTCATGCAGGGATGTATGGTGAGGTTTCAATAAATTTGACTTAAAATTTTGTTTAATTTTTAACTTTATTTTAATCTTAATCATTTATTTTATTTATTGTTAAAATTTAATCATTATACACTTTTTAATAGATTTTAATTTCTTTAATTTATCTTTAATTTAAATGTATTTTTTGCTTTAATGTAATTTAATTGTAATGTTTTACTTTAATTTTAATCAATTTTATTTTAATTTTATTTTAAATTTTTTTTTTTGGCTTTATTATTTTTAGTTTTCAATTTAAATAATAGTAACCTTAATAAAAAATAAAAAAAACATTTTAATTTTAACAATTGCTGCCAGGTCAAAAGCACTAAAACGAGAAAATACCTCACTGTTTTAAAAGTCGAATTCGAAAAGCTTTGCAAAGTTTCATTTAATATTCATCAATATTATAGATTGGCCTGCTCTGACAAAATTATATGAGATCTGACCTGGATGATGACATCACTGTTTTCACCAGAGCTGCTGTATGGATAAACTAACTACCGTAAATGAATAACTAATGATTTTTACAAAGGAAATGAATCAACACTGAAATTTCTTAAGCTTTGTTGCATTATTTTCCTGTTATCTCTGTAAAGAAACAATCTCTATTGTAAAAAGCGCTATATAAATAAAGCTGACTTGACTTTTATTAACCATTTAAATTGTGCACTAAATTGTGGATATTTTACTTTCTCTCAGTTTTCTGTGTTGGTTCTTTTAAAGTAAAATGTTTATTGGTATCTGTACTGTAACCTAAATACGTTTTACACCAATGCTCATGACTGTCATTTTACTATGCAATCAAATTTTGCCTAATGGATATAAAATAAAGACATTAAATAAATCCCAAGGCTCTTGGAACCAGAGTATCATGAAAACCTGGATGTGTTTTGTTGCATTCTGCCAGCACAACATTTAGTAACATATGTTTGGAAGACATTTTCACTCAGAAATTGCTAGTAAATGTCACGAGAAAATGAATTAAACGTGAAGTTTTGAAGTTGAAAGACTGAAATAAACGTTGTTTTATTTTCAACTCTGAAGAAAACCAGCGTTTTGTAGTTGTTGCAACCAGAATGTGTTGAGTAGAGGTTGTGTTGTGTGGAGTTGACAGTGAGGCACATGTTCACCTCAGCCGTTGACAGCCAAAACACCGCCTTTGTCTTCCTCTCGTGTGTTAGAGTGGCTTAACATAATCACGGATGCTTAGAGGGGAAATTGTGAGACGCTACACCGCGTGTAATATTGCTGATGGCAGATTTTGGAAGAGACTCTCCCCTCCCTTTCCCTACGTTCCCACCCAGCATGTGCCCCCATTGGAGGTCTCGACTTTCCCTGCACTGTCTCCATGGGAACAAATGACTACTCCCCTCGTCTCGCGGCATGTGCGCGCGTGGCTCTCCTCTGTAATCTCTGCCTCCCGCCGGGAGCATCTCCGAATGAGACGCGTTCAGCTCGGCAACAAGCAGACGGGATGGTTTTACACCACACACTCAGGGAATGAGTTAACAGTTTGAGGAAATTTCTATGCTTTCTGTACTTCGCACAACCACCCCGAGGGAAAGTTGCATTGTTGAGAAGTTTCTCCATATTCTCAGTAACTGTTTCATATATTCTTTCTCTTAAAGCATCTTAGATAGAAAGTCATAGTAAGAATATAAAGCTGCACTGTTTCTGTCTAGGTGTTTACATTCACTTAAGACATAACTGATTGTGTTTACAAGGTTATTTTGACCTAATTTTGTGTTTACTTGTCAGAGCAAGAAGGTGCAAAAGAGAACTCAATTCACTATTCGTGCACTACTTTTTGCAGGGAGTTTGAATATTGTTATAACCCTACAATATATCTATATATATACAGTAATACCTTGAGATACGAGCTTAATCCGTTCCAGGATGAGCTTGTATCTCAAATAAATTTTTTCCATAAGAAATAACAGAAAAAAAATTGATATTCTAAAAAACTCCCTAGGGTGGGATAACGTAACGCAAACACAATACAGAAGTGTAGTGTTTCTTCCCCTGTTGTGTATTGGATAGACTCAGCTCATATTTATTATTATTGAACACTCATAACTCGTGCTGCTCCCAGCTTAATACTGGTGAATCACTCGTTGCCCCCGGTAACCCCCGCTGTAAAACCAAGCTGCCTCTAGTGGAGATCATATGCAATTACCCATAAATGAGGAGCTTGAGCTGCTCCGAGTGCTGAACACCTCTAGCGTCTGTAAGCTGCTCGTATCTCAAATATTTACTCGTATCTCAAAGCAAAAACATGCTCAAATGCTTGCTCGTATCTCGGAATACTCGTATGTCGGAACGCTCGTATCTCAAGGTATCACTGCGTGTACATATTTATATATATGTATATACATATATAACACATTTTTCAAATATAATATAAATGTACAAATAATGAACATTTCAGTGAACAAATATTTAGTAACACAATAAGGCCACATTTCTGAATGTTAGTTAATGCACCAACAAGCTATTCCAACAATTTGTTACAGTCATTATTGATCTTTGTTAACATTAGTTGATATAAAATATTATATAAAGAGTTGATTGTTAGTTCATTGAGCAACACATTTTGTGAACATTGTGCTCTTTGTGTGTCTTTCTCCGTCACCTCATTCTCTCTGTAATCTCTTTTTGGGGGTCACAGTCTCTTTGTGTCACATCCTTGTAATCTGCTCTGTTTTCCAGACAGACTGGTCTCATTAAGGTTAACATGACAATGGCTTCTGCTGTATTTTGGGCCACTATGTATGACTGAGCAGTGGGGTTGGGTATCGTTTGAATTTTAACAAATATGATTACAAATTAGCACATATAAATGCATCTGAACAAAGATAGGATCGAAATAAACAACATTTTCAGGTACTGAAACTAATCAAATATAAAAGAACACTGCACTTTATAAAATATATATATTACCAATATATTTATTACAAGAGTTATTCAGTCAAGAACAGCGAGTGAATTTCTCTTTATCTTTTGTTGTTTGATTAAAGTTTTTATTGAGACAACAGTAGGTTTATTAGGCTTCTGTCACTTTAAAAGCGGCACGGATACAATACACTGTTACACATGTGTTTTCTTTCTCAGCTGTTTCCGTTCACCTAAGACATAACTGACCGTATTGTGAGGTTATTTTGACATATATTTGTTTGTATTTGTCCGTTCAAGTGCAAAAAGAAGTGGAAGAAAAATTAATTCAGTATCAATCACTATATGAGAGGCCATTTTGTCCCAGTATTTTCTGTTTCTTTATGAAATCAGATGGACTTGATGATGGTGAGATCAGATCTCCGTGTGGATCACCGGCTGCTGTCAGACTCCTCGTGCACAAAAAAATCCCACTGGATTATTACAATTGATGACAAAAGGAGTATTTGGAAATATAAACTGATATTTTGTAGATAACTGTCTTAAAAAAAACATTTGGGGTGAAAATATTAACATGCCTACGTTTTTTTGCATTGTGAGGAAAACGTTTTCCCTCCCAAATATACAATTTTTATGAGACTCACCCTAAATGTTTTGCTTTAATCTTCCACTGAACCTCCACGTGACCCAAGGCAGTTTTAGTGAAAGAACAGACTTGAGAACGAACGGACCTGCTGCCTTTCTTGTGACACAGTTTGTAATGTAATCAGCGTAACCCGCTTGAATGGGTTGCTTCCAAGGAGCTTTAATAATCACTCATGCTTTGTTTTTTTTTTAGATCTCAAATCCGTAGAACGAGGAGGATTAAATTCGACACATAAATCCTGCCCCTGTTTTGTATTGCAGAGTAATTTTAGTCCACCCCTGAAATGTGAAGTTAATTTAATCATATGTGACATCAGGGGCTGTCAGATCCGTGTGCGGTTCATCCTATTTGGCTGAAATGTCTTGCAGATCTTCTCTGAGAACATGACGTAAAAATCAGTGACTCACTGTGTTATACATTCACTCTCAATGAACTTTCATTTTCTTTTCATAAGCCTCTTAACTTCTAGGTTTAAAAGAGTTTGACAAAGTAAAAGACTTTGAAAAAAGAACGAGAATGAAACTTTTATAGATAAATCCTGTCATAATTTATGCTCTTCAGCAAAACTTCTTAGATGAGGTCAGTCCTTGTGCGTTTTTTTGTGTGGAGCTGAACATAATACTCTTATTTAATACACTCAAACTTCTTGAGATGTATCAGAAAATCCTCTCAGAAAAGACTGTCAGGGTATTTCAGGCCTGATGACTCAATCACACGAAGCTTGTCTTCGCCATGGCCGTATATTGAAACTCCCAAAGCATGCCTGATCTGTTTTTGACCCCTAAATGAAAAAGAGAAAATATATTGTTCTGAAAGATTCTTTTTAAAGTATTTTTTTAGCATTGCATCATTATTTTCATTGCATCACCCAACATTTCATAATAGATTAAAATCAAACTGTCTTTTTGTAATTTTGACAAAAATTACTGTAAAAAAAGAAATTCACTGTAAAAATACTGTGACAGTGTTCGCAGTTCTACTGAATGCCTGCATGCTTTACAAGGTATATTTCAACCATATATTTCATTACGTGAAAAAATAACATTTAGCTACTAAAATCTGCCTTTTAACCTAAAATATACAGAAAACCACTAAAATAATACAGGTGGGACAAGAGAAAGCCACTTGGTTAATCAAATGTACATTACTGATAACAAAAAAAAAAGTTATCATATGTGAAGTGTAATGCTGGAAATATCCTTTTATTGCTTTTTTTCATATATAGTTTGGTAATTCGTAATTTTTACAGTAAAAAAAAGTTTAAGTCATTTACAGTTTTTCACTGTATATGGTACAGTTAACAATTAACATGTTTTTATTGTAGCATTTTTACAGTATTTTACAGTAAAAATTATATTCTTTTTTCTTTTTTTTGCATTTTAATTAAAAACTTGAATAAAAACATCTTAGTAATGAGAATTTGGGTAAGAAATCATGAAAATTATTCTGACAATAGTGTCACAATGCAAAACATTTTCTTTATAAAATTATTATTTGCTTGTTATTTGTTATTTCAGTATTTTTGTACAGTTTACCTAGTTGGATTCTCATCAGACTCTGGGGACTCGTCCCGATTATGCCATCCAATAGAGTTCCATTAGAGTTCAGTGGGATGTGATTAATTGAGGGGCTCATTGTGATGTCATCGTCATCATTACATGCTAATGCAATTAGGCTCCCTGACATTACTTTCAGTGCTGTCACACATGCTTTCCGTCTCTCTCTCTCTCTCTCTTATTTTCTCTTTCTATACAACGTATGACTCTAAAAATTCCTCAAAACCGTTATTTCCTTTGATTGTAACTCTTTTGTCTCTCCTGCACTTTCCGTTTTTGGCATCATCTTTAACACTCTTCAATGTAACTCTCATGACTTCACGTCTTCTGCACTGAATCTGTCTCTCTCTATATATCTATCTGTCTGTTCTGATGTCATACCCTGTGGAGCTGTATTACCCACAGAACTCAGTTCCCACAGCAAAAGAAAATGAAATAAGCCACATTTCTGCTGTACGCAGGATCTAATTTAGCATGACCAAAGTCTCGCTCATTCATTTGAGGCCTAAAATCTCTCTAGCCAGACCTTATGTGGTACTTGGCATGATGTTTGTTTAGCTAGAAATGGGGGGATTTTTCTCTACCTGAGGATTGCACTTTTTGTATTAAAGAAATGGTTCACTCCAAAATCGAAATGATTAAATAACAACTGATATTTCATTGTTAAACTTCACCTAGACTGACTGTGACATTGCAACACTTTTAGAATTAATGAAAACATCTATTCCAATGATGTTAAAAATATTTTTTTTTTGAAGTCTCCAACAATTTTTACATGCATCCACAGTAAAAAAAAAAAAAAGAAGATGACTCTGTCTGTTGTGATTGATCTACTCTGCTCTGATTGGTCAGACGGCTCAGTCTGTTGTGATTGATCTACTCTGCTCTGATTGGTCAGACGGTTCAGTCTGTTGTGATTGGTGTGCTCTGCTCTGATTGGTCAGATGGTTCAGTCTGTTGTGATTGGTGTGCTCTGCTCTGATTGGTCAGATGGTTCAGTCTGTTGTGATTGGTGTGCTCTGCTCTGATTCGTCAGATGGTTCAGTCTGTTGTGATTGGTGTGCTCTGCTCTGATTCGTCAGATGGTTCAGTCTGTTGTGATTGGTCTGCTCTGCTCTGATTGGTCAGATGGTTCAGTCTGTTGTGATTGGTGTGCTCTGCTCTGATTCGTCAGATGGTTCAGTCTGTTGTGATTGATCTACTCTGCTCTGATTGGTCAGACGGCTCAGTCTGTTGTGATTGGTCTGCTCTGCTCTGATTCGTCAGATGGTCCAGTCTGTTGTGATTGGTGTGCTCTGCTCTGATTGGTCAGACGGTTCAGTCTGTTGTGATTGGTGTGCTCTGCTCTGATTCGTCAGATGGTTCAGTCTGTTGTGATTGGTGTGCTCTGCTCTGATTGGTCAGACGGTTCAGTCTGTTGTGATTGGTGTGCTCTGCTCTGATTGGTCAGATGGTTCAGTCTGTTGTGATTGGTGTGCTCTGCTCTGATTGGTCAGATGGTTCAGTCTGTTGTGATTGGTGTGCTCTGCTCTGATTGGTCAGATGGTTCAGTCTGTTGTGATTGGTGTGCTCTGCTCTGATTGGTCAGATGGTTCAGTCTTTTGTAATTGGTCTGCTCTGCTCTGATTGGTCAGATGGTTCAGTCTGTTGTGATTGGTGTGCTCTGCTCTGATTGGTCAGATGGTTCAGTCTTTTGTAATTGGTCTGCTCTGCTCTGATTGGTCAGATGGTTCAGTCTGTTGTGATTGGTGTGCTCTGCTCTGATTGGTCAGACGGCTCAGTCTGTTGTGATTGGTGTGCTCTGCTCTGATTGGTCAGATGGTTCAGTCTGTTGTGATTGGTCTTCTCTGCTCTGATTGGTCAGATGGTTCAGTCTGTTGTGATTGGTCTTCTCTGCTCTGATTGGTCAGATGGTTCAGTCTGTTGTGATTGGTCTGCTCTGCTCTGATTGGTCAGATGGTTCAGTCTGTTGTGATTGGTCTTCTCTGCTCTGATTGGTCAGATGGTTCAGTCTGTTGTGATTGGTGTGCTCTGCTCTGATTCGTCAGATGGTTCAGTCTGTTGTGATTGGTCTGCTCTGCTCTGATTGGTCAGATGGTTCAGTCTGTTGTGATTGGTCTTCTCTGCTCTGATTGGTCAGATGGTTCAGTCTGTTGTGATTGGTGTGCTCTGCTCTGATTCGTCAGATGGTTCAGTCTGTTGTGATTGGTCTGCTCTGCTCTGATTCGTCAGATGGTTCAGTCTGTTGTGATTGGTCTTCTCTGCTCTGATTGGTCAGATGGTTCAGTCTGTTGTGATTGGTGTGCTCTGCTCTGATTCGTCAGATGGTTCAGTCTGTTGTGATTGATCTACTCTGCTCTGATTGGTCAGATGGTTCAGTCTGTTGTGATTGGTCTGCTCTGCTCTGATTGGTCAGATGGTTCAGTCTGTTGTGATTGGTGTGCTCTGCTCTGATTCGTCAGATGGTTCAGTCTGTTGTGATTGATCTGCTCTGCTCTGATTGGTCAGATGGTTCAGTCTGTTGTGATTGATCTACTCTGCTCTGATTGGTCAGATGGTTCAGTCTGTTGTGATTGATCTGCTCTGCTCTGATTGGTCAGACGGCTCAGTCTGTTGTGATTGGTGTGCTCTGCTCTGATTGGTCAGATGGTTCAGTCTGTTGTGATTGGTGTGCTCTGATTGGTCAGATGGTTCAGTCTGTTGTGATTGGTGTGCTCTGCTCTGATTCGTCAGATGGTTCAGTCTGTTGTGATTGGTGTGCTCTGCTCTGATTGGTCAGATGGTTAAGTCTGTTGTGATTGGTGTGCTCTGCTCTGATTCGTCAGATGGTTCAGTCTGTTGTGATTGATCTGCTCTGCTCTGATTGGTCAGATGGTTCAGTCTGTAGTGATTGATCTGCTCTGCTCTGATTGGTCAGATGGTTCAGTCTGTTGTGATTGGTGTGCTCTGCTCTGATTCGTTAGATGGTTCAGTCTGTTGTGATTGGTCTACTCTGCTCTGATTGGTCAGATGGTTCAGTCTGTAGTGATTGATCTGCTCTGCTCTGATTGGTCAGATGGTTCAGTCTGTTGTGATTGGTGTGCTCTGCTCTGATTCGTTAGATGGTTCAGTCTGTTGTGATTGGTCTACTCTGCTCTGATTGGTCAGATGGTTCAGTCTGTTGTGATTGGTGTGCTCTGCTCTGATTGGTCAGATGGTTCAGTCTGTTGTGATTGGTCTACTCTGCTCTGATTGGTCAGATGGTTCAGTCTGTTGTGATTGGTGTGCTCTGCTCTGATTGGTCAGATGGTTCAGTCTTTTGTAATTGGTCTGCTCTGCTCTGATTGGTCAGATGGTTCAGTCTGTTGTGATTGGTGTGCTCTGCTCTGATTGGTCAGATGGTTCAGTCTTTTGTAATTGGTCTGCTCTGCTCTGATTGGTCAGATGGTTCAGTCTTTTGTAATTGGTCTGCTCTGCTCTGATTGGTCAGATGGCTCAGTCTGTTGTGATTGGTGTGCTCTGCTCTGATTCGTCAGATGGTTCAGTCTGTTGTGATTGATCTGCTCTGCTCTGATTGGTCAGATGGTTCAGTCTGTTGTGATTGATCTACTCTGCTCTGATTGGTCAGACGGTTCAGTCTGTTGTGATTGATCTGCTCTGCTCTGATTGGTCAGACGGCTCAGTCTGTTGTGATTGGTCTGCTCTGCTCTGATTGGTCAGACGGTTCAGTCTGTTGTGATTGGTGTGCTCTGCTCTGATTGGTCAGATGGTTCAGTCTGTTGTGATTGGTGTGCTCTGCTCTGATTCGTCAGATGGTTCAGTCTGTTGTGATTGGTCTGCTCTGCTCTGATTGGTCAGATGGTTCAGTCTGTTGTGATTGGTGTGCTCTGCTCTGATTCGTCAGATGGTTCAGTCTGTTGTGATTGGTGTGCTCTGCTCTGATTGGTCAGATGGTTCAGTCTGTTGTGATTGGTGTGCTCTGCTCTGATTCGTTAGATGGTTCAGTCTGTTGTGATTGGTGTGCTCTGCTCTGATTGGTCAGATGGTTCAGTCTGTTGTGATTGGTCTACTCTGCTCTGATTGGTCAGATGGTTCAGTCTGTTGTGATTGGTGTGCTCTGCTCTGATTCGTCAGATGGTTCAGTCTGTTGTGATTGGTGTGCTCTGCTCTGATTCGTCAGATGGTTCAGTCTGTTGTGATTGGTGTGCTCTGCTCTGATTGGTCAGATGGCTCAGTCTGTTGTGATTGATCTACTCTGCTCTGATTGGTCAGATGGTTCAGTCTGTTGTGATTGGTCTACTCTGCTCTGATTCGTCAGATGGTTCAGTCTGTTGTGATTGGTGTGCTCTGCTCTGATTCGTCAGATGGTTCAGTCTGTTGTGATTGGTCTACTCTGCTCTGATTGGTCAGATGGCTCAGTCTGTTGTGATTGGTCTACCTCTTTGCAGCACGTGTTGGAAGCCAAACGCATATTATTTGAATTTCAGCTCTGGCTCGTCCTTCCTTGATGCACAGTGATGTGAAAAATGTAATTGATTTTTCCACATTATTTCCGTAAAACAGAATTGTGTTGACATGTCGACAACACAAACTAGGGAAAAGTAGACATCATCCGTGGGCATTTGCAAATATGACAGCTGTATTATACACTACATGAAAAGTAATATTAGAATTATAGAGGCACTTTAAAGTTATCTAGTCTTAAATAGCGTCCTCAAAACGTCATTTACACACTGGGAATGGGATGTTTTTTTCACAAATGTTACTAACTAGTTTCAGAGCATTCAGAAAACATTCATGTTACCAAAATGATACAATGTAATATTTTCTTGTTGTTTTCAGTTTTTAAAACAGATGGTAAATTAATGGAAATGTTAGCAAAACATTCTTAGAACACTATTTTGTTACTTGGTCATATTTTACTCCCCAACTCATAGGCCTTGTTTACACCTGGTATAAAGAAAATAGAAGTAGAAAAAGAATTTTGCTTGAATAGATCACAGACACATATCTATTTACACCTGTTTTTTGTTGTCCACTTTCAACCACTTCTGTCCTGATTTTCTCAAGAGGAGGGTCTATGGCCGAATAAATGTAGGTTGTTTTTTTCTAGGATCTTTCAATCTAATGGATAAAATTAGCTTGAGCAATTTACATATGAACGCGCCTGGAGACGATGAAAAACATATGGAGAGCAGCAGCTTTTGTTTCTGCTTTGACAGCTGCAAGATGATGCCGAACACTGTGAGTGTCTGTTGGAATGGCGAATCAGGAATGGCGAGAGAATATTGTTCTTGGTACGTTTTTCATCTTCAATTCAAACTTGAGTCTTCAGCCGACAAAGTTTAAATCCCGCCTGGCTAGTGCGCATCCCATAATGTTTATGCATTAGGTCAGTAGGCGGAGAGTAGACTAGAGTCTTTTGTGGCTGTTTGAACGCATTCGACCACATGAGCGTTTGCACTATAAAAGAAATCCGGTCAAATGCGTTTCCAACTTTCTCTGGAAGTAGCGGAAAGTTCAAAACATTTTAGACCCTGTTAAAATTGAAGTCAATTAAATGTAATGAATTATTTAAAACTAAAATGATCACACGATGGTGAGCCCTATTTATGATGCCTGACAGAACTCTTTAAGGTTCTGCATTAGAACCTTTTCTTCTAAGAGTGAAGAGACATACCAGACCCATCCATCACTCATTCGTCTTCCTCACTCTCTCATGGTTTAAAAGCATTTCTGGCTTTGGCGTTTTTGCTGGAAACTCACAGTGGCCCACACAAGATGTCCATTCCTGTGGAGAAGTAACAAGCAGTTCAGGCATCAAATATTTACCTTTCTCTGAATTCTTCTCTGAAAACCACTGTGGCTGCGAGAGCTGGTTTGATGTGTGGATGCTTGGGTATCTTAAAGGAACAGTCCACTCAAATCATTTACTCACTATCATGTTGCTTCAACACTGGAAGCTTCATAATTGGCTTTAAAATAAATTTAGATGATTCTCCAGAGAGTTTTATGTGCTGACTGTATGGCTGTACAGGTCAACGAGCTAAACCAGTATACAGTATACAGTATGTGTGTGTGTGTGTGTGTGTTTATATATATATATATAGACACACACACACACACACATACATAGAAAATGATACAACAATGTTCATAGTGTTGGAGCAAAGTACAGTATATGTATGTTTTAATAATTGTTATTATTAAATAACATTGTTCTAATAATTATGTTTCAAATTATATATGTAATGTTTAATACTGCATAATAATGCATAATTTCATGTATGATCATTTTTGATCAAATGTGTAAAATGACAAATAATTTTTGCTATTTTTGTAAAAGTATTTAATATTTTATGGTCATTTTAGCTTGTGGGGTGAAGCAATTTTATGATAACACTTGCAAACTGTCTTTTACGGTGCAATAATGGTGTGTTTTAATAGTGCATCTATATGCATATTTGATCAAATGTGTAAAATGACTGATTTAGCTTCATTTTAGAAATTTTGCTGCAATTATTTTTGCCATTTTTGTAAAAGTATTGAATATTTTTTTGGTTATTTTAGCTTGTGGGGCGAAGCAATTTTATGATAACACTTGCAAACTGTCTTTTACGGCGCAATAATACTGTGTTTTAAGAACAAAGTTCATGTTTGAAAGTATTGAAGCATGAAAATAATCAGTAGATTTCCCTCTTCGCTCTTTCTGTCTCTTGCAGTCTCATCAGTAATCCTTTTTGTTTTGGCAGATACGCCCTGAGCTTTCAGTGAAACCAGCGATTTGACTTCCATTAGCCTGTAGTGAAAGTACATACACAGGTTTACTGTAGAAACCACCCGGACTGAAAACCACCTTCCAGCTTTTCTCTATCTGGGTCTAAATCAGTGACTCTGTTGAATTATCTTACGCCAAAAGATAATTTAGCGAACTTGAGACTTTTAAACTAATCAGATAGTTTCTCGGGAAACAGTAGATCCCC
Organism: Rhodeus uyekii; assembly: GCA_037043235.1. Classification (NCBI taxonomy): domain Eukaryota; kingdom Metazoa; phylum Chordata; class Actinopteri; order Cypriniformes; family Acheilognathidae; genus Rhodeus; species Rhodeus uyekii. The sequence goes on along the minus strand of JAWRVZ010000075.1, from coordinate 1,483,695 downwards.
ACAGCTGGTCTTTTCAAGTCTATCAAATTAGTTATAATCACACTATTGTGCTTCAGCCACCGTGTTTAAAGATCTCCTCACCAAGGTCTTTGTGCCTCAAGTTTCCTCATGCTAAATTGACCATCTGCAGACCTTTGTGCCAGATTACACAAAAACCGTACCTTTAAAAACAGACTAATGTTCTTTCAGACATCTCTGTTTTGATGGGAGAAATCAGCAGTTGGAAGATCAACTTGGAAAGTTATGAGGGAGAAAAGCAGACCCATAAAACGCCTGTTTAGGGTGCAGGCAAATAAGGTGAAATCAGATTGTAATTGGACCAAACCTCACAATTTATTTTTTAAAGGTCTGGGCAGATGTTTGTCGACGGTCGTTTGAAGGTAGGAGGCTCTTCCAAATTATAAGTGCCCTTGTTAAAGCAGCTCATTTTCAGATGAAGGTGGTAGGCATAATTGCAGCCAGATTCGGCCGTCGGCTACCTTGACTCAACCTGTCACAGTTTAGTCTGAGAGCTTTGCACTGTTGCAGTGTCAGTGGGGCTGCCACGAGTGGAGCGGGACGCAAACTCCGGCGGGGAGGCCGGAGCGGATTCGCTGCCCTCTGTGTTGCCAGGCAAGATGCGCCCAGGCTGCCAAGTCGCATTTTTGCCGCTTCAGAGTGGCGAGAGTGAGAGACTTTTTTTTTCCTTTCTGTTTTTTTTACAACACACACTGAAATCCATCATCTATTTAATATAAAAATGTATCCTCTGTAGGAAAAGCATAAACCTGTGGTTCTATATCTCTTGATTATATTGACAGCTGATCTCTTAATACCTTTCATGCTTGACCTCTTTAACCTTTTAAGAAAATGATCTCTCTGTATCCTTTATGTAAAATATGAGTCCTCTATCTTCACAAAACCAGTCATTATATGACTAAAGAGATGCATTTCAGAAAACTTGTTCAAAATCCAAAAATAAAAAGAAAAGAAAAGATGAAATTATATTTTGCCTTGGAAAATTAAGCCCATTTTTAAGTATTTCAATTCTGATATGATTTTATGACACATTTCATCCCAAATTCCCATCACTGTTATATATCTGAACATTTTAAATATATAATAATAATAATAATAATAATAATAATAATAATAATAATAATAATAATAATAATAATAATAATAATAAATAAAACATTATATATATATATTTTTTCTCTTATTGTTTATTAATATTATTATTGTATACAATAATAAATGCTTGTAATAGTCCTACTTTTTGTTGCATTTTATTAATGCAAAATATAATTTCTAATTTATTTAATTTGATTTTGGGTCAAGATATAAAGTGGACTAATATATAGAGTGTGCTGTTGTTCGAACGTTTGTGTGTGCGTGTGTGTGTATTTTTAGGCTGACAAGGGTGTGTGTGTGTGTGTGTGTGTGTATGAAGGTTGTATCGTAATGAGGGCACCATCTAGAATGGCTGGAACTAAACAATGAAATCATTTTGCTTGGATAGTTTCACTGGAATTTTCCGGAACCAGTCCATTCAGACCTGTTTAAAACAGAGAGAGGGAGACAAAGTGAAATACAGCGAGGTTTGTCTGGAAGTGAGAGAGACGATCAGAAAACGGGAGATGAGTCCCTGACAGACTCTGTGTGACTGTTAACAGGAGGCTTGGAATAATCTGAGCTCTGACAGACAAACAACACACACACACACAAACAATGCAAAAGGAGGCCATTGGCTGCAAGCACATGCTTCTCCGTCCAATCACAGGGTGTTTTGATCTGAATTACAATACACATGCTGCATCTGTGTAATCCAGACTCATCCAATAGGATTCTCCCCTTTCTCTGTTGTTTTGATTTGCCTGGGTTTTGTTGTGTCTGCTTGAGCGTCTGTTTTAAAATGTAATGTGTATTTATTACATAAAAAATGGTTAAAGTCATCATAAAAGTCATTTGATTCAAGCATGATGACATGATAATGTTTCATTTGGGGTGAATTGTCCCTTAACAGTCAAAAAAGTAAAAGTAAAAAAGTAAACAGTCAATTCTGATATCATGTTGACTTTAAAGAGATGATTGTATATCGTTCAAAGTTTGGGTTTGGTAAGATTTTATAGTATGTTTTTGAAAGAAGTCTAATTTGCTCTCCAATGCTGCATTTATTTTGCAAAAATACAGTAATGTTGTGAAATATTACTAACATTCAAATTAACAGTTTTCTATTTAAATATATGTTTAACTGTAATTTATTCCTGTGATCAAAGTTGTATTTTCAATATCATTACTGATGATCACATGATCCTTCATAAATCACTCTAATATGATGATTTGATGCTCAAGAAACATTTAGTATTATTATCATCAATGTTGAATTATATTATATTAATATAATAAATTAATACATATAATCAATTATACATTATGAATGTCTTTACTGTTACTTTTAATTTAATGCATCCTAGCTGAACAAAAATAGGGTATTAATATTTTTTGAAGAGCAAATAGTGAAACTCGTTTAATGTTATTACACAAGCTTTACAATCTCCCATTCTCTCCTCTGTCTTCTTTCTGTTTGTGTGTTTCTGTTTTTCTCCCTTTAAGCTTTTAAGATCACAGGAATTTTTTATTAACCTACTAAAGACTTGGATTCCCTGAAGTATATAAACCTGTTTATTCATAGCTAGTAATAATAATCACATTTACAGTTCTTATGGATGTGTAAATTCTTTCCCCGTCAGCATTTTTGAAAAAAAATTGCCACCCACCAGCAGCATTTTTGATCATTTTAACAAATTTTTCATGGCTTCCAGAATATTTTGTTGAATGAATATCTAAACATGCAATAATAAATCAAAAGATCCTTTGCTTTTAAACTTTTTTTTTTATTGCTTCATAGAGTTTTTTTTTTTTAATCAACACTTGAATGTGGTAAGTTTCTTAAAAAACAAAACATTTTCATCAAAAAGCTTAAATCATATTTCTGTCAGACTACATCTGGATTGGATTCAGAACAGTGATCAAAAAACAGATGGAGTCGATCTGTCAGGTTAAGATGAAGGCAAATGCGAGGACTCTCAGATGCTGGAGGAAAGGGCTTTTATTAATGATACAATAAAACTAAATACAAACAAAAGCTACCCCAAGAGGGAAACCATAACTTGACTCGACTGACTAAACTTGACTTGACTAGGCTCAACTAAAACATAAGCTGCATGTTACACAGCACACGATAAGACCTGACATTAAAAGCGGCCAATGTAAACACAAATCGTGTACTACACAACAACCGACAGGGACAAGAGATGTAACTCGAGAGCTAACTCGAGACCACGCGCACTCACAGAACAGGACATAGCTTCGTCTCATGCACTCATACAGAAGACAAAACACAAGGAGCATGAATGTTTGAATCCCGGCACAAAACTGAAACCAAACAATTCCGAAGTGCCAGGATCCGAACAACACGTCCCGCACACAAGACACGTCACAGACAAGGCACTTGAAGCCGCATATTACATATGCGTTTGCTTACATATGCTATCACTTGTTTCTGTTTCTTCTTCGCCTGTGTTTTGATCTGGAGATTCAGTACTCTTTCAGAAGATGCGCAATAACAGTGAAAACACAAAAATCCGGAAAATTCTGTAAGTGGCAGGGAAAGATGTTTAAATGAACAGAATCAAGGCCTGGAGACTTCTGTATATGATAATCACACCAATTGACAGCTGGTAATCTTATTTAAAACATTTATTAGCTCACAGTCATTACAGACTTTAGTTTTGGCACTTGTTTTTTTTTTCAAGAATTGACTGGATGTTGAAAAGAGGAGCTGAAAAAAAACATACTGGGAGATGATAATAAAACAAAAATGACATCAGCTTAAAAGGAACACTATTTCAGAATAATTTGGATCAAGGTCTTATATTTTGGTAAAAGATTATACAGTCTAAGTGTATGTTTGGACTAACATGAACTAATGAATTGAACAAAAAAACGACTACAAATGCATATAAAGGGATGAATTTATACCTCGGAAAACTATTTTTTTTAATGTTTACAGTTGTGTTCAGATATAAAACAGGTCTGTTTGGGGGCATCTCACTTACAAGCTCACTTTGATTGCACGTTGTCAAATCTAATGGTCTAGATAGACTCACACAGACACATGTAGCTCACGTGTAACATTCCTGCTCATCTGGTTTTAATCTGGTTTAATGGATTGGGGCGAAGGGCATCTGTAATTTCAGTACATCCATCTCCTACAGGAGGCATATTAGCCTAACCAGACCTTCACTGACGTGTGTCAAACACAGGCAATCTCAGTTTTCAAAATTGAGCTCTTATTGGTCTTGTTGTGAACGTTTCATCAATGCCATTTTGTTGGAAGTCTCACACCAACTTTCTCTGAATAGTTTTCACAATCCAGTCAGTTCCAAAATCAAATCCCCCTTTTTGTGTTTTTACATAGAAATACATCAAATATATATATTTTTTGCACAACTCAAACTAACTTTAAAATGAGTTTAGTACTGTTAAAAAAGAGGACCTATTTTTTTTTTGCTTTTTTTTACGTTGAAGTTTCTTTAGAGCGTAAACTGTTGTTTGAGCATGAAAAAAATCTGCAAAGTTACAGTTCTTCTCTATATCAGAGTCAGTGTTTCTGAACTCATTGAAACGCCTCCATTGTCGTCTTGAGTTTCTTCCAGGAACAAACACATCACAATATTCCTCACTATAATAATTCATATGCAGAATTAAGGGGCGGGGCCTAGTTGAGTTAGTTAGTCCCGGTTATGGTAAGGGGGGGGAGGCATTTCCCAAACATTTTCGAAGCACTTGACCAATCACAACACATTAGTCCAGCCGACCAATCAGAGCACAGTGTGCTTTTCAGAAGGCGGGGCTTCACAGAGACAGGAACTAAACAAAGCGTTTCTGACAGTCTGCGAAGAGTCGAGCTGAAGCAATGGAAAATATGACAAATATAATGTTTATTTAACTCCTAAGGTTTTTACTCCATTCTGTTCTTCATTCATTCTGTCTCCTGCTGGGGTTTTGGCTCCTTGCCACTGTCGTCTCTGGCTTGCTTAGTTGGGGACACTTAACACTCAATATTCATCAATATTATTGATCGTCCTGCTCTTCAAGAGCTGCTAAACAGCCAAAACAAACCTTGTTGCATTATTTTCTTATTATTTCTGTAAAGTTGCTTTGAAACAATCTCTATTGTAAAAAGCGCTATATAAATAAAGGTGACTTGACTTAAAAAAACAACATCAATACCTTGTAAAGGACAAAAATATGACATATTTAAGTTTAGGAAGCACAATACTATGCTTACAACTTTACATTTGTCTGTCATTGTTTAATCCAGACATTAGTTATGAATGTGAGACGTTCAAATTTTGCATGTTGTCAAAAGCTATATTGTGTTTTCTTCTTTTTTCTCTTTAACCTACTTACTGTAGATCACAGATGCAACTGATATCACTGGGAAATAAGGGCGTTTCAGCATATTTACTGTAATGTTGCGCAGTTTCTGGTTTCTCTCACCCGTAGGTGTACACATTGCAGGATTGTTAGTCTTACTGTCAGGTTCTTGGTATGTAAATCCTTTTTTCACTACCACATATTTTCCATGATAATTCCTCAAGCTCGGCTCTTGTCTAGGCTGCATGCGGAGCTGCACAGAAAGACCTTTAAGAGGATCTAAAGCTGTGCAGGTGTGCGTTTAGTGGTTTTATTGAACATTTTTCAGGGGGTTTGAAATTTTTAGATTGACTTCAATATGTTGCCTTCTGGGATCTAATGGCAATGTGGGAAAAGCAGTCTTTTCTTTTTTTATGTATTGTTTTGTATGGAAACTTGTTTTGTCACTTTTGTATATTATTTATTTTCTTGCAAATTCATTTCTTACATTTTTCTTAAGCTTACAATTGTTTTTGTCCCAGTTATGACTTTATATCTTGAACTTTTATTTTAAACTTTATCTACCTTAATTACCTTTTATTTTTTACTTTGAGGAAACAGTAGACATATTTTTTTTTCTTTTAATTCTACTGTGCAGTTTGCTGATAAAGTCCATTAATGCAACTCATTTCATATTTACATTATATTCACTTTATATTCATTGCTTGATTTAAAAACCCTTATGATTTAAATACTTAATGAGACTCTATTGAAACTAAAGTGGAGTAAAAACGGATCAGAATCCACTTTCAAGGCCATGTATGGTGTGAATGCAAAAATAAATGGTTTCCACTTACAGTTTTTTTTTATAGAAGTTTCAAATGTGAAAATAACCACAGATATTTTTTAAGTTGACCAGAGAAAGAAATCAGTTCTTTTTGCATTCACACTGTGCCTGGCCTTTATAAGTGGATTCAAATTTGTTTCTGCTCCACTTTTGGTCTGTTAGCATCTCATTTTTAGCGTCTCACACTTTTGAAGTTATGCAATGAAAATAGTGATTTTTTTAAGTGAACTGCGCAGCGAACCTGAAGCAAACTGTACTTAGAGCACAGTTATGCTTAGTTTTAGAGGAGTTTGATTTGCTTTAAATGTGTCTTCATTAGTTTTGAGTCAAAATTCTTACAATGTGAAACAGACCAAGCATGAAAACACCTTTAAAAAACTCAAATTCCACAGTCTAGAAGACTTTTTGTAAAACCCTGTGAATCTCATAGAAGCTCCTTAGCAAATACTGTCAAGGTAAAAGCCAACTTTGTATATTTAAAAACCCAGTCGACTTGGCACTTTGACTTTGAGTGGTTCATTGTGGACTAAAGAGTGTTTAGCACTAAACCAAACCAAAGATGGGGTTACCCATAACAACGTGGGCGAGATTTAACAGTGCTCCTTGCTTCACCTTGTATGGTAAAACGAAAGTGACTTGAGGTTTAATCTATGGCTTTCCCCCCATGCAAGCATAAAAAAAACAAGTAAACAAGCGCCGGCCGACGTCGACAGAAGACATGTGAAAAAGAATGATGAGAGGGTTAGCTGGTTAAAATAAACACTGGGAGACAAACTCACCATAAATAACTTGTAGCCCTGTCACATTTTATTTAAGACCTTTACCTAGTGTATGGCAACATTTTTTCTTTTGCAAACATTCAGTCTTTTGCAAATATTTTTAAAGGTATTTTCCCTCTCCTTTGTTAAATTCCAGACAGATTTTCACAGCTGCCTCATATGGGAACCTGCTAGAAGGATTTACAGAGGTTTTGTCCAATATTTTGCCCAACTGAATAACAACAGGGAATGAGAGAGAGAGAGAGAGAGAGAGAGAGAGTGTGTGAGTTATCTATATAAGGTAAAAGGGATTGGTGTGATTTGAAGATAAAAGTAGAGAAATATGAAAGAACAACACTAGTGAAGTATCTAGGCTGTGCTTTGATGTTCAAGCCTGCATGTAATTTCTTAGAAGAAAAATGAACGTTTTAGTTGAGCTCTGCGAAACAGAACAAAAAAAAAATACATGTCCTTGTTTTGTATTAAGACGTCTTGCTGGTTGCAAGCAATAACTTGCATGCAGTTTGACTATCGGACAAATGACTCCGATGAGCATTAAAATCCTGTGCGACTGAAGGGTTAAGCCGTCTATATGTATTTATAGGTGTTTATATATCGACTGTGGAAGATAGAATGTTTGTCCAATCCACGGCACAGCTCCTTGCGGCAGGTTTCATACAAGATACAAATATTTTTCAAAAATACTTTTTGTAGTGGCATTTGCAGCCGTGTTGGCTTTGAACACTCATGCTGTGTTTCATGCACCCATTTTTTTCTCCCTTTTTCTCATTCTGTTGTGCATGAGCACATAAATAAATAAAAATTACATTTCCTGCATTTCTATTTCCCTCAAATTGTTTTGACCTAAATTAAAAAAATAAAAATAATAATAATGACAGTAATTAATAATGACAAGATTACACCAACACAAAAATTTCCATTATGTTTTTTTGTTGTTGATGATGATGACCGAGTACCGCAAACGAAACGGCAACTGTCTTTTACAGTTCCTCTTTAACCAAAACAACCATCTTATACTGCATTCACGCCATAGCTACTGTAATTTGGTAGAGATGGAAACCCGTGACATTATACACAGAGCAGATCTTGACATGTTTCAATGGCAACACTATCAACAGTGAAATGAATCTGCAGCAGTCAGGTGGTACAGGTCAGAGCTCTTTCAGGTGTCTTTTGTTCATTATGGTAATGTCATGTGCTTTGAGACACAAGGTAGTTTAATCTCCTCTCTTGTGACGCTGCAGACGCTGTGTTTTGAAGGAAGTGTGGCTTTGGAGACGCTCTGAAAGGAGGGTGGGATCTTATACTTTCAAAGCTAGCTTGCTATTGCTAGCCTCTTCGAAAATTACCTATCCTACCTTTAACCATGAGACTTACTGAGTAGTTTTACAAAGTGCAGTTAGAGAAACACAAAGTTGGAAATATATTGTACCAGCTTATTGGTGTTTACAACGCCAAGATCATGGGTTCGATTCCCAGGGAAAGCTAGACCTGATTCAGTGTGTTTCTTGAACGCAATGTAAGTCGCTTTGGATAAAAGCGTTTCCCAAATGCATAAATGTAAAGGAAGCAAATGTATGTCATTTATCATGCTAAATATTCTTCCATTAACTCATCAACACTGGAAAACAACTTTTACTCACAAAGTTCACAAATAATTACAAAGAAACTGCAAGTAAGGCATGAATTAAACATGAAATCTTGGAGTAATTTCTGGTAAAACATGCTCCAATAACATTTACAATGCCAAGTGTTAAAATAATCAATAAAGGGATTAAAACCATAATTATTCACTTTTAATTCCTCTCAGACCATAAAGCATGTCGTGAGTAACTCCAAGCTTATGGGTTTCATTCCCAGGGAATTCATAAGCTTATTGAATGCAATGCGATATAAAAGCAATGTGAAACTCCTTCGAGTCCCATCTTTACTCAGAAGTACAATGTTTTTCTGTGGTGTTCTGCTGAGAAGGGATGAGATGAGGAACTTTTATATGCATCCTCATTGGATAATGTGGAGTCTGCTTAGCCAATCAAATCAGAGGCCTGCCTCACATGACTGTAAAATAACAATTGTCTCCATGAAGATTTTGTAGTTTTCCTGGGGGCCGGATGGGACTGTTCACCTCCTGCATGAATGAAAAGTCCTTTTTCCTAATGCAATAATGATATTTTTAGCATTTTTAACTAGCAATTCAGTGGTCTGTAAAAATCTGAATTGAGACGTTTTGGCTTTTTGCTGGATTTTTGTGTGTGTTGTTTGTTGAAGCTGACATGTTGTTGCTCTGCGGTGAGTCGGGGGCTTTCAACTGGGTCAGTGTGTGTGATGTCTGAGGAGACTCACGGATGTAGAAATGATTCACTGTCCCAGGAGCCTCTGCACTGGTGTTCGGCCCACAGTGTGACAAATGATGTCATCCTCACTGTGAGAGAAATGCCATTTGCAGCGCACAGGGACAAAGCGCTCTTCTCCCGTCCTGCTGAGAAGAGACATACATCCCGGTCTTTACAAACAAAAGTGTGCTGGGAGTACTCTTGGAAGGAACTTGATATCCTAAAGATGAATGTTTTTGATGTTATAACACTTTAGTCTATCCCAGTTTAATGTAGCTTTACCTCCAGGAGATTGTGAGTGCCGCCTTGCACATTGAACGCATTGATCGGTTTGTTTCAGTGGCCTAATGTCGATGTTTTTGGCTGAAAGGCATAGTTCACCCAAAAAGGGAAATTCTGTCATTTTCTCCTCACACTCAAGTTTTGCTAAACCTGAATTAATCTCTTTCTTCTGTTGAACATAAAGGAAGATATTTTGAAGAATGTTGGTATCCAAGCAGTTGCTAGACTCCATTGACTTCCTTAGAATTGGGGGAGGGGGGGGGGGGGGGGGGGGGCTATGGAATTAATTGGGGACCAGAAACTGTTTGGATACCAACATTCTTCAAAATATCTTCTATTGTGTAAATATAGGTTTGAAACAACTTGAGAATAAGTAAATTATGAATTATAACTTCACTTTAATTTGAAATGTGTGTGGGAATAGCTGTTTGTGTGAATAATGACTATAACAGGGATGTTTTTTTGGAAATAATCACAATTTTGCAATTCCAGTTGATGCCAAATTACTAACTTCCCTACAGTTAAAGTGAAACTGGACACTCAAAAACTCAGTCATATCCAAACTCATGCACTGTTATACAACACATGTGGCGTCATTCACATCAAACCCAACACAAAGTGTTTTTAATAATGTATATGTTTCTTTAATATGTTTTTGTTAATTACTTCAGTGATTCTTGTTTTGTGGTTTTTAATATTTATTTTATTATTTGTATTTTAATCCTTAATCTGTATCTATCAGTATCATTTTCATATAAAGCACTTGTGTATGAAATGTGCTATACTGTAAATAAACTTATATCGCCTTGGAATTACAAAAGAGATTTAAGAGGTAGTTTGAAGGCTAGTTTACTTCATTTTTTTGCATTCCATCCTTTTTGCATTTAGGTATTGCATGCTTAAAACGTAGTGCACAAGCCATATGGGTCACAGTGTTTTTATGGTGTATATGTTTATTTTTTCACTTTCTCTGTATCTACCTTATTTTGCATTTGTTTTAGCCATTTTAAACTTGCAAAACGTGTTTGCTTCCAGTTATTTTAGCTGTAAACGGTAAATTATACTACTTGATGTTGAAAACTGTTATTTGCCATTATAGTATTTTATTACAGTAAACATAAACACACCAGATTGTACAGTAAATAGTTTACTTTTATTGCACTTTATTTCACAAGAGTAATTCACATTTCTGCACTGAAAAAAGGTGGATAGAAGAAAACAGGGTTCTTAATAACATCAGAGTAAATTAATGTTGACAAATGTTATTGATTTTTTTGGGGATGCACTATCCCTTTAAATAAAAAGCTCCACTCAGATGAGTACCAGTGGTGTACCAGTGTGCCAAAACCTTGTCCAAAGTCACAGACAGACCCCTCGACAGAGCCCAGAATTGCTAGTGGCGGCAGATGTATTCAGTTACTCTTTTCCGTCCTAGTGTTTTAGCAATACTCAACATTAAGGCTCACAAAAATACCTCCATCACTTTTAGATGAATGCGGTGCCTTTTAGCTGTTGTCCGAATGCCAGACTGTAACTGGAGCACGTGTAGATCCACAAGCACCAGACTCCCCCTAATTCCCTCCATGTGCATCGACTGTACTTCCCCAGCGCTGCGCTTTTCTACGGAACACACGTTATGCGGTTAGTTTCTACTACGATTGGGATTGCGAGGAATTGTAGGAGAGAGGGAGGTCTAATTGAAAGCAGATTACGGATGTGTTTCCTCATCCAAAACTGTCACCCAATATCTTTGAGATCAGAGTTACGAATCGAAACTCGAGCGAGCGATTACCTCAACAGGGCGAGAAGGAGGCGCGAGGCAGGTGCTTCTTTTTAAGGAGTCTCCTGGGATGTCGGTTGAAACCGTTGCTTTCATGACCAACATTCGTGGTCATGTCCAGCGAAAAGCCATAAACATACGGAAACAATCAGGATGTTTATTTGCCGAGTGCACGTGTGTTTTCAAGAATTCGGTTAAATGGGGGCACGCCTGAAACAATGCCAATAAAACACACACACATTTACAGACACACCCTCACCCCAGGTCAATCCGGCACGCTCTGAATGTTTTCTTAGCTGGGAAATAAGGGATCCTGAGGGTGGAATGATGAGAACTGGAATGAGGGGGTCGGACACCACCAATTCCACTCATGATTTACGGGCAGAGGGTGAGCTGGCCTTGAGGGAGGGTCGCTCATCGACCGCAAGTCTCAGCACACAGATGTAGTGACTTGCATTCTTGTGTTCGGGGGTCGGGAACTTTCGGGAACTAATGAAGAGCAGATTTAGTGGCTTGCCATGTTTTTATTGTCCCACAGGTGCCTCTTCACGAACTCGACTCGTGGACCTGTCAAGCGTCCAAACCTGGACTTCCTTTTTTGTTCTATCCAGTGCAAAGCTGTTGTAAAACTTCAAGGAAGCGTTCGGCACTTTGTTTCCGTGGGATACACTCAGGGATGCTTTGAATTGGTAATGAGGTCTTGCACCCCTCAAACGGTCGTGCTGTGGTTCAGAGCACCGGATGCATTTCAAAGAAGACCAGGAGACTCGAGTGTCATTGGCCATTTTGAACTGAATTGAGAAAGCATTTTAAACTCCAGTTCAGCTGCTGAATTTTCTACTGAAGCTCAATTAAATAGGATACTCATTTGCAATTCAACTGAGCATGTAAGGAAGTAAATCAAACAATTAACTAAGATCATCCAACTTGTTAACGAGAAAAGCTAAGTTTGTCACGACAAATGTTACATGTTTGCTTGACAACACATGCTTGGACATTTTGAAAAAACCTTGAAGGTTTATTGTTTGGATAGATGGATGGATGGATGAATAGATAGATAATATTTGGCATCATAAACTTTCCTTTTCTAGTTAAAAATTCCTGCTTTATGAATTTCTTTGAATTTGCATTCGGTTTGTTACTTCAGGTCCAATTTAATTTGAATTTAAAAGATTCAATTCCAAATGTTGCAGTACCTTTAGAAATATTGTCCATCTCAAATAATCAGGGCTTAAAAAACGATTGCATAACGCTTTCTGTTGACCGTCACAGAACCAACGCAACGATAAAAGTTCAGAAACTTGCAGGAAAACTAGGCCTGATATAAAAGCGTGGGGAGAATTCCTCTGATTTGGGGATTGAGAAATACACTCCTCCTGTTATGTGTGCCGTCATGGTGGTCCGATATGATCCCAAGTCTGTGTGTGTGGGCGAGATCACTGACGTCTTGCCAGTCTTCTTTAATGACTGCATGCAGAAAAGGGCTGTGTTACATTGACCTGCTTCCACGAAAAACCCCCCCCGAAAATTCAATTTCCATGATTGTCCTTAAAACAAGAGTAGTGAAACGGAGGTTTAGTGGCTCATATCCGAAACCTGAATGATGCACATATTTTACGACACTTACTAGAACATGTGAATTTTGTGGATCTATAACGTTCAATAAATCACCATAAGACTATTGTTAGATTTTTTGGTGTCACATTCTCAAACCTTAGCTAAAAAATCCTGCCAGATAAGCTTTTGAAACAACACCCATATTGTTTTTTTTAAGCCATTTCCTGACCCATGGGTGGATTGTTTGGTTTTCTGCCCCGTGGCGACAAATCAACACTGTGGGAATCATATCACATCTTTCTGTTTTATTGTTTTCATAATTCTGTTATGTTTATTTCTGTCATGACAACATTTTCAATGACGGATTTCCATTTAACTGGTAATACTTGTTTGATCATCTTTTCAGTATTTGATTTCTTTTTGCACAGGACACTTTAAGCTAATTTATGCTAATCATATATTATAAACAAAGAGCAGCACGGACATTCATCAAAACGTGCTCTTTTGTATTCCATAGAAGAAAGTAATGCAGGTTCAGAACGATATGAGGATGAGAATGCGCTGATCTTGTGTCTCTCAGTGCAAAGCTACACATGCTGCTTGAGCGCTGTGGTGTGTTTCTAACAGAGAAGATATCTTTCTTTAACTATTATCAAGAGGGGAAAAAATTGACCTACATTCTCGTAGGCTTTGAGTAGCGTGAGCCTGGTCAGAGTGTATGTGTGTGTATGAATGACAGGCCATCCCATTGGCTGTTCCTGCTCATTCTCTCCCGCAGCATGACAACATCACGCAGAGCGATGGAGAGAGAGAGAGAAACAAAGATGGTGCAGTGAATGAGTGTATTTGTTGAAGACAGGGAGGATGAATGTTTTCGTGTTTGCCTGCGAGAGACAGAAAATGTGTGTGTGTGTCGTAGAGGGCCGACCACGTGTGCCAGTCTGTGTTGTTGCTACCCATCCATTCCTTCTCGACCAATCAGAGACAGCGAATCCAGGACGAGTAATGATGTGGCTTACGAGTGAGTGTGTGTGAATGTGCCTCGAGGGAGTGTGTGTGAAAGAGAGAGAGAGAGAGAGAGAGAGAGAGACAGAAACTGTCTGCATGCTCTCTCAGCACAGCAGATCGTTTTTGAACGAATGGTCCCAGAAGAACATCTATTGCTCTTTTATATCTCATGAGACTTAATAGAGTTCTCAATTGTGTGACATTTAGGTAGAAATAGTAGAACTTTGTCTCAGATGTTTCTCTTACTCACACTCTTAAAAATAAAGGTCCTAAAAATGGGTTTTCACAACAATGCCACAGAAGAACCATTTTTGGTTCCTCAAAGAATTGTTTCAGTGAAGTGCTCTTAAAATAAACTTTTTTCACACTACAAAGAGCATTTTAAAAATCGCCTTTTCTCCATAAAGAGTATTTTTTAATGGAAAAATTCCATGGATGTTAAAAGTTCTTCATGGAACTATAGATGTTAGAACTAAAGAACTATTACTCTCAAGACTTATAAAAATAAGAAAATTGTTGATATAATATAGAGCTATACAATTAATGGAGCTCAGATAAGTCGGTCTTACAAAATTGTGATGCAAAATGTTGGAGTTTATATTGAGATCTCATACTTTTGATTGCAGACATTGGTATCTTGCCAAAAGTGAGAACAGTTTGGCTTAAGAAATCTTGCTTATCTGAGAAGTGAGACACTTAAATATAACTCTGTCTTTAGTCTCTATTTTTGAAATACACAAATATGTATTGATAATTATATATATATATATATATATATATATATATAATTATTGTTATTATTATTTCAACTTTGATTTGCCCGCAGTGAGGCATCAATCTGCTGTGTGCACACTTTAGTACGTTATTAAAAAATATGAGCACATATTGAGTTTCTCACATAAATTCTGTCACATGCAGTGAAGTGCAGTTGACCTGAAATGAATAACCTCACATTAGAGACTCCAGCGGAGGGTTTCACTTTATGAGCTACAAAATGGTTGATTTGAGCTCATGCATTGTCAGAACATAAAGATGCTGACGGCAAACATTATAGTACACTGCTCACATATAATGGGGAAAAGTGCATGTTTCCATCCCTGGAGCAGCTATTTTAAAGGTTACTTAGACGTCAAACTGAATGCAGTCTTTTTTTAGTCCATGCTACGTTAGCCGAGAGAGCTCAATGAGTTACAACTGAAGAAAACACATGCGAACAGAAAAAACACCTGCAAATTAAGAAATTAGTTTGACAACGCATGTGCTGCAAATACTCTCAATGCAACTAAATGCAGATATGCACATATGATCAAGATGTTAAAATAAACTAACAATAAACAGTAAGTGAGTATTTGCAGCTCGTTTCTGTATTTGTTTGCTTTGTGAGTATTTGCAGTGTGTTTTTGTATTTACTTGAGTTGTGAATATTTGAAGTGTGCACTCTGGGCACTCCTGAGCACTCTGGAGAAGGTTTTCTTCAGGTGTTTTTAGCAAACTCCCTTTCATGTGTCTTGCACTGAGGAGAGACTTCCGTTGCGCTGCACTGATGGTTGACTTTCTACAACTTTCTCCCATCAACCAACTGCATCTCTGGAGCTCAGCCACAGTGATCTTTGGGTTCTTCTTTACCACTCTCAACAAGCCTCTTCTCCCCTGATAGCTCAGTTTGGTCAGACAGCCAGCCCTAGGAAGGGTTATGGTCGTGCCAAACGTCTCCCATTTAAGGATTATGGAGGCCACTGTGCTCTTAGGAACCTTAAGTGCAGCAGAAAGTATTTGTAACCTTGGCCAGATCTGTGCCTTGCCACAATTCTGTCTCTGAGCTCTTCAGTTCTTTTGACCTCATGATTCTCATTTGCTCTGACATGCACTGTGAGCTGTAAGGTCTTATATAGACAGGTGTGTGGCTTTCCTAATCAAGTCCAATCAGTGTAATCAAACACAGCTGGACTCAAATGAAGGTGTAGAAGCATCTCAAGGATGATCAGAAGAAATTGACAGCACCTGAGTTAAATATATGAGTGTCACAGCAAAGAGTCTGAATACTTAGGACCATGAGATATTTCAGTTTTTCTTTTTTAATAAATCTGCAAAAATGTCAACAATTCTATGTTTTTCTGTCAATATGGGGTGCTGTGTGTACATTAATGAGGAAAAATAAATGAACTTGAAAATGATTTTTGCAAATTGCAGCAATATAACAAAGAGTGAAAAATTGAAGGGGGTCTGAATACTTTCCGTACCCAATGTAGATGGTTTAATGCATCCTTGGTGAATAAAAGTATTCCTTTTTCAAATAATCTTCCAGAGCCTAAACATTTTAATGGTAGTCTATACACACTTACAGTATATGTCTGTTAACTAAATTATATGTCTCTTTTTCTCTTTCATGTTGCCGCTCCATCAATTCTGTTTCTTCCTCTTCTCCAGGTAAGTAACAATTCTAATGCTTCAAATTCTGTTTATTATGTCTTAAACTAAAAAGTGCAAGTTGATTTCACTGAAAGTAGTTGGTTTTCATGTTTTTGGTGTTGTTTTGAACCTCAATGTTGGTTTTGTCCTTAGAATTAGAATCCTTTAAAATCTCAGAAACCCCAAAATAATCTTTACAGCACCATGATGAACATTATATCTCTAGATTATTTAAATACACAGATCCAGATACAATATATGACCCTAGCAGATGTGGCCTGAAATCAGACACACACTCACATGCAGAACATTTACACACTCCCGTGTAAGTTGGCAGGAGTGTGCGGGTCTTCTCGAATGTGGCAGTTTCCATGGAGACAACGGGTTAAAAATAACGGCAGAGACGGCTTTCCCGTCCCATTTGCTGGCACTGCAACCACCGAATGTTATGATGCACTCAGAGGACGTAACACACACACACACACGCTGTGACGTAATGTGGGGTGATGAATGCAGGAAGGTCCAATGAGTTTATTTTTAAACCCAGTTGTCTCCAAAAATGTCTGACCACATCCTCTGATTTAGGACTGTGGCGAAACACTCGAAATGTGTGCTCTACACAAACAGATTCAGAAAAGCGGCAGAAACTGATATCAAGACTTCAAAATAGTCTCAAAAGAAAGAAATGAGTGAGCTGCCTACTGTAGCAATTCACAAATGTTATAAATTGTATATGCAATGACCACCTAAACGTTATCCAGTCCACTTTTCACGATCTGATAAATACATATACAGTAATACCTCGAGATACGAGCATAATCCGTTCCAGGGCGGAGCTCGTAACTCGAATTGCTCGAATCTAGAATCATATTTTCCCATAAGAAATAATAGAAATCAAATTAATCCGTTCCAGATCCGTAACGGTGGAAAAAAACATGTTTTATTGGTTTAGACCAGTGGTTCTCAAATAGTGGGGCGTGACCCTGGGGTACATGCTTTTTTTGCCAGGGCGTAGGTTTTCTTGCACTGAACAAGAGCAGCATATATGAAGTTTAGTACGATCACCCCGGTGTTCATATGTGTCACGTGATCAACCACTAAATTCACGTGTTTTCACGCAATATCTGGCACTGATCCAAAAAAGACGCGCTTGTCATTTATCACAACAATTCAGTGTTTTCAACCACATAAGGTTTCTTTTAGGTTTCAACAAGTTGGTGACTATTTTAAATAAAAAAGAAAAAAACGAAATAAATGTGAACTATTATACAGCTCTATATCTATCTATTATTTTGTGACTGCGTTATGTCACATGACAAGCATGACACGTTGCCATGGAAACAATAAGGCAAAAGTTCCAAAATGGGGGGAGGGGGGGTATGCGAAATTTTTACCTCTTCCTAGGGGGGCGTGACAGAAAATAATTGAGAAGCACTGGTTTAGACACACACACAATTATAGTACATGTATACAGTAAGGATTTGTGTGATATCAAATAAAATGTGGTTTTAATTATATGTTTTTACACTCATCAGTGGCAGGTGCAGAGGAGGGAGGAAGGGGGTTGGTACGGAGACACTTCGTATCGTAACTTACACGAATACTACATAACTTACGTAAACTTAAATGAACATAACTTAATAAATACGTGAACTTAGCTAACGTATTTTTTTTTTACTTTTCTATTTTATTGTTTTGCTTTTTTCTATTAATTTTCGTACCTTTTCGACACGTACAGCAGTCAGTGAACACTGAAGTGAACGAGCATCGGCGTCTGTGCGCGTGCTCGTGTCTCGAAAATGTACTCGTATCTAGAAGCAAAAATCTGCCGGAAGGCTTGCTCGTATCTTGGAATACTCGTATGTAGAGACGCTTGTATCTCGAGGTATTACTGTATAGACTTGGAAATATGTTTACAATTTTATTCGGTTTGTTTGTTGATTGTATAACAGAGTCCCTGTCTGCTAATATTTGTTGTTGGATCGTCAGGCGGCATTTTTCCACGTTGGGCTCATTTCTCTGACTGACAGATGGAGTTCTGATGGCTTCACCATGTGTTGTGCCTCTTCTGCTGTAGGCAGTCTGTGAGGTTTGGGAGTACTGACATTTCCTCAGCAGTAGACGGGAGTGGCTGCAGCTTATTTATGATGAATATGATGAAACGGAGTGATGTAAAGGCCCTCCGGAGGCCCTGAAATAAGTCTCTTTTCCTTAACTTCCGCATTTGCTAGTTTTCTTACCTCGCTCTCACCTTCCCTCAAACTTTTACCTGGCCGAGCCTCGTGTTTGTGGGCGTGCAAAGAGCTGCTGAGTGACAACTGTGGGAATCACTGAAACTGGATGCGCCTCTCTGTACGTGTGTGTTTACTCAGGGCTCAGCGGGCAGAAACGCTCTTGTGATCGCACTAGTGAGACGGTTGCGTAACAGGCTCCTTCATATGAGCTGATTTTGGCCGTCGCTCTACAGTCTGGAGAACCCGAATCAAAGACCGGCTCTCATATCACGTGTACCTCACAGGACACGCGCGGTGGGCGATTCATTGCACTCGCGCGTAAATCCGTTCCTCTCCACCCATCTCGGTTGGTTTTAATGCAATCAACCAAAGCCTTAAATGCATTTTCTCGTGTTAAAGTTATGTATGGATGTGTACGTAATCGGATTTGTGCTGAATGATTTGTGGGTTGCAGAATGAGGCTCATGAAAGGGAAGTGGGACAGAGCAATAGTTTTGGAGGGAGAATCACAGGCCGTGTTTTCCAGACAACCTGCGCTGGACTCAACGATGCACGTGGAAAGCACGGCTTGTGATTCTCCCTCCAAAACTAATGCTCTGTCCCACTTCCCTCGGGATGACGCTGCATGACGGAGATTAATGATTCTGTGACCTCAGCGGGAGAAATGGAAATCTTGTTTAAAAAGCGAAACATGACCTTTTAAGATGTTTCGCCTTTCATGAACCTCAGTATTTATCTAACGATTGATTACATCAGTTCATTTAGACACTGATTCATTGATTGGTCAGTTTTAGTTTGGCTACAGATAGTTAAAAAAAATGTATGGGGTTGCCCTATTTTATAATATTGCTTAGAATTAGAATAAATAATAAGTATTATAATGAATAATAATATATAATTAATACTAATGTTTTTACTTTGTTCACATCCATATTGTATTTATTTATTATTTATTATGTTTTTGTCGTATTTAATACCTAATTATTATTTAATATACATGGATGGCACATGATTAGATTGCAAGATTCAAAGTTCACTGTTCAGTCTTTATTCTTTTTATAAGACGTCACATGATAGTATGACATCATAACTGTGCACCTTTGAGCAAACAGGAAGTGATCTGTACTCCATTCAGGCTCATATCAGTGCACACTCTCTTCTCTTCTCTTCTCTTCTCTTCTCTTCTCTTCTCTTCTCTTCTCTTCTCTTCTCTTCTCTTCTCTTCTCTTCTCTTCTCTTCTCTTCTCTCTCTCTATCAGCTGCTTAGTAATCAGCTGCATTTACACCAGGTAAGCAGTATTTTACCCAATTTGCTAATTACCTTTATAATACATAATTGACAACAAAATGATTAAAGACACCAACGGTATTACATTTATTAATGTTTTAGAACAAACATAAAGTAAAAAATTCATCTACAACACTCTTCTGTCATGCAGGGTTTCATTCTTTCATTGAACTCTAAATTCATCTGACATGAAGTACATGTTTCCAATAAATCCTCACAGATGACATCAGAGAACAGAACTGGCATTGAGGTGGGCCTGTTTGGCACTCGAACCGAGCGATGAAAGATTTATTGTATTCTCTTTTCCTTGTTTTAGTTGGCAGGTTCCTCATGCAGGCGAACCGTACACCATATGCTTTGAAAACTCAGTCGTTCTCTTTCTCCTCCCGGTTTCACCAGGATAAGCATGTTTGATTTGCTCTGAGAGAAGTGACTTTGTTTGTGTTGTGGGTGGCATGAGGGAGAGATGCTCTCAGGTCGGGCCTGTTCAGTCCAGCAAAAACTTTCCCAGCTCGGGATGGTGAAGTCTCAATCGTAACGTTGTTGTTGGGATCTCTCAGATTCTCTTCGTAACAGTGGGGTCTTTGTTCACCAGTGATTTTACAGGGAAGAGAAACTCCCACCTGTTAGAGATGGGGACTCCCCAAACTCAAAATGTCCCTCTCAAATTTAACTATCCAAAAAATGGTATATACTGCTCTTCCGGTCCACTATCATGGAGATACCATGGCGGTTTTGAGAGTTCCCAAAATCCAACAGGCATAAATAACACCAAAAAGTTACGTAGTTCTACTATATTTTTTGGACATACCAAGTGTTTTTATTGTTTACTGAAACTAAAGTTAAATAATGTTAACTATTGTTTTCAGTAATTGAAATAAAACTGAATAATATGTAGACATAGACATTAAACATTCAAAATTCACTAACTATTATTTTGTTAATCGATTACTCGGACGATTATTTTTTCTTTTAATCTTTGTGATTTGACAATAAAACTATATGCTTAAATGGTTTTAATACATTGTGAAAACGGTCTAATAAAGCAGTTTATGGATTCTCATCCGTGGAATGTGTCACTTACGGTATTTTACTCAACACGGTTAAATTGCAATCAAGGATTTTTTTTCCAAATTGAGTACAGTAATCCCTCGCCACTTCACGGTTCAAGTTTCGGTTTAAGTTTCGCGGCCTCAGCGCATCGGATTTTCACAAATATTTATCTAAAAATTAAAATTAAAAAATACCGCCATATCGGCAGCCGTATTGCGGAAAGCAGCGTTGCTTCATTGTGATGCGAGATAAACGTTTCCCAGGATGCCAGACAAAGGCTTTGACAAGAGGCTTTGTACACGCCCACGGCACTCAGACAAGACACGTGATTGGTTCCCGGTGCGAGATCGACCAATGAGAGCACGAGTGGATGTATCCCGTGAGCTGATTGGCTGATCCTAACTTCACGGATTTTCACCTATCGCGGGGGTTCTGGTCCACATTAACCGCAATAAACGAGGGATCGCTGTACTGAGATTTCATTGTGGAATTATGACCGCCCTAATCAATGTCTTGTTGACTTTTTGATGATTTTCCACCTTTGGAACAGAATGTTTGTGTTGTTTCAAGCCAAAGCTAATGCTTTATTCATTCCCGAGGGCTGAGTTTGTTTTTTGTGGCCATTGTTTTAGCATTTAGTATTAGCAAGTTGATTTTGGAGCTTGTAAGGCCAAACGAGTTTCTTTCTCATGGACTGTTCAACATTTCATGGGTCATAAAAATAATTTTTAAAATGAGCTTTTATTTTTTGTGGCGAACACACACTTAGAAGAGATTTGCTCAGAACTAAAACCCCCTTGATCCCGCCAAACTGCAGTGCTCACAAAACACAGCAGTTACAGGATTGGCAGACAATCTACATGAATGGATGTGAAGCAAAGACGGAGGTCTGCTCTCAATAACGTCTCCCTTCCAAAACAACTCCACCAGACCTCGAGCCAAATGGATCTTCATCTTCTGTAACTTCTGCTACTTTGACTCAAAGGCCTATGAAATTCCAGATGCATGCAGATTTTCTGTTCAGTTTCAGATTACGCAACCTGAGTTGTAAGCAAACTATTTTTGAGAAAACATTTGCATTTGCTGTAGCAGATGCAACTTGTTTTCAGAAGACCTTCTACATTCCCCAGCTCCACCTGTATAGATCTGCTGCGGGTAAGTTATGTATGCTATTATTGTACAACAGAAACATATCTTACTTGCTCACAGCAGCGTGTCGTGTATTTATTGGCAGTATCAAGTCCCATATTTTGCAGCAGCAGGAGCAATAACATCCGTAGCAAAAATCAACAGCAGCAATACCAAAAAACGGCAACAATAACAGCAGCAGCAGCACTAACCATAAACAGTAGCAATAACCAACAGCAGCAGCGATAACAGATCTATTCTGCCAAGACCAAACATGTAAACATTGTCATATCCACTACCATGCCAAACACTCCCAGATGTGTCATTAAAATACGAAAATATAGTAATGTAGGGTCAATCATGGCAACTCTCGGAATAGAATTAAACAGCATTTTATTGATAAGAATGGGATTTATAGGTTTGCCTGGGTGGACTAGATCCGCTACATTTCTTCTGACATGAGTTAAGGCTGCTGCCTAAACATGCACACAAATACAGTGAATAAAATACCAGCTGCTGCAATGAAAGTAGGAAGAACCCCCTAGCAGATCTAGGCAGGTGGTGCTGGGGGAGGTGGAGGGCTCGAAAAATTCCAATGGCAATTGCACCAGTTGAGTTGAGCCAGTTCAGGACAGAAATAAGTAGGTTACATAAATAGACCAAACAGATCGATTGGCCAAAGCAGTTGGCTTTAAATGAACCAATCAGCTGCTTGAAAGAGTTTTATGACTGAACTATTTATATATACTTACTTAGAGTACTTATGTTTTGTCAGTGTAAGATCCCATACTGGTGCTGGCAGAAAGTCCAAACAGTCTGATTGTTGCCAACATGGTTAACTAAGTGAAAATCTATGAATTTTCAAAAAGGAAAAAGAAAAGGGATTGACATTTGTAAATATGTTTCTATAGGTCATTTTCGGTCAATACTCTCTGTTGTCTTCAACTATAACAGTTAGCCAAGCGTCAGCTGTCTTAAAATAATCAGTGGTGGTCAAGATTGGTTAATGCACTTACCATACGATTGACTTTTAAGGTTACTAACAGTGTTATTTTAACATATGTAAACATTGTAGTAATTATTATAACCGGTATAGTTTTTTATTCATATTTGATATTTATATTATAGTTTTTTTTTAATATTATAGTATATATTTTTTTGTTATATTATAGTATGTATATTACAAAATTGGTAACTAAAATTGTTTATATATAAATAAAATAAAATAAAAAATCAGTTATTTTTGCAACATTTTGTGTTTTGGGTTTCAGACCCCTCCAAACCCCCATGCTTTAACTTTTATTTGAACTTTTGTTTTTTTCTAAAATATTGCTGAACAATTCCTTTATGTAATTTACAGAACATTTGTTTTTACCTTTGATTTGTCCTATTTTGGATGGTTGCACCCTGGTTTCGCTGAATGAGGGAGGTATTCAGATGGTGATGAGCTTAATGGTGATTGGATGAAACTCAACCTTTACATAGTTGAATTAAAAAATGTCTCCAGCATTGAGTCTAATTATAGGAAATTCACCATGGCCAGTAGTTGACCTTTCCCCTTGAGTCAGTCTGCCTCGGATCAGAGACCTCTGGGTCTGTTAGGAGTGCTGTTAATGAGGTGGCTGGGGGTCAAAGGTCGAGTCTGTGAATGTAGGTGGTGATGTCAGTGACCTCGGGCAGTACAGATAAATGGCCAGTGGGAGGTCCAGTGTGTGCATCCATTTGTTTATGACCCAGAGCACACCAGAATAACCCTGCAGGAATCAGACAGAGAATAGTTCCCAAACTATTTCATAACTAAAATGTAACATATATTTCACCAATATAACTCTTCAAGGAATTCATGATTACTGGTGAAATGACTTCTTCAGTCATACTGTTTGCAATAACAGCAATTGATCACCAGCAAAACATTTTAGAACCAAACATATCTGTTATTACCTTCGATTACAGTTTTTGCGCCTGTCCATTTTTGAATCTTGAGTTTAAAATAATGGAAACAATCTTTCAAGTCAGCGTTATTTATACAGCTCTCTATACAATACAGATTGTTTCAAAGCCGCTTTACAGGGATAAACAGGAAAATAATGATTCAATAATGCAAATAGAATTCAATTCTGCCGTAAAGCAGCTCTAAAAAGAAAATAGTGCAGTGTAGTCAGTGTAGTGTTGATTCAGTTCTGTTATAAAGATCATCAAATATTAAATTAGTTTAATTCAGTTATAAAGCAGATGAAGTCATTATTCAGCTCAGTTCAGTTCTCATTCAACAGCATCAGCACAGTCAGATCAATAATAATATGTTGAATATTACAAGTCGCAACACACTACGCAACACCCTCTCGTTTTTTCAATACTTTATCTAGGACAACCATTACTAAAATACTTCTTTTCAGTTATAGTTTGAGATATTGGTCTGTACCTGGCTGTAGAGATTCTTTAAACTTTAGTATCTGTAACTAGATCTGAACTTATACACCACTAGAGGGCATTACATCTCCTGTCCTGAACACAGAACATGCCTTTATAATGCTGTGGTTTATATGTGATTTACTGCAAAATCAGTGTGTTACTACAAAAGTAGTACTTTACTTTCAGAATAGGGTTTTATATTTTCTAAAGATGTAAATGTGAAATAAGAAGAAGAAAAAATATATAAAAGTCTTATAATCTTCTGGTCTCTTGATATGGTTTGGGTTTCTCCTTCGATGCAAGTCTGTGTATTCGTTTCACCTGTTTTATCGTCAAGCAAAAGAAAATGATGCATATGAGCATTTAGTAAAACAGCACACCTCTCCTCAAAAATCAAGTTCAATTATGCTCTGTTTACTCCTGGTATTAAGATGGGTTTTGGTCGATCGGATCACAAGTGTAAGACTCTAAATACAGGTGTAAACGGGTCTGAAACAGTTTGAGTTTGAGCAATTTCCATCACTTCCAGAGGTATTCAGAAAAGCATTTGACCGGATTTCTTTTATAGTGTAAACTCTCATGTTATCGAATATGTTTGAAAAGCCACAAAAGACCATCCACTCTTCATCTACTGACCTAACATGTGAACATTATGGGATGTGCACTTGCCAGACGGGATTTAAACTTTGACCGGAGACCCTAGTTTGGTTTAAAGACGAAAATTGTACCAAACACAATGTTCTCTCACCAGTCCTGATTTCTAACACGCACTCAGTGTCCGTTGCGACCTTGCGACTATCCGAGCAGAAACAAAAACTGATGCTCTCCGTGTGTCATCTCCATGTGCGTTCATATGTAAATTGTGAGAGCTTATTTTGTCTATTAGTTGTACGATCTGAAAAACATGTTCATTTATTTCACTCAAACATACATACTCAAAGAAATCAGGACAGAAGTGGTTGAAAGTGGACAAAAGACACGGATTAAAACACCAGGGGTCTCATTTATAAAGTGTGCGTACGCACAAAACGGGGCTGGAAACGTACGTACGCCAGTTTCCACGCAAAGGTTGTGATCAATAAAAAACAAACTTGATGGGAGAATGTGCAGACCTTAAAGCAAACTTTGAGCTGTGTTCACACATTCTGGAGACAGAGGGAACTAGCGACACAGATGGTTAATTTTAGTTTATTTTTTGGTGCATGCCATTTTTTACTTTTAAGCGTACGTAAACTTTTAGAAGGGATCCTACGCACAGTTTTATAAATGAGACCCCTGGTGTGAACAGGAATGTGTCTCCCTCATCTACTTAATACCAGGTGTAAACAGGGCCTTAGTGTCACATCACTGACTGTAAGTACAGTATGAGCAATGGTACTGGGGAAGTGCAGTCATGAACTCTGGAAATATTCCTGAGTAAAGCACAGGGCAGAGTAATATATCACAGCTGGATAAACAAACGTTCTGTGTGTAAACTTTGGTGAACACTCTGCTCTGCTCGCTTGGCTCCTTCTGTCAGCCTTTGAAGCGCGTTTTTCTCAGGGACTCTGGGGTTTGCGTTCACTTCTGAAATTAGACAGCTGCTCTGAGGGTCTGCATCTTGTGAGTCGCTTTCTGATGATTTGTGGCATTGTAAAGGATAACTGTTGTATCCAGTGGACCTGCTGTTATCAGGGAGTTTTAAAGACAGATGCACAGATCTAAGGTTTAGGAAATTGTTCCTATGAGCTGCTGGATAAGTGCTTCTTGATGAGTTTGGGTGCATGAGCAGCCGGTGCAGAGAACAGCATACATAAGCCGGTTTACATCGATCATGTACTTTTATCCAAAGCGACTTGCATTGCTTTCAAGAAACACATTGACCTTTCAATCGAACCCATGACCTTGATGTTGCAAACACCAATACAGATGATTTTTTTGTCTGTCTGATGAAAGAATGAGTGCAGAAAATGTCTTGAAATTGCATTAACCAAAATATCATAGAGATTTGAGTGAAGACGGTAAGAAACAACCTAGCAACCATCCAGAAAACCTTAGAAACCACATAGCAACACCCTGGTACAGGGTTGCCTAAAATTAAAGCCATGCAAAATGAGTGGCCGAGGAAACATTTCTCATTTTCATCGTTTAACATGATGTACTAAAATAACAAACTGAAATGTAAAAACATAATACAAACTTCAAATTTTTATTTATAAAATTTATATTTTATTTATAAAATGAATTTATAAAACTTTTTATTTTAGATTTAATTTATTTTATTATATATATATATATGAATGACTGGGATGACTGTAACACAAACTGAGATCTGAGATAAAACTAGTATCCCATGCCCTCGGTTAAATACACTGCTGTAAAATCAACACAAAAATGGTTAATTGAGCACAAAATGAAGCTTTTGTCATGGCAGTCCTATAGACAATGATCTGGAAGAGTGAACTGTAGAGGAGAAGCATCTCTCTGGAAAAAAATCTGGAAAGATTGTGTATGGGGGAATGGTCTCTGATCTCATATCAAACTCATCACACACTACAGGAGAAAACTCAGAGCTGTTATCTTGGGATAAGCTGGTTGCAAAAAGGATTTAATAAAAGGGTGACAATAATTATAGCCAACGTGATTTGTCTTGAAAAAACATCTATTTCATAATGTGATTTCCCCCACCTATACACACACTTTCAATTCTTTTACTTCAATAAAAGTTTAGATTCTTGCAATTTTTTTGAATGAAAGATCAAAAGGATAAACAATGCAGACATATTTTTTACAGCCATCTTTGATCATAATTACCACTTGCCAATAATTCTGACCATGACTGTGTGTGTGTGTGTGTGTGTGTGTGTGTGTGTGTGCGTGTGCGTGTGTGTGTGCATGTGTGTATACATATAATTTAAACATGTCTAATGGAGTTTACCTTTCTTTAAAGCATATGCACCTCTGTAAAAGCAATTAAATGTAATTATAAGACAAATCATTTAACTATACAAACCTTAAATTACTTGAGTATCTAATTTAATAGCCAGATCTCTGGAGGTTTGCAATTACCTTGAGACTTCACAGCAAGTGAATTGTCATAGCGAACGTGTTTAACATTTTTGCCAGAGAATTGTAAATGCAGTATTTATATTCTTGAATATGTAAATGAATAGAAAATATTATAACATATACATTTGTCAGAATTTGTTTCATTAAAGGCAGAAACATTTTGCAAACAAATGTCTTCATTATAGGCATTTAGAGGCACACTAAAATACCAAGTTTAATGAACTTTCATGGTGGCAAAAGACACATTTTTAAAACAAGTTGATGCTGATGCTCTTTGACAGTTCTGACCGAAATGTCTAATGAAGTTCATTTCTGTCAGAGTTCAGTTTGCAGTGTTACAGGCTCTGGTTTGGAAAGGGAATGTCTTTTAAACCACATCACTTGATTCTTTAATGATTTGGAGCGGGCGTCCCGCTAATGAAAACAAGATGCTGTAGATGTATAGTGTAATCCAGTCAGCGTTACTCGCAGTTTTGGTCTAATTCATTCTTACTGAGCACACAATTACCGTCCATGTGTGCTCTTAGCTGTAGCGGTCAGGCAGTGTGTCACACACACTAAAGCACTGCAGTTCAGTGCTGAATAGAAAAACCAGGTCGCCAGTGTTAGTTTAAGAGAGAGAAGAGAAGACATCCTGTGCTTCCTCGTTAATTGATTTCGAACACAGATGGGAAGTTAAATTAACTCTATTTGAGCAATAATTTTAACCAAAATAACAAAGCCGTTTGAATTAAAATAAATGTAATAAAACCTTCTATTTTGATATATGCTTTAAAATGAAAGTCATTTTTGATATTCAAATAGAAAGCAGTCATCGTAAATTACAAAAATATTTCACAATAGAGTAATACCTTGAGATACGAGCATAATTTTTTTCTCATTTTCCTCCATAAGTAATTAAATTAAATTTTAAAAAATTATCCGTTCCGGCCCTCTAAAAAACTCCCTTATTAGTGCTAACAACAATGGAAAAAACATGTTCTTAATTGCTATAGAGACACACACACACACACACACACACACACACACAAATTATAGTATATAAGAATTCCTGTGATATAAGATAAAATGTGGTTTTAATTATGAGTTCTTACCTTCGAGACAGACGATACAGTAGCGGCTAATGACGGCATGTGCGAAGGAGGAGGAGGAGGAAGAGGAGGAGGAGGAGGGATAATGTTGATAATGCAAACACAATACAGAAGTGTAGTGTTTCTTCCCGTGTTGTGTATTGGATAGACTCAGAAGCTCATATTTGTTTTTATTGAACACTCATAACTCGTGCTGCTCCCAGCTTAATACTGGTGAATCACTCGTTGCCCCCGGTAACCTCCCGCTGTAAAACCAAGCTGCCTCTAGTGGAGATCATATGCAATTACCCATAAATGAGGAGCTTGATCTGCTCCGAGTGCTTCTGTCAGCTGCTCGTATCTCAAATATTTACTCGTATCTCAAAGCAAAAATGTTCGATGGCTTGCTCATATCTCTGAATACTCGTATCTCAGGACGCTCATATCTCAAGGTATTATTGTATTTCTGTTTTTACTGTAATTTTTTAAAATCAAATTAGTGCAGCTTAACGGAGCAAACAAGACTTATTTCAAAAACATTAAACATTACTCATACTTGTGTACAACAGAATATAATGCATGAAATACTGTATCCCACAATGTGCACTTAAAATAATTTATATAATAACATTTTTTGCAGTCAGTTATTCCTTGATATGTATGTGTTTTTCTTGTGGGTTTTTTGCAGTTCAATTATGTTTTCACTTGTATTCTAGTTATGTGATTTGGTAGTTGCCCTTTAGTTTTTCTGTCATGTGATTGATCATGTGATCTAGGTGTGTGGCGTATATAAGGGCTGATCAGTGAGTGTTCATTGACTGATGATTAGCGATGAGGCTCACCTGTGGTGAGAACATACATATTTTACTGTTTTTGGAGCTGTGGTGTGCCAACTTTTCTCGTCCTTTTTGCAACAACATAGTGTTTGAAATCTTACTGTTTCACATTCTGAAAAGTAGCATACATAAATCTATCCGCATGAAAGATCTTGTTTTCTTAAGAACCTTCTATCATATATTTTCTTTGGTTAATTTTTCATTCAAAATAAATGCTGCAGACTTAAAGGGATAGTTCACCCAAAACCGAAAACTGGGGCTGTTTTGGTTACACATATTCTTCAAAATATTTTCTCTTGTGTTCAGCAGAACAAAGAAATTCATACAGGTTTGGAACAACTTGAGAGTGAGTAAGTGATGGGAGAATTTTCTTTTTTTGGTGAACTATCTCTTTAAGTAGTTGAAATTGAAAGCCGTGGACTGATTGTGAGTGTAGTTTTACCTGCGGGGCAGCAGCGGCTGTAGCGGGCATGGGAGCGGATGGCAGACACAGGATTTATAAAACCTACAATCACATTCCTGGATGATCTATGAGCTCCACCTACTTAGACCAGATCAAAGAGCTTCATCACAGAGGAAGGAGTCAAATATCAGGCGAAAGAAAGACTGAGAGAATTAGAGGGAAAGCTTTTCTTCCTGTGCTGAGATCATGGTGGAGATATTCAATAAATAAATAAAACGACGGCTATGACCTGCTAGTACACAAATGCTTAACCAGCAAATCACAAGTGTGCAGTAACAAACCTGAAGGGGGCGATAGAGTTGCCTCCAAATGTCCAGGTAGCTAAATATAATCAAGCTGACTTCAGGACACAATGTCAAGAGCATTGAAAAGTTCATCACTCTTTGCTAACAGTGATGATCCACTGAACTCTTAGTTATAACAGCCTCGTGTCTCTGACGTGTGCATGCGGGGTCCAGGTAAACCCTATATTATGAGGACAAAATGCCCCCATAAAGATGGCAATATCCAAAATCCTTCTCTGGGTGGGGGGGATGTTTGGTCCCCATTAGGAAAACAGCCTATAAATCATACTACGGGATGTGTTTTGAAAATGTAAATGTGCAGGACTTTTTCTGTGATGTTTAGGGGATAGAATAACATATATATAATATATAAAAATCATCATTATGTCTATGGAAGGTCTCCATAAAACATGAAATCCCAAAGTGTGTGTGTGCTCTTGGCTTCGTTTCAGACTTTAAATTATAGCTGACTCATTAGACGTGTTATTTTTGGACGTCTACCTGGTGTCTGAGACTGAAGGACCTCCCTTCCCCCCTTCTCACTCACTCATTCAGTCTTCAGTGTCCATGTATGCGGTAAAGATAAATCATTTATGACCATCCTGGATAGTAAACTATATATAATACCCTGTTAGTGCAACTACATTGTAAAAACTTACGTTGTTACTCACTTTTCTAAGTTGGGAAAAGGTTTGGATAAAAGATTTTCATCCTACATACTTAATATGATTGATTGTTATAAGTATTTTCATAACTTTGCAGAAACACTGTTATCTGGAATGTATTAAGCACATTACTACAGCCAACCTCATCTTGCATTCGGCATAATCAAAACACACTTTTATACTGATATATTGAGATTACCTACAGAAAACATTTCAGATTCAGAAACTCTTATCATAACATTTCAAAAAGTGTTTTTTATTTTAACCTTGTACAGTACTGTTTTTACTTGTTTATGTATGAAATATAATTCTTAACACATTACATTGATCAAAAAACATTTAGAATGTTAAAATAAATGCTGTTCTTCTGAAAATTCTATTCATTAAAGAATCCTGAAAATAAAATGTATCACAGTTTCCACAAAAATATGATGCAGCACAACTGTTTTAACATTGATAATAATCATAAATGTTTCTTGAGCATCAAATCATCATATCAGAATGATTTGAGAAGGATCATGTGACACTGAAGACTGGAGGAATGATGCTGAAAATACAACTTTAATCACAGGAATAAATTACAGTTTACAATATATTCAAATAGAAAACAGTTAATTAAAATTGCAGTAATGTTTCAAATAAATTCTACCTTGCCGTTTTATTTTGTGGTTTATAGAATGTTTTCAATACATTCCCCCTTCAATGTAGCCTGTCTGCAACCAAAATGCAACGTTTTGAAATGCTGCAAAAGAGTTTTTTGCTAATGCAAGGAATTTTGAACTTCTATAAACACATCCACCTCTCCAGTCTCAGGTGTTGACAGCTATGTCAGGGCTTTGTGTGTTTAAACACTCTGTTCTTGTGGTCTCACTCCAGCATTTGGTCATGATGGCGCCAAGGTCAGCAGAGGCTGAGAGTGAGTCGGATTAGAGGAGATTAAGACGAAGGCTGGCACTCCTCTCTCTCTCTCTCGCTGTCTTTCTTTATATTGTGTTTGTAATCAACACAGAATAAGTGTCCTTGTCTTTCTGAGACATGTCTCAAAGCCTTGCATATGACATCACCTCTCATTTAGTTAGAAATACTTCAGCAAATAAGAACCTCTGAAGGAAATTGTCATTGCTCAGACATTGCACTTTAAAACTCAGGAGAATTATTTTCTTTTATGTCTTTTTCAACTTGGTTTCAGATGTTTCTCCAAACATTAAATAAGTGTTAGCATAATCATACAGTGCTATACAGTTGATTTGAATAGCATAGCTTAGTTTATTTGGTTGATGATTACTTTAAGTTGGCTTGAGAAAGCCAACTTAGTGATATTGTATCTAAACTTATTATTATTTTTTTTATTATTATTTTTCTTCTTACCTAAAATTCTAAAAGAATCTCCTCCTACAGCTTTAAAGCTACAACCACTAAACTTTGCTCAGACTTCAGACCTGTTCTGACTTGAGTTGCTATATCGTTTCTAAGGGATCGGGGGTACGATGTTCGCCCCAGGGGCGAAAAAGCAGCCGAAAAATCCCATTGACTTAACATTGCGACGAACTTTGACGATTAATAACTCGGAGCGAGGAATTTGTAAAAAGATGAAACTCGCCACATTTGAAGAGGGTGACAGCCTCTGTAAGAACATACCACACAATGGGGTAAAAGTTGCACCCCTGGGGTGCTAGAGCTTCCCAAATTTGCCCCATAGAGATGAATGGGGAAGGCTGTCCCATGAAACACCATCTACTATGGCAAAATGCATAGGGATTTTGAATTGAACATATCTCTTCAGCACAGCGTCACAGAGACAAGGGGGAGGGCTCATTTTACTCAGGTGACCAATGAGTGTCTCAGGATCACAGTGAAGCTATTAAGCCACGCCCTAGCAACCATTTAGAGCACCTTAGCAACCCATCTCAAACTGGCAAACTGCCAATCACCAATGTTTTCAACTCTTCCTAGCCACGCCCTAGCAACCATTATCGAGCACCTTAGCAACCAAATGCAAAGCGAGATATCTTCAGTTCTGAATGTCGTAGAGGCGTTGTGGTTGGTTTATATCGTTCATACTGTCAAGCAGCCTTTGAAGTGACATCAATGGTAGAGGCTTAGCCACTTCTTAGCAAACAAAAACAAAGTACCCTAGCAACCGTTTAGCCAGACCTATATCTCTGCATCAGAAAGTCGTAGAGACATGGGGTTTGGGTCTATTGGCGCCATTCACTGACCAACTGAATCATCAGTAATCTCCAAATAAATCTTGTTAGCGACATGTTTTAAAGTTTAAACTCTCAAAACTTTTTAAGCTTGAAGCTTTTACAACTAATTTAAACTTTCAGGCTGGGCTTTCTCAAGCCAACTGAAGTTTATAAAATAAACTTCCTCTATCTAGTTAGTTATTGAACCTCTGGCTTTCTATTGCAGACTTTGATCATTTCATTTTGACACATTGTTTAGATGTTTTGCCCACATGTGTGATTAGTGCCCAAGGTCTCCATTTGCTCCTGATTTAATCCCAATGGTGTATAAGAAACAACTGAGACAAAGGAAATGTTATTAGTGTTTTTGTCTGTCATTTGGAACAGGTTAAAGAGCTGATCTGCAGTTTACCATAAAACTACATGTGAGTCTGTTAATACGCTAGCCAAAACTCGTAGTAAAGGCAATCTCTTTATTACAGTAACTGAGCCTTTTGAACCTTATGTCTGAAAACAATAGGTTGTAAATTAATTACTGGTTTCTTCAGAGCAATAAGATCTCAGAGCACAAATCCTTGTTTTATGTTGTTGTTTCACTGGAGGCTCTTTACAGTATTGGACACCTTGTCAATAGACAGGATGCAGTTATTTTAGTGTAGTGCCCAAGAAAAAGTTACAGATCTAATTGTCTTATTTAGGGAATATGTTGTTGCTAGGTCTTCTAGCCTCACCAACAAATGCCAACGGAAGCCTATTTAGTTTAAAGTTTAAGAAACTTCCTTGGAAACTTCTTTTTTCATGGTTCCCTCCTGGAAAGTGCTTTTGTTTGTAAGCAACACTGAATTAGGCTTGTTTTCATAGGTTGAACGTAAGTGTATTTTGTCTTACTCCACTGGTAATCTTTTTCACTTTTACTTTTTAAATGCAGCACATTTCATATCGCAAGACTGATGGTTTCCCAAACACCTTTGTCTACAATTAAATGGACAAACAGGTAATGCCGCCCTGTTTAGTCAAACAAAGTTTTGTAAATGTCAACTTAGTTATCATTGCTTCTGCATATTAAACTTATTTGATATTGATTTTAAGTTGCCTTGAATTGCTGATTAGTGTGAATCAATCATGTATACACGAGTGTGTGCAACTAACAGCATTTACTGCCGAGCATCCCATCAGGAGCGGTGTGGATTAGTGACCCTGTGCTTCCTTCCTTTGGACTGGTCCAGTGAAGCATAACAGGATTATAGCGGCCCAAGTTGTGGCCGGACTGAACCATGTGTACTGGCAATAGGGGGTAGAAGATATCTAGGGTAACAGGGTGGAGAATGGGGGTTGCAGATGTTGCAGCAAAGCTGAGCTGAAAGTAGCCTGAGGTCTCAGTCAGTCAGAGAGAGAGAGAGAGAGAGAGAGAGAGAAAGAAGAGTGCTGAGATTCCATGGGGTGATGAACAAGCCCCAGGGGGCTGAAGCAGAAAGGCAAATGAAAACACGAGAAAAAAAATGAGAAGAAAGATAAAGACACACTCGTCCCTTGCTGACCAGCTCGGCTGAGACACTCCACTACGGCAATGGCTCTCGGATGCTGCATGTCGCTGAGGTCGAAAGGTACAGTAGATGTCTCCTGTCATAGTGACATCTTGAATGCTACACTTTGTAGCTTATAAGGCTGTCTAGTAATTTAGAGTTCAGCCATAACTGTCAACCCCCGTTTTTTTGCAATTTTATCCCTGGATGTAATTTGATTTATAGCCTAGAAACTCAGGCTTAAGTGAACTCAAGTCATTTGAATGTTACGGAGTATACTTTTGCATAATTCTTACAATGTGAAATGTGCATTACTTTGCTTCTTTGGTGAGCCAATGGACTTATTAACAGCATTGCATGATTATGAAGTTGTGTACCTGGAAGATTTGCCAGATTGGCCCACTTTTTAGGCTAAACCAAACATTTGACTTGTGATAATACCAAATGTGCTGTGACCTGTGGAGAGGGAAGGTGGTCTTCAGTGAGGTGTGGTGTCACTGGAATGAATGGCTAACATTTGGGCTATACTTTCCCACGTCGGATGGGGTGTGTGTGTGTGTGTTTGGATTGGGGAATGTCAGTGGTCGTGGTTTGGCTCAGGGTTCGTGTCTCAACCAGCGGCTGATGATTAAAGGGTGAATGTAGACTGAAGATGGTGGGTTGGAGCTTGGAAAACAGTACTGCCTTAAAGTACATTCACAATGACAGTGGTTAAAATTACTGGGGTCATTATACTTTTACTTGCAAGTAGTTTGTTGCACTAGAATGAATACGTCTGGCCAGCACTGTATATTTAATTGTGCATACGCATTTCATCCATTTTTGACAGTTAGATTACCTTTGTCATAATCTAACTCTCTCTTAAAGACTGCAGAGAAAAAAAACACTAGTAATTTAATAATGCTGTTAAATGTGATCTTTATACAATTTCAAAATGAATATGATTTTTTCATACTTTACAATATAATGTAATACCTAAATCACAACACTCTTCATTCCTATTGGTGTCTGTCGCATTGCATGGTATCAACAGGGGTAAAGTTTAGATTCTGCACCCTCTTTTTTTAGTAATAGAGCTCAGGTGAAATCCAACTCTGTAACTCTATGAATTAATCAGAAATAATTTTCTGTTGTATTTGAAGTATCAATTAAATGTTTGAGGTTTTGGAGTATCTGCAATGATTTGGCGCCAAGGCTTTTTTCTAGCTTCGGCTTTGCTTTCCAACTGTGGTGTTAAAAAAATCAGTTTTTTTACATGTTTAATCTACAGTACAGATAGCATTGATGATAGAAGAATAGCACTGACTTTGGAAAGATAGCAAAGAAAACAGGGAAAAGGATCAGGGAAGGAAAAGGTTGAATGATAAAGCCTGTTCTGTTTCCCATCTCCACTTCTCATGCCAGAATAAGCCTGTTGGCTTATCTCAGATGATACCATCAGTAGACAAGCGGTCTCCATGAACCATCTCTATTGTATTTGGGAGCTGTTTACTCATGTCTTCGTGGAGCAGAGGCATTGGCGATGGCCCATCTTTACCACCTCTGTGGACGAGGGGGAATCTACCAAGAATGAATTGTGCCTGCTGATAGGGATATGTTTAACACTCGATTCCCTAAACTAAGTAATGGATTAGTTATGATGCTCATCTTTGTCATGGGTTTTATAAATAACAGCTGACATGACCTAAAAAATGAGACTCTTCTGAATTACCTTTGCACTGCTGTTTTCAGAAGTGTTGAACTCACCCCTCAGTTTTTCTCAGTTTAGTGTGGAAAACCTTTAGGGTGTTTATCAATTAGGTGCAACAGCTGCTGAAAAGACCCACATAGACAAATGCCCTTCTCTCTCTCTCTCTTTGAGGTGTTTGGACTATGGAGGGATAGAAAGAAAGAGTTGTTATTCTAGTTAGAGATCACTGCTGGGTTGCTCTTTACCCCATGCTGCTAAACAACTAACAACCAAACAGCTCTTTAAGGAAGAGTACTCCCAGCCCCCATCCCATCAGCTATCCTGTCCTGAATCAACCGACTCACTGAGCTTGAGAAATGCTTGAGGATCTTGTATTATTTGGCCAAAACAAAACACCCATTTCACGAAATGGAACATTTTCTATAGGTAGCACCTATGAGAATCGAAATGCCTTTGTCTTTTCAGAATGTGTAGGTCAAGAGGTTTTGTGAGTTCCCTACTTTATTAATATACTGGTACTATTCATACAATTGCTGCTGAGTCATATTCACCAGTGCCGTTTCTAATGCATTCAACAATGCACTTTATTATTTATGCATTGTCCCCATTTGACCAGATTTGATTCTATTTTAAATCAAAGGTATATTCACACTAAATCAGTCATTTCAACACAAAAACATGCACACCAAAAATAAATAAATAAATATAGATGTACATATTTATAAAAATATTATATTATGTTTACATGGATATTATTTGAAATATATCATTTTGTGATGAATTCAACAATGTTCATTTGCAAATCCAATCATTTGTAAATTCACTTTTCTTTTAAATTTCATATAAGAACATAACAGTAATGAAAATTGTCAAATTAAAATAATTTTCATGCCACATTTTGAATGTTGACTTTATATATTTCAGATTATATTACATTTGTAAAAAATTAAAATAAAGTAATAATAATTCTCAGAGATTAATGAAAAATTGGCATGGCACTGTTTGCATTTAGTTGCATGGTGTGATTCTGTGGTTTTGGATTTGATGGAGAGTTGATGGGATCTGCGATGCTACATCACCATGGTTGACTGGAGCCGTGTCTGTCTGAGTAAAGGAACTGAGAAGGGCAAGAGTTCAATCCTCAGCGGGGGTCACACTTGGAAACCCAACTTTAAACCTTACCCATGTTATCAACGACACTAAAGCTTTGTTCAGAATGCAGCCAAATCAGATTTTTTTCTCAAATAAGATATTTTCAGGCAGACTGTCCGCGTTATTAATTGCAAGTGATCAAATCAGATTTGTGTCCAGGCATGAGACATAACCAGACTATCTGCATGGTTTGCTTTGGTATACTTGGCTTTTAATACCTCGCTCTCAAAACAAACGCCCTATCGAGTCGGGTGAAAAAAATCCTGATTTCATGTGTTTTCTTGCTGTCCAGGCTTTCAAAAACATTTTTTTGCTTGCAGTCTGAACATGGCTTAAGTTTCCAGTCAACATAATTTCAACCTAGTTCTGCTACTCAAAGAGTCTTCTTAGACTATCATCCCTAAATTTCATAAGTTCCACTTTAAATAAACATGAATTTAAATTGTGAATTGATGTCAATCTAAAAAGAGAATGTTCACCTCATCCATATAGGCAGCTGGTGGAGATTTGTCAGATTAGTCCTTTAAACTATGGTCACTAAGCATCTTTTCAAGGTCACTGAGGATGTTTGGTAGAGTAAATCTTAAGTACAGAGGTTTGATATTTTGACTTGACTAATGATCTCTCAGCGACGACCTAGTTTGATTTATTTAATAATGAGCTTTGAAAGAGTTTGTGACAAATTTGGAAGAAATTTATACACTACTGTGCACAGGTTTGGGGTCAGAAAGATAAAAAAAAGAGAAATGAATACTTTTATTCGGCAACGATGCATTGAATTGATCAAAAGTGAGAGTAGAGACGTTTGTTACAAAAGATTTTTATTTCAAATGAATGCTATTCTTTTAAACTTTCTATTCATTAAAGAATCCTGAAAGAAATGTCAGTTTTCACAAAAATATGAAGCAGCACAACTGTTTTCAACATTGATAATAATCATAAATGTTTCTTGAGCATCAAATCCTCGATTGTGAATGATTTGTGAATGAGACACTGAAGAGTAATCATGCTGAAAATATCAAAGAAATAAATTACATTTTACAATATATATATATATATATATATATATATATATATATATATATATATATATATATATATATATATATATATATATATATATATATATATATATATATGGTTTATTAACTGAAACCAAACTTTTAAATTGTGGTTTAAAGTTTTACATCAAAGGTTTTAACATCCCAAAACGGATTTAATTGGGTTCAATGGTGGATGGAAACTAATTGGATTTAGTTCAGACATCTTAATCAGTCAAATATCCTCTTGTAGAATCAGTGGAGCCAGACACACTCTTCAAAATAAAGGTTTTTAATGAAGAACTAAAGTCTAATTAACAGCACTTTTCACAGTATACGATTGAGTACTGTAAGAGTTTTTGGAGAAAGGTCCTTGATGTTACGTTCTTCAGATTCTTCTCTGAACCACAGCTTCTCTTATGACATAAAACTGTGAAATCGTTTTTGGAAGCTTTACTTTTCAGAGTGAAAGGCAGCTATTACATCTAAGAGCCAGTTCATCTTCACAGTCCGAAGTCTTTGATCCAGACTCAGAACTGGCCCAGGACACCAGTCCAACTCACTTCCAGAAAGATATTCTCCTTAAGTGAAACCTTTGAATCCAGTCCCAGATGGGAGAAATCCTTAGAGGGCCGAAATGAGAGGAATAATCTGGCAAAACTACAAAGGAGAGAGGGGTATGGGATGGCAGAGGTGGTCTGCAGAACAGGCATATGAGCTGAAAGCCAAGTCCTGGACGACACAGAGCGGAAATGCTTAGCAGACGCCTCTTGTCTGGTAAACACACGGTCCATGATGCATTATCTTGGAAGAGGTCTCTGGAATTGGTTTTTGCTGCGGTGATGTCATGAGGAGCAGCTCGTTCTGCAGTTCGGCATGTATCCGTTTCAGTGGATCATCCGTAAAGGTGATTTGTGTCATTTTTGGGATAATTAACAGCATGTTTAAACATTATATTTGCAGTTAATTTGGGGGAAAACGTTTAAATAGTGAAAATTGCACTTCATCTTAATCTAAAAGTTTTTTTAATGGTTTCGATGGAATCCTCTTCTGCTCACCAAAGCTGCATTTATTTGATCAAAAATACAGTAAAAGCTGAAAAAATGTGAAATGTTATTACAATTTAAATGTACTGTTTTCTATGTGAATATATTTTAAAATGTCATTTATTCCTGTGATTAAAGCTGAATTTCCAGCATCATTACTCCAGTCTTCAGTGTCACATGAGCCTTCACAAATCATTCTGATATGATGATTTGCGGATCAAGAAATATTTATGATTATTATCAATGTTGAAAACAGTTGTAATGCTTTCAACAACAAAAAATAAATAGAAAATACCTGCATGAAACTTGAAGGGTAGTGTATAATTTATTGGAGAATAATGACAGAGAATGCATAAAACTGATTAAATATACCCTAAATGAAATATAATCAATTTTTACATTTTTTTAAAACATTTTTATTGTAAATGTTCCTCTGCCAAATAAAACTTATATTAAATTTTGTTTGATTTAAACACTTTGTTTAAAATTGTATGCAGCCACCATAATTTTTTACTTTATATTACTCTTATAAGCTTTTATTATTATTTGCATCTTAACATGTAATTTACTGTAATAGTGTACAAAACATTTACGTGCGTATATATGCTTTTCTTAGATAACAGACACAGAGTTGTGCTCTATTGAGTTTGTGACCTAGATTGCTCTACATTAATGCTGGTGACAGGAACGTCTCGTATGGAGCTGAGCGTCTATTCACTCGCGTTATACTGAAAACTGCCTGCAGCATCCCAGCCAGACAGACCTTCAGTGTCTATTCATAACTGAGGTGTGTGTGTGTGTGTGTAATTTATGTGTAATCATAGAACACATGCATTTACTTCTTGACCACAACTGCATTGTGTCTAAATGTATTTTAATACATGTATATACACACACACACACACACACAACACAGATCTTTCTGATTCTTGAATCTGATTGGCTGAGAGCTTTTCCAGCCATGCAATATTCCCCCACTATCAGCTCTGTTTGTATTAGAGGTCGGCCAATAGTGGATTTTTATATGGTTATCGGAACAGCATGGCCCAACCTAGTTATCATTAACTTCATTACAAATATTGAAAAATAGCACTGAACTATATTAATATAGTTCATAGAGCATTAACTAATGTTAAGAGATACAACTTTAAAATGTAAAAGTCTATTAGTATATTTTTTAATCAACAATTAAAACGAGTTAATGTCATAAATTGACTTTTATTGTGAAGTGCTACTATTTCATATAAATGCAAACAGTCGCATCTTTAAATATCAACATAAAGGCCTGAGCATTGAAATTAGACACATTATGTATATTGTCTATATTCTTTTTCACTGTATGTGCTTCTTTTTTAGAACACTTATCTTTATTATCGAATAACAATAGCAAAATATGTTACAGTGACGATACAAAAGCCAGCCAAAGGTGTCAAAACAAACTCCACGAGGCATCAGTGAGAGTTTTTATTTTGCCTCTAGAAGCCGCTCTTGTAATGTTTAATACCGCTCCAGCAATTGGCACAACCCGGAAAGTTGTGTCAGTAATCAGTATGGACTTTTTCCAGCAACCACTTGTCCATAACACTTGTCCCGGCTATTGGAGCCGATTAATTGCAAAAAACAGTAGACCTCTAGTTTGTATCACTCAGTTGCGGTGACTGTCAATCATTTCAAGTTGGTTTCTTGAACATGACAATGAGTTCACTGCACTAAAATGGCCCCACAGTCACCAGATCTCAACCCAATAGAGCATCTTTGGGATGTGGTGGAACGGGAGCTTCATGTCCTGGATGTGCATCCCACAAATCTCCATCAACTGCAAGATGCTCCTATCAATATGGACAACATTTCTAAAGGATGCTTTCAGCAGCTTGTTGAATCAATGCCACGTAGAATCAAGGCAGTTCTGAAGGTGAAAGGGGGTCAAACACAGTATTAGTGTGTGTTCCTAATAATCCTTTAGGTGAGTGTAGGTTTCTTACACATGGTGTAATCTGAATCCCAATACACAGCTAATTTTGAATGTCTGTCAATGGAGAGAAAGTTGATTTTAGCCCCTGGTTGGTGTAGCTCTGGCATTTACCAGTCAGGCCGAACTGGATCTGCAAGCCTCAACTGTGTGGACTGTGTCTGAAGTATGTCTCTCGATTAGATACTTATTTTGTACCGCTAAAAAAGTATGTTCTATATAGTATGAATGTAAATCAGACACACTTAATTCACCATGTTGTCATTATCACGAGACCAACATCAGTTGCAC
Source organism: Rhodeus uyekii (assembly GCA_037043235.1). NCBI lineage: Eukaryota > Metazoa > Chordata > Actinopteri > Cypriniformes > Acheilognathidae > Rhodeus > Rhodeus uyekii. The sequence continues at coordinate 1,441,916 of JAWRVZ010000075.1, read as the reverse complement.
ATGCTGTTTTTCGCCTACTGTCTAGAGAATTATATAATTTTAGATAAGCCCACTTCAGAATCCTGCAGGAAATAATAAGTAATCCATATTCCATTGTATCCAAATGACCTTTTACTTCCCGCAAGACTCTTAAATGTGCATATGAAGGGCACTTTACTATCCCATGAGGCCACGGGAGAGGATTTAGATAGATAGATAGATAGATAGATAGATAGATAGATAGATATAATTTTATTGTCCCTTAACAGGAAATTTGTTTTCACAGACGTGTCATCGCAGCAGAGCATGCATTTGTGAAGCATTTGTGAAGATAACTGTTAGGTCACAAGATCATGACAACAAGGTGAATGTAGTGCGTTCAGATTTCACACACTTTTTAGTGGTGGTGAAGTAATTGCTTATTCACTATAAGTACCTACTCAAGAGAGTATGTGATTTCAGACACTGCCCGAGTTTGAAACAGACTGTACCATGACACACCTGTGAGCTGGAGGACTTTACAACCCTGTCTGCCTTAAGCATAAATCAAGTGTTTGGTTCCATTAAGACGTTTTGTCTCTCACACACTGATGCATTAGCCACTGACAGATTGCAGCATTGTTTTGCTAATGTAGCTCAATCAGTAGAGCATTGGTATTTACGACGCCAAGGTCATGGGTTCGATCCCAGGGAAAGCAAGACCTGATTCAATGTGTTTCTTGAATGCAATGTGAGTCGCTTTGGATAAAAACGTCTGCCAAATGCATAAATGTAAATGTAATGTTTGGTTATTTGATCAGCACTGAGGTTATCGGCGCTTCACACCAGCTGTAGCTTCTCTGAGATCATTTAAGGAAGTGATTTAGCAGGTTTATAGGTTGATTTAAGAGTTAAAGGTCTCAGTCGGAGCAACTAGGCCTATTGTTTCACTTTGTGTAAACCGATTGTCTTGGTAAAGTTTATGAAGTCAAGAGAATGTGAAATCGAACTAAATTTACTAAAAGTACCTAACATTTTCAGATTTTCCATGATTGAACATTCACTATTTAACTAGTTGTAAGTTACTCTGTCAACAGGAATGTAAAAAGCAAACATGTGGCCACTAGTGTATGTCTTTGTAAGACGTGTTCCCTTTTCTCTGCAGCTCTATCTAACCTGGACATTGAGAGTAAGCTGAGTGGACATTACCAGGCCCCGTGGCACCTGCAGAGAAACGTGTTCCTGCCATCGACCCGGCCCGCGTGCGTCGAAGAGCTGCATCGAAATGCCAAACAGAGTCTGCGGGCGTTGTACAGAGGTTAGAGAAGTTTACAAATCACTACCGCTCAATTATCAACCACTGCGTTCATTCCTTCATCCTGTGAACACCTTCTCACAATTACACACAAAATTAACAAAAGTAAATGCTGAAAGCAAGAACTGATTAGAATGCCAGTGTGTTTCTTGAATAAAGCTTCAGGCAAATGCATAAATGTAAAATGTAAGCAAAGTTGTTTGGCTTATTCAAAATCAGTGGCGGACTGGTAGACACTGACCGCCTTCTAGTGGAGGAAGATGGAAGCATCATGTCTCAATGGTGTGATTTGTGTTAAATACTGTGTCTTTTGTTTTAGATAGATACTGTTTATAGCATATATAGTATAGAATATATTATAGTATTTGTGAATTAGTTTTTTTTTTTTTTTATATTTTCTGTTTTCAATTTCATTTTAGTTTGTTACAATACTTTATTTATTTTTAAAAAACATTTAAAGTATTTCTGTGTAGGTTTAATTTATTTTATTTTAGTTTTAGTTGTAATACATTTTAGCATTAAATTAAAAGTAAATGTACCGTTACTTGGTAAGGCAACATTTCTTAGGTTTCCATCTAATATTTATATTTATTTCAGTATTAATTTTATTATTATTTATTTTATTATTATTATTTGATTTAATATTATTTATTATAGTTATTTCAAGTATTAATTTAGGTTTTCTTAACATTTATCAAGTTTGTTTTTCCATCTAATATCTATAATTAATTTAATTTCCCCTTTGTGAAAAATGATTTTGAACAATGAAAATGAACACTACATTATAGGATAGAACTATTAAAACTATAATATGAAATTAAAACTGAGTAATTGTACGGTATATGTAATGTATAGTTATAGTATGTTATAATATAATTTAAGTCATTGAATCACCAGTTTGCACATCAATAAAAAATGTCAAAGTTAAAACAATTGAAAAAAGGACAAATACAAAACAGCATGATTACACGTTCACAAGTGTGAATTATGATTTCATATAACTCACATTATTCTATTTCTAATTATTAGTGGTGCTTCAAGGATCACTGTTATTACATTGCTCTCAGTGATTCAAACAAACCTCTAACTCTCATGTATTAAACTTCAGAGCGTAACTCAAACTTCAGTTGATAGAAATGACTTACGGGTGGATTCGTCTTGTGTTTGTGGAACTGCACTTCAGATCAGCAGCAGAGGCAGGAGGTCAGCGAGAGACAGCGGCGGGTGACCATCTCCATCTCTGTGGCTCCGCCCATGACGCCCAGCTACCCGTCGCCCCGCGCGCACAGGAGACGACAGCAGAGAGAGAGACACCTGACAACGGTAAGCAATAATCATCTGCTGCTCCTGCAGTCCTGATCTGTAGTGGTGATGATGATGATGATGATGATGATGATGATGATGATGATGGTGATGATGATGATGATGATGATGATGATGGTGGTGGTGGTGGTGTGTCTGTGTGTTTAGGAAAGGACAGAGAGAGACATAGAAACTCAGACAACACAAACACAGGTAAAAACAAACGCCTGTGTGTGTCACGCAAAACTGACACTGCATGAAGATATGTTATTTTAGCCAAATTAATCCACCATTGTTGTTCTTTATTTATGTTTTTCCCCTTCAAATATCCCCTAATGAAAAAGAAGTAGGCTGCACTTATTAGAGAAAATAATATACTTTAAACCAAGAGAGCCACGCATATGCTTTTAAAGCAATCATGTGAAACAAAGTATGCAATATGAAAAGAAAATAAGATAACACTTAATTTTAATGTGACGCAGTTACACGTTACTATAGTAGTAACAGTAAAGTAAGCATAATTACAGAGTAACTAAGCCTAAACCAAACCATAACTCTGTAAGTATGTGTAATTAATTAATATAACTTATACTGTATTATATTATTATTTGTTTTGAAATAGTGATTTGGAGCGCGTTGTGTGTCAAATGGCCGTTTGTATAATAAAAATGAAGAGCTGTATTTGAAAGTTATTGTTCTGATTAACCAAAAAAAAAAAAACAAAAAAAAACAACAAAACAAGCCTTACAGTTTTATAAAATATCACATATAAAACATTTGCAATTATTTAGTAAAAAAATATTTATGCATACTTGTGCTGCTTTTTAGCTGCAGTTACGTCGTTTTGACCGTCTGCCGTTTCGAGTGATTTGAAACACTGAATCATTTCGTGAAGCAGTTGGTTCAATTCACTCTGTTTCTCAAATATCCCTGAACCTTGAAAAGACCTTCAAACAAATTGGCAGCTTTCATTTTGATATTTGATATTAACATATTTCGAAAAAATATCTGCTAATGTAAATAATTATTTTATGTCAAAATAAAAGTCCTCAGCTTCCATCGTTTACATTTAATGAATAAAGAACGAAATAATTGTAAAAATACACATTTTCAAAATAAACAAATAACAATAATGGAAAAAATTATTAATAATGAAATGGACTAAAAAACATATTATTATTATGCTTAAATACTGAATTGTAATTCAGTTTGTAATTCAGCTGCAATTAAAAAATTTTTTTTTTTGAAATTTATATTAAATTCAATTAGTTGAGCTTAAAAGTATTTTCTGACCCACTTAAGTAGGGCCTATATATGCAATTTCATTATTACTTATATTGTCTTTGCAATATGATTAAAGTTTATGCCGGATATTTATGGTAAATATTCATATGAAGTTGCAGTTCAGCACATTTAAAATATATGAACCTTAAATGTAATATTGGATAATATCTAATAGACTGCAGTTGAAATTATAATAAGTTTTTAAGTGGACTCTCTTTAAGTACACTTAAGTGGACTTTTATTTCCTTAATATTATCTGTAAGTATAGTTTTAACATAAGAAGCACTCCAAGTGCACATTAAATACAATTAAGCACACTTCTTTTTTAAAGGGATCATTGCATGTTCTTTTCAGCAATTATTTCTTTGCATTAATGTTATTAAAGTTATGATGGTTCTAGATTATTTCTTCATTCTTCAGTCTCATTGCTTGTATATTTTGACTTATTGCGACTAAAGCATAATAAGGTAAACAACTATATTAGCCAGGTCGCCAGTTCAGTTGTTGTTTTTTTTAGTAGTGATTTCAATTGAATGATAATTGCAAATTAATCCAAAAGCAGCTCTAAAAAAGCAGGGAGCATCTCTCTGAATGTCGTGCATAAGGCTCTAACCCTGTCATTATGAAAATAACTCCTCTTTTGCAGCCAACCATGCAGCCGTGAGGACAAACAACATTCATCTCTTTGTTAAACATTGTACGAGAACAGCGCTATTTATTTCAGGTTGTTTTCAGGTTGCTAACAGAAGTTCAGTCAGCTGTGTTGGATTATATAAATCTTTATTTAGTCCACTGTGATCTAACCAGATGATAACACATTATTCCATCTTGTTCATGTTCATTTGATTTGTTTTTCCTAACCAGTCACGACAACATATCGCTGATCGCTTTGGATCTATAGCAACACAACGTTTTAAGCCTGAATACAATCTCCAGAAGTAAAACGATCAAACTCTACAGTCACATGACTTCACTGTCACCATCACTAAACTCTTTCAGTCTTTGTTTAAAAACAGTTTACCTGAAAGTGTGAGTTAGAATAGCTAGAGAAGATGAATTTACCTGTTCGATTTTAAATGTCCGACAACCTTTCTAGTCGCAACCACCTTTTTCAAGATGAGTAAAAGTTTCTATTTTAAAGATGTATCTTATGTTTATGTAGAATAAAACGTGAATATATATTGAGCTTGTATAAACCACAGAGCTTATTTCAAGCATTTAACCAAAAATCCTTACAAAAAAACTCACTTGTTTCCTCGTTTTGGTCAAAAAAAATAAGTCTGATTGTTCCAGAATCTTACTCAACATGACAGCATATTAAACAGATTTTTTTTTTTTCTGATTTAATCGAAAAGTAATTCAGTTATAGTTCATACTTATACAAATTAATGAATAAATACAGATAAACGCACAGTTCTCTTTTTTTAATGTCTTTGCATTAACACAATACAACTTTGAATAAAACGTGCTTTTGAAATTGAAATTTCACCATATTTGTTTAGAAATGTGAACAAGCTTATTAAAAATGTTTTCTTTGAGTTCAGCGAACTTAGAAGTAATTAGTTCAGACAACTTAAAGATTTAAGTAAACTTAAGTAAAACATGTTGAGTAAACTCATATATTTATAACAATGGTTTTCTTGTTACCTAAAACTGCTTCAAGTTGAATTTGCTTAAAAAGCATCATGCAAAGATGTTGCATGAATATTTTAAGTAAATCAAATACTTTTTTTTCCAGTGTGGTTAGGACACATGCTGTGTCCATTTTGCATACTATCCATCCTACATAGTGTGCAAAAGTAGAATCAGTGAATCTATTATAGCATGTTGGAAATAGTATGGGAAAATACTTTAAAAACCAAGTTGCAGTTTGCAGTTGTACTTTTAGTGCACACTACATGAATTAGGATGCAGCTGGTGTTAAAAAAGAAAATGCAGCTTTGAATGCTGTATGGAAGCATTTGCAGCAGTCTGGGATTCCCTCATTGTGTTCATATGTGTGTTCATGTTCATCCTCATATTCATGTCCATTTTTGTGTTTGTATGTGTTTTAGTTCCAAAGCACCCGGTCCTCCTCCCCTACTGAGTGTTGTCATTTTTCCCCATGGAGCAAAAAGGTATTTTACCCTGAAATGCCTTCTAAATCCTTCTTTCACGCTGATCTAGAGACAGTTTTACATCCCTAATTAAATCGTAATCATGGGGATGAGTTCAAAACTTCTTCCAGACCAGAACCTCAAAAAAAAAAGAAAAAAGATTTGCTTTGGTAGAATCTTTACCATGCATTTGAGCTTTTAATATTAATGTTTGATCGGATATTGTTAACTTCTGAATGAAAACCAAATCCTAACCTTCTATTCATCTATAATTCTTTAAAACTTGCTACTTCCTCCTATAGCTCCCATAACATCAGCAGTACGCCTGACCTTTCATCTGCATATGCCAACATCACAATTATCTTCTGTGCATGTGTGTGCAAGTCTGAAATGAAAAAAAGAAATGGATGTAGACCAGCGTCAAAAACCCATTAAAGGCAGAGTTCACCCAAAAATAAAAACTCTCATCATTTACTCAACCTCATGCTGTTCCAAACCTGAATGAGTTTCTTTCTTCTCGAGCACGAGCGAAGATATTTTAAAGAATGTTGGTAACCAGACAGTTAGCCATTGATTTCTGTTAGGATATGTAAGGAGAGAGGGATCAATTGCGGGATAACAGATTATGTAAATAGATGTACACGCAAAAGAATGACGGAAGGTCTAGTGAGGTCATGCCGCAGTATCTCGATGGAGGGCGAGGTGGAGAGGCGAGACCCGTAGAGCTGAGCTAGAGACCCGATGGTGGTAGTGGAGTTTGAGGAAACGGAAGAGACAGGATACGGTCCCAGGGCAGGGGTGAATGAACTTGGGGAAGAGCGTCAGGTGGCGCAGCGTCCAAACGGCGGGAGGAGAGGGAAGCGCAGGGACTGGCAGGAGAAAAAAAGAAAAGGGGCAAGAACAAACGAAAACCAAACTGGACAGGAGGGCAAAAGGTGAAGGGCTAGAAAAGAAAAACAAGGTAAAGAAAAACCCTAAGGGACAAATGCTAAGAAAACCAGAAACACTGAGCAAGACTATATAAGAAATATAAAGGGTGACAAATGAACACAGAACAGGTGTGAGCCATGAGATATACCGAGGTAACAAGGTACATGACAACACAACAACCAAGTGGTGCAGACAAACAAGAACTCAACACCAACAACTCAGATAGATTTGGGCGCCCTGATAGATTTCCAGAGGAAGAAAGAAAATACTATAGAAATCAATGGGTACCATCAACTGTCTGGCTACCAACAGTCTTTCAGCAGAAGAAAGAAACTCATACAGGTTCTGAACAACATGTGGCTGAGGAAGTAATTTCAGCAGTTTCAGTTTTGGGTGAACTCTCCCTTCAAGGGGGAATAGACTTCAAGGGGCATTTAAGAATAAATGTTTTCAACATTGATGATAATAAGAAGAAATATCTCTTGAGCAGCAAATCATCATATTTGAATGATTTCTGAGGGGTTATGTGACACTGAAAACTGCTTTGATCACAGGAACAAATTACAGTTATATATTACAAAATATTACAATCCAAAACATTTATTTTAAATCCTAATAATATTTCACAATATTACTGATTTGCCTCGTGAGCATAAGAAATGTTTTTCCAAAAAAAAACAAAACAACTGGTGCCAAGTTTGAAACAATTATCCAAATAAGATTATTTTAAAAAGTCAGATTAGTGTCTTTGAAATACCCTTGTTATCTTCCCACACCTCTATGACATACAGTTTCTGCCGTGACTCGAATAAAAACTACAACTCTCTGCAAGTGAAATGTATTACAATGGCATTTTTTGCCCATGATTAACTGTGGTTAATACTGTATAAACCAGCACTTGCATAGACCAATAAAACATTGTCCTTATCATACCCTCTCCAGCATTATGCTTCAGAAACAGTATGAGAGGAATGTCTACACACACACACACACACACACACATGCGGAAGTGCGCTAGTCTGAGGTTTCCTAATGACAGGGTTTCCAGGGTAGAGCCGCTGTCTGACTGCATGTCTTTGGCAGAAAAATATAATTGCCCATCAACTCCCGGCACTGCGGCTTACCCACAAACCCTGACTCCAAGATAGATGCTTTAGAGAGTAAACACGTGGACCGAGACACTCTGTCATGACTTCCTTTTTAAATGTTGTCTTCAGTTCACACTTGTCTTTTCTGATACATTTAAAGGCATATGCAGGTAAAAATTGTCTTTGCTCCTTATAAAGCTGTGACCTGGAAGTTTGACTTATGGCTGGTATTGTGGAACTACAACATAAAGTCGAATGATAAAAACAATAATCTGACAATAATCAACAAATCCATTATTATTACTGTAACTGAGAGCAATAATAAGTGAGCAGCAAATCATCATATACAGCTTTGATCACAGGAATAAATTACATTTTGCAATAAGTTACAATAGGAAACAGTTCTTTTAAATTGTAATACTATTTCACATTTTTTCAGCGTTTACTGTATCAAATAAATGCAGCCTTGGTGAGCAGAAGAGGCTTCTATCAAAATCATAAAAAAACACACTGACCCTAAACTTTCGAACAGAGTAAATTAAGATGAAGTGCAATTTTCACTATTTAAAAGTTTGTCCCCAAATGAACTGCAAACATAATATGTTTAAACATGCTGTTTATTATCCCAAAATTGACACAAATCAAACACTGAGATCAATGTTCAATTGAAGTAATTGAAAGTATTGTATAAATGTATCATTTTATCAATCCCTTGCCATGGGAAGATTTCCAAAATATTTATTGTAGCATAGACATACTATAACTTTCACTTTCTCGGGTTCTCTCATGCTCCTTTACGCTCCATCTTTCTCTCTTTCTGGTCTTGAACTTCATGAATGGCATTCTTTCATTCCCTTGACGTTCTTTTCTAATCAAAATAGCTTTTGAACAAGAGCCAGATGGAGAAATCAAACCGTCACATTTGGCTCTTTCCCAGCCCCCTACTTTCCCTCTTCTCCTGCTCAATTTTGGCTCCATACCCTCCTTTTCTCCTTCTTTTTTCTTCTTTGAATCCATGTTTTCCAATACTCCACTTCACCCCTTGCCCCTTATTTCAGCGCCAGCAAACAAAAAGGCCATAAACTCCCTTTGATTCTGTCCGTCTGTTTTTGTGCCTCTTCCCTCTTGTCCTCCTCCTCCTCCTCTGGTTTTGGGAGAAGTTTCCGTGGTAACACTTTTTTTTTTGGCTGCTGTTTATTGTAAGATCCTCATTGGGCGGCTGGGAAAGCGACACACATAGACTCAATATCACAGCTCTCTTTAACACTGTGCACGTTCATACGTGGCTGGGTGACAGCCACTAAACACTTTTTACACTCTGTAAACTCCACAAGGTAAGTTTGTACAGTAGCTTTAACTCATTAGATTGGCTGCAAACTTAACTATCTGATAGGTTTATTAATTTGGTGCAGTGGATGACAGCTGAAAAAGTGTTGTGTTGTATGCTTCATGTAAATATCCATGCTGGGTTGTTTCATTCCTCATAAAGTTTTCCAAAACTGTTTTACACACATGCATCTTCATTGTCATTTGCTTTGCATGCATCAGCAGTCCTTTATGCATGTGCATGTAGCTTATGTAACTAAAATTCGAAATGTTCTCCAATTTTAAGTTATTCTCCTTTTTCACAGACTTCATGAAATCAGAATAGGATTTTTGTTGCTTTTAGTTTGTCTGTTAGCACTGCCATTTTCTACAGTGAAGTTACACATACAAATTTACAGTCTTCTTTTCCATAAGGTCCATAAGTTTTTATTGGGAAATAAATCAAAGGGATAAAAATGAAAATTCCGTCATTATTTACTCATCCTCATGTAATTTCAAACCCATGTGGCTTTCGCTCATCTTAGCAACACAAATAAGGATCTTTTTACTGAAATCTGAGAGCTTTCTGTCCCTCCACTGACCATTTTCAAACAGCAGAAAGGCAATGAAGAGATTAAAGTAATCCATGTGACTCCAGTGGTTTAACTTCAGTTTTATGAAGCAATGTGAGTTTCCCGGACGAGCCCCCAATTATGCCACATCTTCCTATTTGGGTGTCTAGGAGTATAGGAATGTAACACAAGAAAAGGGGAAAAAAAGAAAGAAATTTAAGTAAAATTAAATCACTAGTGTACAGACACTACAAATACTATGAAATGTAACAGCTTTGTTTTTACAAAGTAGTAGTTGTGTAGCTGTCAATGGAGGGACAGAAATCTCTCCGATTTCATTGAAAAGATCTTAATTTGTCTTCTGAAGATGAACCGAATTCTTACAGGTTTGGAACAACATGAGGGTGAGTAAATTAATTGGGTGATATTATCCTTTAACTGCTCTTATAAAGTGAATTCATGGAGTCTTAAAGTTTACAGCAACACTGGAAACATCATTCATTTGATAGACACATGCAACTGCAGAAATCTCATACTGTTGTTCTTTGCCATAATGTTCTTCTAGGTTGCTCCTCCAGTCGATTCAGATTCGGAGGCAGTGGCTCTGGGCCACTGGCCAAAGTGCCCGATCCCAAACCTGCCCTCAACGCTGGACAAACAGACAAACTGGGCTGGAATCTTACCATTACCCACGCCAGAAGAGAAGATGAAAACAGAGTCTCAAGTCATCACCTCATGCATCGTTCCCATTAATGTAACAGGTAAATGTCTCTAGTGTTTGCTGGTGATAATGCATGCTGAGTAAGAACTGACTATGACGGTTTTTTTGGATAAGGAACGTTTCATTATGACAAGGAAAATTGAAGAAACGCTACTTTACTTCTATTGTTGCTCAACTACGCTACTTTACTTCTATTGTTGCTCAACTACATACTATTGGATTCAAGTCTGGTGAAGTTGTCACTAAGGAGAACTTTGGTCCATTAGGATCTAGTGATGTTGTAAAAGTGTGTGAATTTAGTATGTAAGGGAATCTAAAGAGCAATGATAACATATACTGTAACAACAGGAGCTTTTGTGCCAGTTCTTGATTAAGGGTGTGTTTACACTTGTGAGTTTGGGCTCTTTTGGTCTGGATTAAAAGAGAAAATTATACATTTAGTCCTAGTTCACTTAGTGTTCACGCTGTCATTTTTAACACCGACCCTAAAGGCTTTCATGACGTACTGTATATTTTGTGTCGAAACTTGTTGAACATCTAAAAATCTGCGTATGTGATGCCTGTTCTGAAGATGGGCAGTGGACAACTGTGATGGAGTTTAATGAGAAAAAGCAGGTCTTTTTTAGGGTCCCATATTTTGACATCATGTCCTGTTTTTGATTAGTTTAGAAGCCTTTGGTCCGTGTTGCGTTCATATTTCAATCGAACAACACCAGAGTTCAGCAGTCTTGATGCACTTGTTCAGTGCGAACCAGGGTTCGGATGGCAATGTTCACACTTATTCAAATGAACCGCACTAACAGAGCATTTGTACCAGAGTTTGTTTTAAATGAACCAAACATGACATGACAAGTGTGAGCACACCCTTAATGCCATTTTTGGGCACTGGGTTGGCCAGTTGTAGGTCCAAAATATAACTACAGCCTTTTTTGTATACATTTTTTAATTATTTTGATTAAGACTAATTTTCATTTGAGCTATTTTGTGTATTTCTCATTTACTATCAAGTTATACAGAACACACCCTCAACACAGTATCATCCATTGAAAAACAGCAAATGGTTGACATGAAAATGTTTAGTATTCCAGCCTTACTAATTTTGGTATCACATCAGAAATTACATGATACTGGCTTTTACCTACCTATATTTATGCTAGTTTGATAGTTCTGCTAGTGCTAGCACAATTCAGGAACAGTCTCTGTTGCATCTCATGACTAAATGCATCTTTACCAAAGTTCTCCTCTGGCATCAATGAACAGAAGGATCACCTTGTGAGAGCACTGAATTTTGCGTGTATTGTTTTCAGAGGAGGGTGCCAACGCTACATCCCCCTCAGCGATATCAGCTTTGCTAAGTGAGAGATCTTTTACATGTCCATTAAGTTTCCCTCTTCAGTCTCAGTGCCACTTCATTCCCAAACCATCACCATTTAGAACAACGTGTGGAGAGAGAGAGAGAGAGAGAGAGAGAGAGAGAGAGAGAGAGAGAGAGAGAGAGAGAAGGGGTTGGCGTCTCAGCTATATAAACACTATCATTTGTGCAATTTGTGTAATGCAAAAGGCATTTACAATAATGGATTATTCACATTACTAGCTCATGTGCTCATAAGTTGGCGCTGAGTGGCTAATAATTTAATAAATAAAAAGGTTATTAGTCCTGAAACATAGATAGCCAAAAAATAATAATCTTTTTTTTATGCAGGGGGGAAAATTCTATCCTTTTAAAAACCTAATTCTGTTTTAAATGATAAAATATAATTGCTTTTAGACTTTTGCCATTTTAGACTTTTAGACAGTTTGCTAGTTGAAGGTTAAACGAGGCCATGATCAGATCTTCTTTATTCCATAACATGTGATAAATGTTTCAACACAGATGAAACATCGTTTTGAAGAATTTTCATTCAGAAGTTGCCCAAACTGAAGAATCAACCAAATATATTAGAATAATAACAGCATTAGACGTACTGGAAAGTAGGTTAAAATCTGCAAGTCATAAAATTTGAAACAAAAAAGTTCTTAGTTGCCTTGGTAACTTTCTTTGTGCCAGGAAATGCAAAGAGTCAAGAAAGCGTTTTGTGCATGCTAATCAGTTGCATTAGAATTACAAAGAGGCCAAATATATCTCCTCCAGGCTTGACTGGAACAGGACTTTTGCAGTGTATGTCAGCATGGATTGAGTCAAAGACAGTGTTAACTAGAAATTGCACATCACAGGCGCAGTGGTGTAATTGGTGCTCAAAGGGCCAAGCTTGCAATCACATGAGAGTCATGATGCATGACACTGGACAAACATAAAAACAAATAGAGCTTCAAATACAGTGTACAGCAGCAGTCTGCAGTCTAAAGAGTAGGGCTTGGGTTGGGTAGGGCAGTAATACTCCCATTTTCAACCCTGGTTGTTTTCTGTTCTAACGTCCTGAATATGTTGCTCCTTTCACCTTGCATGACATTGCGTATTGTCCGATGTATATTTGTGTCAGTTAAAATATATTTTTTTGTCTGAAACCATCTTTTTTGTCGCATTTGTGATTTTATAATACTTGCATTTTTTTCTTCTGAGATGTATTGTTAAACTTGCAAGATAATGCATCACATGCAGAAATGTATATTTATTTTAATATGTGATATATTAAGGTGTATACTGTAATATTGATAAATCTAAAAATTATTAATATTATATATATATATACATACATGTATGTATGTATATATGTGTGTGTGTATATGTTAAATAATGTTCAAACTTACATTGTTAAATAATTATTTTACTTCATAAATGTGTTCTTTTAATAATTATTTTGACTAAAATATTGCAATAAGCATAAAAAACGAATGTGAGAAACATGGTAGGGAGAAGTAGAAAAAACATGGCTTGCACCCAGCAGCCTCTCACGTGTCTGTTGCTCTTTGCAGGGGTTGGGTTCGACAGAGATGCCAGTGTGCGCTGCTCACTAGTCCATTCGCAGTCAGTGCTTCAGCGGCGGAGAAAGTTAAGGAGACGGAAAACGATCACTGGCATTCCCAGACGAGTGCAGCAGGATTTGGGTGTGTGAAGCATACGCCTATCACTCTTTTTGTTTTCATTACTTTACTTAGATGTGATTATACATTTAATTTATGTGACATTTACTATTAATAAAAATATCTTTAATCATTTTTTAGATTCTGATGAGTCTCCAGTGGCCAGAGAACGTACCGTGATAGTCCACACCAACCCTGAAATTTGCCAAGAGGATCTCACTCTCTCTCGCCTGAACACCAAGGACTCTGGTTGCCAGACAGAAGAATTCCTGATTGTTGGGGCTGCACCCTCACGCAGACGGATCAGAGCACAAAGGGGGCAGGTCGTGACTGTGTCACTGTCCCATTCCACAGGGAACATATCTTCTCTGCCTGACAACTCTGACACAATGTTCACCGCCTCAGTAGGCTCCCGTCTACGTTCCCGAAGCCTCCCACGTGAGGGAGGGCGACTGGTGGATGAAGGTCATGATGACAGTGATGAGGATGATGATGAGGATGAGGAAGAACTGTCCCCGTTTGAGGCAGAGGACTTCCTACCAGTCCCAGGGGAACATATTCTTAAAGATGATGAAGAAAGCACTGATGACCAGGCAATTCCAGATGGCCTGCATAACAGTTTGAAATTCAAGCAGCATGCTGGAACTACAGAGCATGACTGGATGGAGAGAGGTCGATCCCGTCTGCCTCGTAAAGCTGACATGGGTAGCTGTGAGATTTCGTCAAGTTCTGATACGTTTAGTAGCCCCATTCACTCCGTTTCCAATGCTGGTGTGCTGACTAGTCAGATGGACCACAAGGAAGATCATCAGTCCTCGAGCGGCAACTGGAGTGGTAGTAGTTCTACGTGTCCCTCCCAGACCTCAGAGACCATTCCACCTGCAGCCTCACCCCCACTCACCGGATCATCCCACTGTGATTCAGAGCTATCATTGAATGCAGCTACTAATACTAATGATGATTCCACAGGCTTCATTATTGATCCATATCCTGGAGACCGATTGCAAGGCCTCCATAGCCATAGGACAGGTTCATTCATTTCCACTGCAACAGACATGCTTGATGATGCTGCAGTCAGCACTGCCAGTGAGGGTGAGTGGAGCTATCCCCACTACAGGCACAACATGCCTTGCCACCCTGACTTCAGTCCTGAGCAATCTAGGGCAGAGAACATCCTAGAATGTCCCAGTTTTGCTAGCATAGCCACTTTTGAAAGTTTAGCAGACAGGCCACCTTCTGAAAAGGCAGACACAAGCTCACACTATTCTGTAGATGCAGAGGGCTACTATACCTCCATGCACTTTGACTGTGGTCTTAAAGGCAGCAAAAGCTTCACGTATAACTATGCATCTGTAGACCAGCAGCAGGCAGAATATGGACATCAAACAAACACGCTTGGGAGACATAGTCTCTCTCTAAGGAAACCAAAGGTGAAGCCATCCCCACCAAAACGTAGCTCTTCCTTGAGGACAATAAGCAGCCATGTTGGACCTCCCACAGACAAGATCGAACCAAAGATTGCAGGTGGTCAGAACAAATCTACGTCTTCCAGGGAGAGAATACAGCATGTGGGATTAAACGGAGGCTCCTCGAGTCAGCTGGAGAGTGAGGAGCCACTGGGGGCTTGGGGTGTTGAGAGATCTACAGAAATTCCAGATATTGCTTTGTTTGGCTCCACAGAAACGCATTCCTTCAAGGATGAGGGAGCTGTCCAGTCAGACTATGCAGATCTCTGGCTTCTTAATGACTTGAAATCCAATGATCCTTACAGATCATTGTCAAATTCCAGCACAGCTACGGGTACCACTGTCATTGAATGCATTAAATCACAGGAGAGCTCAGAATCACAGACATCCCAGTCAGGATCGAGGGCCACCACTCCTTCACTGCCATCGGTGGAAAGCGAGTTTAGATTGCCTTCACCAGAAAAGCTGGTGGGTTTAGCATCACCTTCCAGTGGCTACTCAAGCCAGTCAGAAACACCAACATCGTCTCTTCCATCTGCGTTCTTCCCAAACGCTCACCCAATGTCCCCTCCTGGTGGTAAGAGGAAACCCAAAGTCCCGGAAAGGAAGTCCTCACTTGCTTCTTTGCAGCAGTACTCATCCAAAAGGGACCTTGAATTGCCTATCATACCTCCCACCCACCTTAACCTAAGTGCCCTTCCCAATGTCAGCAAGCCTTCAATTCATAAAAAACAGATGCACATCCTGCACACGAGCAAACACAAGGCAGCAGCTTCAGCAGAATCCAAGCGTGAGCATCTTTTAAGTGATGAGCTGGCAATCACTAGTCCTTTGGCCATCACTCCTACGGTTCTTCGTTCTGTTCAGCTACGTTCAGTTGGAAAATCAGGAGAAGGGAGCTATGATCGACCTAGCACTGATACTGCCACTAGGCCTAAGTGTCCCACTGTGACTATCATCACCCCACCTACTCACAATAAGCCCCATGAAACTAGGAAACCTCCACCCTATAGACCCCTTCTCTCAGAAACTTCCTCTCAGGACAATTGTGAATCACTGTTTACCCCAGTAGATGGACTAGCTGCTAAGAATGTAGCAAGCCATTTTGGTGCAAGAAATAGATATGACCGATTAGCCCCATCCCCTCTTTGGAGCATGACTGCTTTTAAGGCCCAGTCTGAGCCGGTGAACATGGATGAACTGATGTTGGAGAATTCTCTAAACGTTGCAGAAGAGGTTAGCACCTCAAATAATTTCTTTGCCCAGAGTAATCTGGAAATAGAGCAAAAGCAGCCAATGAGATCTGAGCCAAATGAGGGAAGCCCTGGTCAGAATGGTCTGGCAAAGATGTCAGATATTCTTGATCAATTGCCTGATATTGCCAATCAAAGATCAGAGACATTTCAAGCTTATCCATTCAGTGGTGCTGGAGAAGAATCTGTAACATCAGGTTTTCCAACCAGAAGTGCCTCACAGGAACATATAGAGGAAGGGTCAACACCAGACACAGAGGACTATTTTAGCAGAGGTATGTTTCTGTAATCTTTCCATTCCTGCAATTTTTTAGACCTTTTGAATTGGAATGAGTTTCAGAGTTTCTGTTTCAGAGTCCACACCAAGTGATCCAACTGTGTCCCCTCTGACAGACGAATCCAAGTCCGAAGATGATAGTGTTTTTCTTTCACCAAGTAAAAGCCGCACAACAGAGGATCTCTTTGCCATGATACACAGGTGCGTTTCAAGTTTGGTATATTTTGATGATTAGAAAAAATATGAGCTATTGCCCCGCCAGCATTTTTTGAATTGTTGAGTTGAAGGGGAAAGAGTTAAAAATTCCCAAATTCTTATTTTCTGTTATTTGTTTTTTTCCGTCTCAGGTCAAAACGAAAAATGCTGGGCAGGAAAGATTCTGGAGAAATGTCAGTACGGAGCCGTTTAGCCATTGTCTCTGGAAATGGCTCTGCAACTAATCCTGCAACCTCGCCAAGCACCCCAAACATGCCTGCAAGTCCATCTATTCAAACTGTCTCTCAGAGAACCCCGGGTCCAATTTACAGGAGTGTCAAGAAGTCCAGTACCTCAAATGAAGAGTTCAAATTGCTGCTGTTGAAAAAGGGAAGTCGGTCAGACTCCAGTTATCGCATGTCAGCTACAGAGATCCTAAAGAGCCCTATTGCATCCAAAAGCCCCGGTGAGCTCCTAATGGAGGGTTCTAGACCATTTGAGGAGCCACTTTCTCCTTTACAACAGCAGTTTCCAGATGGAACACCTGAGCAAATGCACAGCCCCTTTCCAAAATCGTATGCTGAGGGCTTCTCCACAAAAGCTTTTCCCACATCTGCCTCATCTAGACAAGGCCGGTCAAGAATGCCACCAGCTGCAAATAGTAGCCGCTACAGTACACGCAGTCGACTGTATACTGCTCCCATGCAGGCCATATCAGAAGGGGAAACTGAAAACTCAGACGGAAGCCCACATGATGACCGTTCCTCCTGAAAAATGCATCTTGGAATTTCAGCATCAACTAAGTCTACACTTAAAAAAATGCTGGGTTATTTCAACCCATGTTTGGGTCAAATTGGGAATTTTTAAATTAAATCGTTAAACCCAATGGTCGGGTTTGTCCATGTTTGACCCAAACTTGGGCTGAAACAACCTAGCATTTTATAAAGTGTAAACGCAATCTTTGACATTAACTCAATAATACTGGGCACTTGGCATACTAAATATTAAGTATCTGTTCTTAAGATGACCTTAAACCATAAGCAAAATACAAGTGTCTGTACCCTTTTGTATCAAAAAGAACAAATCATTCGGATGATGATTTTCAGTGGTGGTGTGCTAATAACTTCCATGAGCATATTTATTTTATGTAAATGCTTTTTTTGTAACTTTCATTTTAGAATGAGAGTGAAGAAAACTACATGCTAAAAATCCATCAGTTTGTAACTATTCACAGTGCATCAATGTGAAAGCTTTTTTGTCACACGCATTCACCATTGTCTAGAAACAGTACTGTACAGGGGTAACTGTGAAAATGGGCCCAGAAGATGTTAAAAGAAGGGAAAATCTTTCTTGTACCTTAAACACATACTGTTTATGGCAAACAGCTTGGGACAATCAAAGAGTGGCCTTGTGTATAGTTAGCTGTAGCATAAATGGGCTAAGTACTTGTACGTTAGCCTGCAACTTGGGCAAGAGATGTAGCTGTGTTGGATTATCCTGATGGCCAACCACTATTTTGCACTTCTTTTGGTACTGAGAAAATGTTAGACATTTTAGAGAAATCTTATAAAATGCCACAAAAGAAAAAGTGACATAAAAAAATAGAATGATTTAAAAAAAAATGTATTTTTAATGAGATTATCAATTTGGCATTTTTAAGATGTTAAAAGACTATTAATGCAACATCTAATTTTTAAAGCAATTGAATTACCACATGATTCTTCCCTTTCATTCAATATTGATCTTTTTTAAAGCAAATTTCTTTTAAAAAAAATCAATCAATCAACCAACCCATTGTTTCTATATCAATAAATTGTTCTAAGAAAAACAACAACAGCTACAACACGGACACTAGATGTATTCTGTGAATACCGTACCAATCGCTTCTCTTATATTTGAATGATTCTGCTCATTGTGAAGTTAAGGTTTTTTGTTTTTTTAATGATCACTGACCCACACAGAAGGACTAATACTGTGCAAGCTTTTTACAGCCAACTTGAAATTATGCCTCTACCGCAGTGGTTGTAGCTTTTATATATTTCACTTTAATAGATCGACTTAACTGCATGCAATAAAACTTCAGAGAGGAGCCGATATTGGTACTTTTTTTTGAGAGCATCAATGAATTTGCTTCTGTATGTCAAATATGTAAGGTCATGATCGGTTTTTGTCTTAAAATATCAGATTGAAACACTGTTGACAATCTTTTTAAAAGACATTTATATGTAGTAAAATGAACTATGGCAGAATAACGTGTAGAAGGACAAGTAGAAGTTTTTTAGAAGTGTGTAGTGAAAGTGCTTTTGGTCAGGAGGCTTTTGCAGTTTGTGTTGCTTTGGGTTTGAATTTGCGATGTTGAGAGGGCAATGAGGAAAGTTACAAGAAGGACTTTAAGTTGGGCATCGTCCTGATGGTAAACATGTAGCACAGACAGTGTAAAAATATCCAAAGAAAGATTACAGCGATGTAGAGTAACGTCAGACTGAGAGACAGAGCAAGTCATATACAGACAATATTTCTTTGCTGGATCAACAAAAAATCTGTGCGTATGAGGATGTGTTGAAAATAGTGCAAATCAAAGGAGATGAAGAGATGAAAAGGAGAGATGAAAAAAAAAACATGGATTTGCACTACTGTTTTAGTTATTGTTTTTCTCAGCTTCTTTTTAAAGACTCACCTCGTGCTTTTCATTTTGGTACGAAAGTGGAAGAGTTAAGTAGTGTCTAGCTGGCTTTTATGAAATGTTGGGCTTTGATCAAGTTATGCCTGCAGATTTATTTATGGACTTTTTTTTCAGAGGTTAAGCTTTATTGGGAAAACACTGGTTTTAAAAGAGATTAATCTAACACAGAAAATAAAACCACTTATAAATAATATAAAAAATACTAATGACATAAGCTACTACCATGTTAACAGTCCGTTGAAACCTAATGATGTCCAGTGGTGTATTTGGCATTTCTCTCCTTTGTACCATTGACTGCCTGGTGTTTTTGCGACTTACCTTTGCTTGGTGTAAGATTCAGTCTTTGGATCATTTACAGGACCAAGTTTTTGATTACTAACGGCAACCTGCAACTATCTAGCTTTAGGTAAAGATGTTCTACAAAGGGAAAAAACAACTACAAATCTAAGCAATCTTAAGACTTCCATCACAATCTATCTCTAAGAAAGAGGTAAATGATTTTGTAAGCCACCATTCCAACATTGTAAAGTCTAACCTTAAAATTTGCACTGATGTAGTATGTTTGTGAAGGTTTTCACAATGTTTATTGCTGTACCTAAGGCTATTTTAACAGGAATAGTTCACACATAGGCAAAATCAGCTAAAAAAAATCTAGTATTGTTAAAGCATGCTTGCCCAGACAACAGCACAGTGTTGGCCTAGATCCAGCCCACATCTGATACGGGTTGAATACACGTGTACCAGATGTGGCTCGGATCTGGGCCGACGCTGTTCTGTGAATGGTAACATGCAAAGATTTGTGTACCAAAGGATTTCAGAGTTGGACAAACACTGTACTGAACACACAGTTATGTCACGTCTCTTCTGGTACTAGACTGAAGTCTTCAAGCAACTAAAAATTGTTCTTGTTCTTGTACAAATTTGTAAATATAATACCTTTTAAAATTGTTTCCAGGGTGTTTCTTATGTAAAATGTTTTCAAAGTTTACATTAATTATAAGCCTTTGTATATTTTTGATCTGTGCAACACTTTGAGTCTTGTATTTATTTTTTAGTAAACTTTGTGGAGAGTCCCATTGTAAAATATCTCTAAAACCATTTGCCAGCTTGTCTGGCTGTTTAGTAAATGTGCATAGAAGAGGCCAATAAATGTGACTGCTTTAAATACGTAAACATGTCTCTCTCTTTCTCTCTCTCTATGTGTGTGTGAGTGACTAAATGTTAATTTGTGAATATGCTGAATTGAGTAAAGTATGGTCAATTATGCCACATTTTAATTCCAAAATTTCTTACCATCATGTTGTTTCAAACCTGTAAGAGTTTCTTTCTTCTGTTGTACACAAAATAAGATATTTTAAAAAATGTTGACAACATTTGATGGCACCCTTTGACTTCCATAGTATTTTTTTGAGCGTAAGTTTTCAGTTTTGAAACTTTTTATCATGTTTAGTGCTGTATGGGTCTTGTTACCCACTATTGAGATAATTCCTGTCGTTTGGGTCAATTAGTAAAAACAGGTGTTTCAGGTTACACCCTTGACTTATGGTGCACTGGTGATAGAGAAAGAATTTGAATATGAAACATTTGTGTGAAATCTTACAGTAACACTTTAATGAATTAATTATGCCTTGTAATGCTCCTTATAATCCACTCTAATGCAAGGTATGGTGTCTCGAATAATTGTAACCACAGTTATAATGCATTATAATACTCAAGTAGAAAACACCTTTAGAAAATAAAGCATTAAAACATGACAAACCACCAAGTTCAGATGTAACAAGAAATTTGCAGATATTACAGTGCATGTTAACTTTGGTTACGTTATCTATTAAACACTTTAAGTGTGAATGTATTGAAGGAACGAGTGTGAATATTGTGTGATTTGTATGACAAGAAAAATGTCTGTATATTGTTTGGTACAGATCTACCAGCAGAGGCTAGCAGGGATCTAGAAGTAGGACAAATATAGAACATAAGAAGAAACTGATACAAAGACATGATTTAAATGAGATAGTGAAACACTTACACTCCCTCTAAAAATCTAAGAATAATTGCACCTTAAAAAGCACCAGATCTGAATTGTGTAGGTTAAGGAAAACTCAAGCTGAAGCCTCAGAGGTCAATGTCTTGAGATTGTGGATGTTTGCGCTCATTATATGAAGGGAAGGTTTTTCAATGGTCTTTGACCAAGATGTTTGCGACTCCATGCACCTGAGTGAGCTGAGCACAGTCAAGTGTTGCTAGAAGCTTCTGTGAGCCCGACCGTTTGGGAACAAATGTCTCAGTCAGACACACTGCGGCTTGGCTTGCGATATCCCTAAGAGAAAGGATAACAGATGGTTAGTTCATATTTTTGAACAATGTGGTGTATATTTAAACAGTATATATATATATATAGTCAGAGCTTGACATTAACATTTACATTATGTCACTACCAGCCACTTTGGTGGGTTGAATTTTATACATTTTTCAATTGTAGTCTTTCATTTCGGAGTGAGATTGTGCATAATATGCATAATTTCAACAAACAAAGTGTACACACATAAATTTGCCTCTCAGAACTAAATTGGGTTATTTTTTAATCGGAATGCCAGTGTTTGCATAAAAACAGTTTTAATAAATGTAAACAGTTAAGAACAAAAAGTGTGTAACAGTGTAATGAATCTGGTCTTAAAGTGACAGCAATACCAAATTACGGTATGAGATCTTTTTTTTTAATGATAGTATTTTTAATTGTTTTTTTCCTCATGGAACTTTAGGAAACCTTTAGGAAACCACTAGCTACAGTGACTGTTGACCAAACAAGTTAATGTCAAGCCCTGTGTATGGTAAAACATATTTCAATATATGAAAAATGCAGAGACTTCCATAAACAACGAATCAGAGTTCACAAAATGAATGAAACATCGTAATTCACTTTTGCTATAGAAGTTAAAATCCAGTAAAACATTTTGTCCCTAATACTGCCAAACATGGACTGTAAAATTAATCTTCTTTAGAAAACTGAGCAAAAAGTATTTATTTTTGTAAGCATTCATGATTCAGTCATTGCAAGTGAATGTCTTACCCGTAGTGAATGGTTTTGACATTCTGCATTCCCAGTCCCTCAGTCCGGAATATGACGTTCCTCAGCACACGGGGCAGTGGGTTCTGAAATTTAATTTTGACTTCCAGCTCTCTGCCCAATACTGCATCACTTACAGGCTGAGAGAGAAAACCACACACAAGCCGGACAGTCAGCATATATTCAGCAGGTAGAGTCTCAATATATGGTGCGTTTAAACTCACAGTGATGACGAGGTCTGGTGTGCGCAGCCTGAAGCTGAACTGTTTGGCCAGAGTTTGTTTGGACTCAGTGACCCGTCCCGAGAGCGTGAGCAACAGCGCCGACTGACCCAGCGGCTTGTCCTTGTAGTGCTCATAGAGCAGGGTCCACTCCAGAGACTGGACTACACAGCCAAAACATTCAGAAGTACACGGTGTAATTATTTTACTATTGTTAATATACTATTATAGAATTTATTATTTATATACTATTATAGTATTTATTTATTATTATAGTATCTATCTATCCATCCATCCATCCATCCATCCATCCATCCATCTATCTATCTATCTATCTATCTATCTATCTATCTATCTATCTATCTATCTATCTATCTATCTATCTATCTATCTATCTATCTATCTATCTATCTATCTATCTATCTATCTATCTATCTATCTATCTATCCATCCATCTATCTAATTTTGTTGCCAAGACAACATTTCTGATTTTCATTTAAGTTTTTTTTGTTCTGTTTATCATTTTTATTTTATGATTAATAATATTACTATTTAGTTGCAAGTACCAAGTATCCCAGTTGCAAATTGAATTATTGCATACATTTTTGCAAACAGAGTTATTGAACTATAATAGAAATAATTTGATTACATTAATAATCAAAAATAATAGTAATAATAATAATTGAATTCAAGTACCATCTGATTTATTGAATTAAATATAATTCAAATATAATTAAATTAATTTTAGTCTTATTTTACATGTGTCCAGTGTTACTTTATCATTTATATGTTATTAGAGTACGCACAAATATATTACATGTATAATATTTGCTTTTATTTTTTGTATTTAATAGCAGTTTTCATTTTAGTTTAAGATTTAGTAATTGTGTAACATGCTTTTGTCATGTCATACACTTAATTTTTATTTCAATTGTAATTTTAGTCATTTTAGTATCAGTGAGTTCCCAAGGCACCATTTCTAATTGTCATTTAAGTTTGTTAGTTAAGCAGTTTTAGTTCAGTTTGATTTCAGGTCATCTCGTCTCACCCTCATGGGGCTTGAGCTCAACACTGGTCTGGTCCTTCTTCAGGACGGTCTTGTCGGCTGTCAGCTGGCTGTTGAGAAGGACGCTGCGACGTTCGCCGCTGGTGTTCTTCAGAACGATGGCCAGCACAGCATCCTGCCCGACACGCGGTCCATCCCCCTCCATGGTCACTTCAAGAGTCACATCACCGGCTCCGGTGGGAGAGTAGATGGAGCGTTTGGAGCCGTAGCTACAGGCCGTTTCCACAGCGGTGCGCTCCTCCGCCGTACCTGAAACCAGAGGCATGATTATTTGCATTAAGGACCTTGTGTAAGTTCATCAGTCAACTCCATTGCTGAGTCTAAAGCATTTCTAAGGTTGCTGTTTGTTGGAAGGCAGCTCTGATTCTGAGATAGCGATTGATTGGGAACATGATTTGTGTGACATTAGCAACACATTATCAGCTGTTTGATAATGTACTCAAGGCAAAAGCTAATCATATTAATTACCATTATGTTTTGTAGAGGATGATGCATGAAACACATTATCTTTCTGATGCATCAACTTGTAGACGAGTATGTATAATTCAATCTTCTTTTTGTGAATCAGTTTTATGGTTCAAACAGTATTTGACCGAATTAAACCAGTATTACCACTTGCAGCGTTTATTACAGTTGGTGAGTTGATCAGGCATTCTGAGCTGGTGTGAGTAAGTGGAGGTGGGGCTAATTTGCATATTCATTGGTAAAAAATATGTATTTTTGGTGATCAAAGACAAGTGTGAACTATTCTTAAAATTAAGCATTTCAAAATCATGCAGATGTTTTTGTCACGTGTCAGTGCAAGCATAATCACAGCTGGCTTTTGGATTTTCACCTTCTGCATATTTGTAGAGGTGTGTGATATCTACGCGTTGGTCTGAGCCGACGGCTTTGGTGCTGATGCAGTGACCCACTGCATTCTTGTCAACCCGAATCACAGCGAAGGTCCCGTTACTTTTGCGCTGCCAGTAGACTTTATCGCTGTTTACCTACAACACAAAGAGAACACCATATTATAAATCTATGAACACCATATTATAAATCTATGCAGTGAGATTATGCGCTCATGAATCATTAGACATCATGGAATCTTGAATTACAGGAAAGCAATTAGCATACTTCCGCGAAAACGAAGGGTGTGTCATATTTGAGGAAGACCTGTCCAGTGCGGACTGCAGCAACAGAGGTGGGGCCGCAGCGGAAGATGCCCTGGCTGGTCTCCTGAGGAGTGGAGTCAATCACCTGCCAACCTCCAAAACCAGATGGCAGATCAGGACGAGTCATCCAGCCCTCATTCCACACGTGGAAGTTCCTGCAGAGAGAAAAACAACTCCTTTAAATATAGAGTTCACCCCAAAATTTCACCAATAGTTGAAGCAATAACAATAGTTCACCCTAAAAAGAAAGTTATGCCATGGTTTACACACCCTTAAGCTATCCTAGATGTAAATTACTTTCTTCTTTCAGTTGAACTCAATCTGAGTTGTGTTAAAATACCCTGGATCTTCCAAGCTTTATAATGGGAGTGAATGGTAACTTAGTTTTTGAAGCCCGAAAAAGCGCATCCATCCATAATAAAAGTAAACCATTCGGCTCCAGAGGGTTAATAAAGGTCTTGTGAAGTATTTTATACATATTTATAACTTTATAAACGGTCAAATGCACTTTCACAGGAGAGTCGAGTTCTGGAGGAAGATTGACCTCTGACCCGACCTCCTCTTCTCTTATTGAAATCCTCAGACAATCTTCTTTAAAACTTTTAGACTTTTATCCTCTGCTCTTACGTATTCATCAGCTTTCACCTAAGCTTACGCAACTTCATAAAGAAAAACTGATGCTAATCTAACTAAAACCAAAAAAAAAAAAAAAAAAAAAAAAAAAAAAAAAAAAAATATATATATATATATATATATAAATGTTACTTAAAATAAAAAATAAAAGTAATGAATTAAACTTTTAACATTTTATGTCAGATAGTTGGCCGTTTTTCCCATTTGCATGTAATTTCAACCAAATATTAAATAAAATGAACAAAGTCTGGATAACTCAGAAAGTGAAAAAATGTAACCAAAAAACTAAATTATTTTTTTTTTATTTTTTTTTTACAAATTTTATTTTGTATTTAAATTTATTTAAATTAAAATAAATTTTATTTTTAAACAAAATTGTTACTTTAAATGTAACAACAATAGATAATAAACCAAAAAATGGCCACACGCACACACACACGCACACATAAAAAAAAAACATATTGAAAAATATTTCTGGAAATAATACCGATCGATGGTAAATAGTAGAATAGTAACAATAGTAAAATTACATGTGAATTGGAGAAACGCAATCTTACCAGACTGAATCGCGGTTAAGGTTTTTAATCTCTTCATTATTCTCATCTAAATAAACATCCGTTGTCATGGAAACATCAGTGTCGTGAGCAGAACTGAAGTTTGAGACCGGACGAGTGGGAATGCCAAAACATCTCAAAACTGAGAGAAAAAAGAGAGAAACATTAACTCAACCCCTCTGATCCCGTTTCCATTCAACATAAAAGTGTGATTTGTATCTGCATGTCAATTTGTATTTAAAAAGACAACGACTGCCCTATCCCGAAAACTCCTGTTAGTGCTAATTACTTGTGTTGGTGACTCCTGCAAACACCCAGCACTGTCCATATTTGACGGGAACTCCTCCACTGTTGTGGTATTGTTTCAGGATGGCACTGCTTCCACTCCAGACCGTAGGATTAAGTCCTCCCTCATACGTTTTTTCCCAGTTACCCATCACAACACCGTGATCATCATTGGAATTAACCTGATATATTGACACAATGCTGTTATCTGCTTCACATCATTACTGAGTTACAGACCTTATCAGTCATCCTTATAATCTGATGTTGGTAAAAAGAAAAAGGTAGTTAAGACTGACCATGGCAGAGACCAATCTGACCACGTTAACAGGGTCCCCCCATCCTGAGCAAGGTCCACTACTCTTCTCCAACACAAAGAAACAGGCAGCCAAGACTCCTTCATCAAACTAAGAATCAGAGATCACAGGTTGGAGATTTAAACAAGCACATTACAGGAAATAAAAGTTTGAAATATTGTCTTGAAAACAATGCAAAATGGAAATATGTCTCAAATGTCTAAAGTGAAATATTTCCCAGGAAGTTCTAGGAAGTTTCAACTTAAGTCCTTTCAAGTTAAATACATTAAACTGTGTTTGAAAAAATTTTGAATTTTGTATAACCTAGAAAATTGAAAATTGCTTAACATTTTTCATGCGTTAAAGCAACGTAAAAGCATATGATGGCATAATTTATTGATTATATATATTTTTTGGGGTGGTTCATTCTCTGAGAATCAAACCATTTTTAATGCAATGCTCTACTGTCTAATCTACAGGACAGATTTACATTTACATTATTATTTATTCATTTAGCAGACGCTTTTATCCAAAGCAAATTGCATTGCATTCAAGAAACACATTCACATTCTAATCAGTTCTTGCTTTCCCTGGGAATCGAACCCATGACCTTGGTGTTGCAAGCATCGCTCTCTACTGTTTGAGATCAACAGATCAAACAAACCTTCTCGAATCAAGTCAATTTTCATTTGAAGTATAAAAAATTGATTAGATGAACAAACAATTCCTAAAAACAACCATTTGAAAACCTCCCAGTAATGTTCTGGTAATTTAACTCAACATTATTTGAAAATGAGAATTCCTAGAATGATGACGAGAATTCTTGCAAAACTACCAGATAATAACAGGACACCTGCATTGCACTGATATAATTAAGCAACTAATGAATACATTTCATTTCTGAAACTTGACATTTTACCTGACCAAAGTTCCAGGTTCTGGTACCAATCTGTTGCTCTGTTCCATAGTACAGTTTGCCCATATCATTCAGTACATATTCTGTCTTCTCAGCTTCATCATTCATGAACACAGAGTCGTCTGTTAAAAACGGAAAGACAGAGATGTGATGGTTCAGTTGATTCAGTTTAAGTGTCTCAGTTTCATACAGTGTCTCCATATGTTCTCTCTCTTCAAATAATACCTTTGCACCAAGGGTTGAACAGCAGGTAAATGTCATTTTCAGGTGCGTGTGGTGAAGTGGCCTTTCCCGCCGGGCAGTTTGTGACTACAGCGAGTTTGTAGCGTCCAATGCAAGCGGTCGGAAGGGAGTAAACTGACAGTCTGATTGTGGTCTTTGCCTGTTCCACAATCTTCGCCTCCCAGGCATCTTGCTTGAATTCGGACACCAATGGAACAATCACAAAACTGCCCTTGTGTGCTGGTATGTCATTTCCTGTAAAGCACACACATTCAAAAATGATTTTTGATCAGGTATTATTGTTTGCGTATTGTTTGCTACGGTGAGTACAGTAAAACCTTGACTGACCAAGTCTCAGCTCCAGGTGAAGTTTGTCTCTGTTTGGAACAAAAGGTCTGGACAGCTCAATAGACATCTGGAAAGTTTGTCCTCTACGGACGATGAGATGATTGCTAAAGAAAGCATCTGTGTGATGCTGCTGTCGATTCAGTCCTTTTCTGGTCCTGATGAGATCAAGAGAACGCACCTGCAGTACTGCGTCTAAACAATAAGGCATATGAGGAACGTTTATCATGACACACTGGAAAGAAGCATTCATTTCTGTTTTAAAAAGAGTTACGGCGATGACAAATCATTCTTGAGAAAACCTTTCTCTGGCTTCAGGTTCATGCGACCCTGAGCTAAACGTGATTTCAACAAGTACAACATGTTCCTGGATCAACATTTTTGCTGATATTGAAAGAGCATTCCAATCAACCAATCAGATTTGAGGAAAAGGTTTCGTTAACGCCAAGTTTAGGCGTAGGATAGGTGCTTCTACATCAGTGTTATTCACCTACCGTTTCCCTCTGATTTCAGGTATAAGTTATGGGTGAGGACTTCATTTTCATTAATAAATGTACGGCGTGATGTTCCAGGAACATGTATATCTTAGCAAAAACATGGTGCACTGACCCTGATCAGACGTGTTTCTTAACATGCATTTACAGAAACTTAATTTTGTGTTTATAAACCATAAGATCTAGATCTAGATACAGTGCAACCATTACTAAAAAATGGCACACTAAGTCAGAATAGGCTGAAGGAACAGCGGCCAATTTGGTGGATGTAAAACGGATGGTGGATGTTCAAAAATTTTGATTACAAATGTATTTTGCAATACTTATACAATAGTTTATACAGTATAAGCTTTGGCAATGCTTATAATGACAATTAGACCTTAATATTTATTTGTATGCACTGCAGTATTAAGATATATATATATATATATATATATATATATATATATATATATATATATATATATATATATATATATATATATATATATATATATATATATATATATATATACACTGCTCTTACCATTCACTTCTCCGTGTGAAGCCCTGAAAGAAAGAGAGAGACATTTTTAAAGCTATAATTATCTACTAAACAACGCTAAAATATAACTGGCATTTTTTTTACTTGTAAAAGCTGAATTAATTTCAGAAAATTGTGGAGAAGTAAAGACTGCTAAAAGCTTTCTTATTAAAAACCTAAGTCTCCAAAATCATCTGGATTCTAGGAAATTTAGGAATATGTGCAAACTAGATACATAGAAACAGCATGAAATGTATACATATAATAAATATAACTTAAAAGAAATAGAGTAATAAAATAGAATACTTACATATTTTCAGTTCTTGTATGTTGCTATTTGGACAAAGTAACTGCACCTGAAGAAGTCTTCCTTCACTCCAGAGCAGTCGTGGAATATATATCCACATCTTCATCTCCACCCCATCCACAGCTCAGAGCTGAAGAGTGTGAAGAATTCCCTGTATCATGACAGAAAGTTTAGGGTTGAGCGTGAATCTCACAAAGGAATTTCAATATGTCCCGAATGCAATCTTTAAAGCGTCACTTAAATTAAGCTTGGTATCATTTGTTGTAATGATGTGAAAGGAGGAGTAATGAGAGGTAATGACAGCGTAGATTAATCATAACATTTGAACTACCTCATTAACAAGTCATTAACTTCTCAATTAAATTCTCTACAGATCAGCATGAGCTGTCAGTGAAGATTTCTGTAATAAGGAGAAGGGAATGTTTGTTAAAGGCGGTGAAAGAAATAGGTGATACTGTGTCTCAAACACACATGTACCAAAATAAACGGAATGAAAATCTCTGGTTAGTTTTTCATAATTATGTTTAGAAGCCCATTACTTCTAAAAACAATTCAATGACAAGAAATCAAATGACAAGTTTCTTTTCATCTGTTATTTTAGATCCTTAGGGGTCTATGGAATGATACATAAACAATATATTTTCTTAAAATATACAATAAAAGTTCCTGTATTTCAAAATGTACTTCTGATACATTAATAAGTTGTCTCTCTGAGGTTCATGGGGCCTTATGTGACATAGTAAAAATTAAACCACTCTAACAATTACCACACCATTAAAACATACATTAACTCTGTATGCATAAATATAATATTGTAATATTTTAAAAAATCATAATTATTGTGCTTTGTGGTTTAATATACAATATACATTATAATACAAGTTAAGTGTGTGAAGCATAATGCATCAGGAATGTTTGATAAGTCAGAAATCATTGTATCAGCCAATCATGCTCATTATTAAGTTGGCTGAGAAGCAGCCAACATATTGAAATGCTACGGACAAAAATTTACAACGTATCTCCTCCTACAGCTTTAGTGCTACAGACCCCAAATTCTGACTCGAGTTGCTATATCTTTTCTAAGGGATCGGACCTACGGTTTTCCTAAAAATGCAGCCCAAAAACCGGAAAAATCCCATTGACTTTCATTGCGGAATGTTCAGAATGAGCCAAGAGCTTTCAAAGACCAACTGTCAAAATTCAAATCTAAACACAGTATCAGTGCAGGGGCGCTTCTATCAACAGTTTCTAATCCAATGAGAATCAGTGATGCTGCCATTCTACCCTAATATTTCTAATCCTGGACAGGAAACAGGAAGTGCTTGCACTTCCTGTTTCATTCCCTTCATGTTTCATGGTAACTTACATAGGGATTTTGTATTAAACATAACTCTGCATCACAGTATCGTACACTCAAGGGGGAGGGCTCTTTTTAATCAGGTAACCAATGAGTGTCTCAGGATCACTATGAAGGCACTCCCTAACAACCAAACAGAGTACCCTAGCAACCGTTTAGCAAGACCTATATCTCTGCTTCTGAGTGTCGTAGAGACATGGGGGTTGGCTCTATTGACTCATGCTAGCAAACAGGACTGTCAACATGCTACATATGCTAGCACTGAATAGCTACATGCTAATAGTGGTTAGCTAAGTGTTAAATTGTGCTAGGAATGCCATAGTAACTACCCAGAAGTACCTCACAAGTACCTAGTAACATCCTAGCAACCACCCTGGATACCCTAGCAACCACCCCGGTTACCCTAGCAACCACCTAGCAACACCCTAGCAACCACTCTGATTACCCTAGCAACCACCTAGCAACAGCCCCGGATACCCTAGCAACCGCCTAGCAACCACCCCAGATACCCTAGCAACCGCATAGCAACACCCTAGCAACCACCAGGATACCCTAGCAACTACTTAGCAACACCCTAGCAACCACTCTTGTTACCACAGCAACCACCCATGACACCCTAGAAACCGCCTAGCAACACCCTAGCAACCAATCTGGTTACCCTAACAACCACATAGCAACACCCTAGCAACCACCCCGGATACCCTAGAAACTACCTAGCAACACCCTAGCAACCACCTAGAACACCTTAGCAACCTGTTAATTTCTGGTTTCGTAACGTATTTTGTAGTTAATGTTAAATTGTGCTACCAACATGCGAAATTAACGTTTCCGGTGCGACCTTCTCAGCCAACTTCTAAAGTTTGTCTCAACGAACTTTATCCTCTCTAGTTGTAATTGTCGTTCCACCAGTCGATCATCTCCATACCTAATGTGGAAAAACTGCTTTAAAACATAAATAAATAAATAATAATAAATAAAATACATAGCTAGCACAAGAAATCTTTGACTGGAGGCACTTTGTCACCACATTTTATGATTAATTAAATACATAGCATTTACAATATTGAGTCATAACTGTAAATGTAATTGTATAGATCAGTGTTTTTCAATCTTTTTTGAGCCAAGGTAAATTTTTTCATTGAGAAAAAAAAGTCACAAGGCACACTACCAACCGCAAATGTTAAAAAATGAAACTCTGGCTGTATATTGTTAATATAGGCTACATTCTTATCAAAGTGTCTTGAATGGGAATTAAATAAACACAAATAAAAATTTATTTTATGGATATTTTGTTTTCAAAAAATATGTTTTTTAGACCAATTAGGTGAAATTGAATAATTTTCCTTGGCACACCTGATGATCTCTCACGGCACACTAGTATACTGCGGCACAGTGGTTGAAAAACACTGGTATAGAGAGATGTTATAATTTATTATAAACAATAATATAGTATTGCAATTAAAGAAAACATACAAGCTACTAAACAAGATCATCACATTTGAAGAAAATGCGAGTCAATGAAAAAGTTAGCATGAGGCTAACATGGCTGCTGGGACATTTCTGTTGCTGCTAACATTTGAAAGTCATCTGTAAAGTTACACAATTTGAGGAATCATTCATGTTATTCTGTAGCACATAAACAGTATAAATCAGCTTTAGCAAGCACCACCAATGTTATATTGAAGACAGCCCTCATGTAAAAATAAAAAAGCTTTTAAGCTTCTCAAATGGCCGTCTTCGCCTCATGAGAGTGTACATTATTTTGAACATAAAAAAAAAAGTTGATTTCTTTAGGGAACATTTTAGGCTAAACAGAGATTCTATTGTGCTTGAAAGGTACAGAGTTATTACATTTATTTTAGTGTTAGTAATAATGCTGGGCCGTGTCTGTTTTGCGGCAGGAGAGTAATAAAGTTAACAGTAAATGTAACCTTTGAATCGATTTTATTTCGGTTATTTAAACATATTTTGAGTTCATTTGAGCTTTGAGGTAGATAAGAAATCTTTTTGAAGAGCTATGAGAATCAGTACAAATGAGCTTCCCTTTTGAGAGGGAACTCACACTGCGGCCACTAGGGGTCCCTATGGGGAAAACCTCCAGCATGACAGGTGTCTGAAGCGCCACATGACAATGAATTTGAAACTGGCAGGTGGCAGCCTATGACACACATGATGTGAGTTGTGGGCGAGGAGCAGACCCTTGAGCTCCTCTAGGGCAGTTTTTGTGAGCTGTGTGCTCTTTCTGAGCCTCCTTGAAAGATGTCCTGTGCGTGGGCCGTTGTTAGGTTTCCTCTCAATTTAGAGAGTCGTTATGTCGAGGCTTTTGCTCCTAGAGCTCAGCCAGCGAGTTTGCTAAGTCGTTAGGTTCTCTGAGAGTCTCTTTGGCCATTGCTAGGCCTCCTCTCACTATAGAGAATGATGTTGTTGAGGCCTCCGCTCCCCAGAGGTGCACTAGATAGCAACTTGTGAGTAGTGGACCTGAGCATGGGGTGTTGTTAGGTCTCCTGCTATCTTATGGTTCAAATATTACTTAGTTCAGGGATGTCAAGCAATCGCCAGTGTGTAAAATGTATGATAGATAAATAAATAAAAAGCCTCCATTTATTATATTGTTATGCTTAAGTGAATTTACAATTGGTTTGAAGTCTTCTTAATGGTTATTAAATAGGCTATGCCAGGACAGATTATTACTATCACTATTTATCTCAACACTGGAATCAGGGCTATACATTTCAAATAATATAATTTGCATTAAAATGTTTTTTTGTTTTTTTTTTGCATGCTCTTTATCAACTCTACACATACAAAACAAGCTGAGAACTGTTTCTGGATACTTTATTGCAATCTAAGTAAATACAGACAATTTGACAATACTACTGTATAACACTCCCTTTATAACAGCTGAACCTGCCACTCAATGCAGTTCAGTGCAAACTCACCGACTGCCCATGTGCACTCTCACAAATACTCCTTTAATAATCAATAAATTAATGTAAATCACACCGTTTTAGACTCACAGCATTTTGAATCTGGATTTCCCTATTCAGTTATAGCATACACAGTTATTCTTACACATTTATGCAAATGAAAATGTATTATTAAGTACTAATAATATATATGCATGCTTGGAACCTCTGCAACCTTGCAGTTTCCATGTGTATTTTGTTTCTTCAATCAGGTAGATGTTGTTTTGGAGTTTATTGTCTATGCATGGTAATGAAAATCATATTATAGTCAAGCCTTGTGGACGTATTGGTTTTTCGGTCATTATTAAAACACTTCCCATCATTTGACCAGAGAAAATAATGCTTATAATTACACATCATGTATTGCATTGATTATAAATTACGTTAATACAAATATTCTCATATAAGTCACACACACATTAATAATCTGGTTTGTGATAAAGTGCGCCATTCAAGTTAATTAAATGCTGAATTTTATTTGGTTACTTTTATTATAAACCATAACTAAAATTTAGGTCCCTCAAAGTACTTTAACAGAATGTATGAGACACAAAATGGGATATACATAAACATCCTCTATCCATAACCCTTGATTCGAGGGTTGCATGCACTCTAGCAAGTTTAACCAAGCCATCTCTGTTTAACTTGCTTCACTGATAACAACGTTGACAAATCCGTGCACCTGCGTGAGTTGAGGACAATCGAGAGATGCCAGAAGTTTATGTGGACCATGAAACTTGGGAATAAAGGTTTCCGTCAGGTTCACTTTGGTCAGACTTGCAATGTCACTGAGTGACAGAGAGAGAGAGAAACTTATTATGGTCAGTTCTTCATTTGCATTCATTATACATTGTGCTATTCCGTCAACTAATTTATTTCAAGCATAGCAAATTAATACAATACACTTGCGTCTTACCCATAGTTGATTGTTCTAACATTCTGCAATCCCAGTCCTTCAAAATGGAAAACTACATTCTTCAGCACACAGGGCAATGGATTCTGGAATTTGATTTTGAATGTCATCTCTTTGCCCACTACACCACCAGATACAGGCTGAAAAAGAAAGGTTTACAAAAGATAATCAGGGAAACGTTGGTGCCACAAAAAAAACTGGGTTGCAAAATATCTAGCTTCAACACAAACACAACCAGATGAAATGTCTCTATATAAAGAGTTCATAATAAAGAAAACTCACAATGATCATGAGATCTGGTGTGCGCAATCTGAAGTTGAACTGGCTGACCAGTATCTGTGTGGACTCTGAGACCCGTCCGAAGAGTGTAAGCATCAACACTGCTTGATCAACCAGGTGCTCCTTATAGTCCTCATAACCCAAGGTCCACTCGAGAATCTGGACTACAGACAAAAGATAAACAGAGAGTAACAAATCTTCTTCATCTTTATATATTTTTTTTTTCACAGTTGATGTAATGCATGTGAAGTCTGAGATGGATTTGGTAGGACTGGGCTATCCATGGTTTACACAAAAGTAACACAAGAAAATGTTAATTTTGGCTTTACAAAGTATTTCCTGAAAGTTTAAAAAAGTCTAAAGGTCTTTGCAGTTTAAGACAGAGAGGTCTGAAGGACTGTGGCAAGCTTGGTGAATATTGCTTGGAACAAGTCTGTTAATAATTAATTTAACACACAATCATTGTCGTAATCCATTTAATGCAATATCAACCAACCACATTTTGTCATAAATACAGCATATGATTTCAAATTTGAAATCAGTTTGAAATATAGTCTAAAATAGATCTATTTTAGACTATATTTCAAACTGAATTCAACTTTTATCATCTCTTACCCTCATAAGACATGAGCTCAATAAGTGTCCGGTCCTTTTTCACCAAGGCCTTGTGGGCTCCGGTGTAGTACATGGCTGTCACCAGGCTGTAAAGAGTGAGGCTGCGAGGAGAGTTGCGCTTGTTCTTCAGAATGATGGAAAGCACAGCATCCTGACCAACACATGGTCCATCGCCCTGCATGTTGACTTCAATGATCACATCCTCGCTGTAGGACAATGAGTGCATGGATCGTTTGGAGCCGTGGCGACTGGCTGTTTCTTCAGCAATTCGAGCCTCATCCGAACCTCACGAATGTGATAAAATAGTAGATGATTAACCATCAAAATGAAATGCACTGCTTTTCGAATGTCATGCATTTCTAACCTGTCAGAAAACTAGTTAATCTGAAATATTCCAAAAGGTCTATAATAATTTAATAAAATGCTTTCTTGTAAATTATAATACACTAAATTTTATATTTTGTCAGGATACTTGGCTGTGTTTGAATGGCAATCAATGTTGAAGATGCTTTTCTCCATCTACCAACGGGGGCTAACCCTGCATGCTAACAAACAAGCTAACTAGCCCCGCATGCTAACAAACAAGCTAACTAGCTCTGAATGCTAACAAACAAGCTAACTAACGCTGCATGCTAACAAACAAGCTAACTAGCGCTGCATGCTAACAAACAAGCTAACTAGCTCTGAATGCTAACAAACAAGCTAACTAGCTCTGCATGCTAACAAAAAGGGACTTGAGAGATCAATAACAATGGATTTCATTAGGGTCCTTCACATAAGAGTTGTGCCAGCTACATGCAGCATGTATGTGTTTCTGTGATGTATATGTGCAGGTTTTCACCTTCTGGGTGTTTGTAGAGGTGTGTGATATCTACACGTTTATCTGAGCCGACGGCTTTGGTGCTGATGCAGTGACCTACTGCATTCTTGTCAACCTGAATCACAGCAAATTTTTCATCAGCTTTGCGCTGCCAGTAGACTTTATCGCTGTTCACCTACAACACAAAGAGCAAAACATGCAGTAAAGCAGGTTTGTGCATCCACAGTCCATTTCAGCTCCTAAACTGAAGATTCAGAATTGTGATTCATTTAATCCATTTATTCAATATTAACCAAACACATTTTGTCATAAATACAGCATATGACAAATTTCCTGAAATATCACATGATGCTATTAATCATTGTTTAAATGCTGTCTAAAGAAATTTGTAATTGTATGTTTACATTTAAAAATATTTATCTAAACATCAAACCCTGTCTGATGAAATGGTTTAACATGGTAAAAAAGTAACATACTCCAGCAAAAAGGAAGGGTGCATCATGCTGAACTTGTCCACTGCGGATCGCAGCAACAGAGGTTGGGCCGCAGCGGAAGAAGCCCTGGCTGGTCTCCTGAGGAGTGGAGTCAATCACCTGCCAACCTCCAAAACCAGATGGCAGATCTGTACGAGCCATCCAGGCCTCATTCCACACGTGGAAGTTCCTACAGAGAAGAATCAATCGAGAAGAGTAAAGAAACTAAGATTAAATGGGATGCCATGTGTTTTTTTGTTTTGTTTTTTACACCAAGTGATCTTACCAGACTGAATATCGGTTTGGATGTTCAATTGGCTCAAATTTCTCATCGAAATAAACATCAGTTGTCAATGAGACATCAGTGTCATGAGCAGAATTGAAGTTTGAGACCGGACGAGTGGGAATACCCAAACATCTCAAAACTGAGGATAGAGAGAGATTGAGAGAAGAAAGAATTAACGCAACAAACCCCATAAATTCACTTTTTTCCATCCAATATGTCTGGCGTCTTACTTGTGTTGGTGACTCCAGCGAAGACCCAACACTGTCCATATTTGACGGGTTTTCCTCCACTTTTGTGGTACTGTTTCAGAATGGCACTGCTGCCGCACCAGGATGTAGGGGAAGTTCCATCTGTGTAGGTATTTGACCAACTACCGATCATCACACCACTTTTGTCATTGGCATTAATCTGGCACAATAATGAAACATCAATGTTATATTGTCATCTGCTCTTTTGCCGAAAGATCATTGTTCTTATTGTCTAATTAGGCTGTTATCCAAACCCCCCCAAAAAACATCTGGAAAGCTCACTATTGAAGATGCCACTCTGGCCACGTTAACAGGGTCCCCCCATCCTGAGCAAGGTCCACTACTCTTCTCCAACACAAAGAAACAGGCAGCCAAGACTCCTTCATCAAACTAAGAATCAGAGATCACAGAACAAGTAAGAAAAGTTTGCATGCATTAAGAAACATGAATGAAAGTTTGGCTCTTACCTGACCAAAGTTCCATGTTCTGCAGCCGATCTGATGTTTAGTTCCGTAGTAGATTCTTCCCATGTTATTCAGCACATACTCAGCTCTCTCTGCCTCATCTTTCAGGTACACACAGTCATCTAATAAAGAGACGTTCTTAGATATTTAACAGTGCTTTCTAGTTTTTCCTCTTTTTTTTCTCACAACCTTCAGATGTGATTTAAAAGTCCACTAAAATGAAATGAGACTGCAATACAATGCGCACATACCTATACCCCAAGGGTTAAACAGCATGTAAATGTCATTTTCAGGAGTATCTGGTGAAGTGGCCTTTCCTCCTGCACTGTTGGTTATGACAGTGAGTTTGTATCGTCCAATAGAAGCTGTTGACTGAGAGTAAACACACAGTTTGATTAGGTTTTGCATTTGTTCAATAATCTTGGCTTCCCAGCAGTCTTTCTGGAATTCCTTCACTAATGGAACAATCGTGAGAATCTCGTTCCATGTTGATGGGATGTTACCTATAAAACACATGACACAAGAATAAGAAATGGTGGTGAGGACATATCCATATACATATATACACACATTTTATAAGGGTGGTTAAAAGATCAGAAAATACATTGAAAATACTTGTATTGGAGGGGGGTTAAGATAGAGGGTACGATGTTTTTGCAGCCACTGATGCACAAAATGCTTTGGAGCATCTAAACTCATACTAGTGAACATGATCAGATAGACATTCTTAAGTTGTTGAAAATGTTTGCTAGTTGTATTTTGGACTTGTTTGGTTTTTTAAATGCAGTATATATATTTCTGTCATGACAACTCTCTGAGAGTTAGGCATGGTAATGGATATGGCAATATTAGTGCATTTCGTCTTGGTGGAATAGATCTGCTTTGCTTCTGCAGAGCAAGTATAAGATTTGCTACAGCCAATACATTCAGAGAAATGTTGCTGCTGACATATAATATACATTAAATAACCCTTGAAGCAGATCTACACAGGTGGAGCTGGGGAAGGTGGAGGTTTTCTGAAAGGGTCCTGCAGACTGCTAACGGCAAACACTACCGTATTTGAATTTTGTGCCACAGCTCATTGGCTGCTGATGCAACAGCAACAAATCAGCTGCGCCATGTGTTTAACGATGTGATCCCTACCATTTAAAGACGTATCGGTCTGCGCCATCTAACTTGTTATTTAGTCATTGTATTTAGGGTGTCGGAATGCATCTGGCTGGATATCAAGATGGCATCTAACTAACAAAGGCCTTAACTGACATAGTTTCAGCTCCAGGTGAAGTTGGTCACAGTTTGGATTAAAAGGTCGGGACAGCTCAATCCACATCTCAAAACATTGTCCCCTACGGATGATGAGGTGATCGCTAAAATAACGATCAGTATGATGCTCTCGTCGATTTTGTCCTGTCCTGGATTTGAGGAGGTCCACAGAACACACCTGCAATGGCAGATCTGAGGAGGAGTCAGAGTTGGGCATTCAGTGCAACTGAATTATTATTAAAAAAATAATAATAATAATATGCATGCTGCATATAATTGGCTGATGTAGAAATTATACTTAAACACATTTTACATCATGCATTGCAGTCAAAAAACCTCTTACCATTCGCTACAGGCACACAAGAGTCTGTGCAATGATTTGTAATTCTGGTCTTGACATCCTCCTTGTCATCAGATTTTTGACATGCCGTGAGAGGATTCCAACTGCAACGCTTGCAAACAGACACACTGCCTGCCTCTCTGCATGCCTCCATACACTTTTCTGACTCCAGCATAATAGCTTTGAATGACCTTTTACAAGAATACACGATTACTTTATCATCAGTGATTGATCAAAAACAAAACTCACAATGAAGCATTTAAAAGAAGGTTCTGGAAGTCTGTTGAGATCAGCCTCTCAACTCATTAAAGGCATTCTCAAGATTTTTAACACTAAATAAGGACCCCCCATCTTTTATGTTAATCCTGTCAGAACATATTTATTGTATTTAGCTTTATCAATTCAGTGAATTTGGCATATACAGATAAATGCACAGATTACCTCTTCACATAATCAGAGAAAAATGAATAAACTCAATAGTCTGATAAACACGTTCCTGGTGTTCACCGGGCCAAATCATTCAAATCAACCAATTTCTAGCAATGTGCAAAATAAAAGCAGATCACAAAAGTTTAAAACAATTTTTGAGATCATTACTTACATGGTTGTCGTTTTGAACGTGTTTGAAGAGTGTTATCTGAAAGAATAGTTCAAGCAAATCTCAACGGATCTGTTGTTTTGTTGAACTGTTTCTCTCCAGATCCGCTCAGTATATATATTGACATCTCTATCTCCACCCCATCCACAGCTCAGAGCTGAAGAGTGTGAAGAATTTCCTGTCAGATGAGAGAGAGTTTAGCGTTTAGGATGAGTCTCATAAGTTAATTGTGACAGCTCATTTAAGTACTGCATCAACACAACTTTGCATTACGAAACCAACAAGGCATTAAATTAGGAATGTGTTGCAAATGGCGCCAGTGAAGGATTTAAGCCTCTGGAAAAGAAAAAGGCATTCATCTACGTGACCAACAGAATGTCTCACTGACAGTAATTCCTAGCCTAACTATAGACACACCAAATTGCACATTGTTTGCCTACCAGTAATATAATTACAAACATTTCAATTAGCTATGCCACAGTTAGCATGTACAGGAAAACAAACATTTGTATTTGAATGTATATAATGTAATATACTGTGTGGCTAAATATCCGCTTTTAGAACTGAGTACACAAATTTCAGGTCTCCCTGGGAGAAGAGATTATGTAATATCGATAGGATTTTCCTGGATAAATAAAGGATAATACATTATCTTGTTATGGAAAAGCAAGTTTCCCCTTTTCAGAAAATCCCTCTCGACTGGAAGTCCCCATTGGTGAAGCATCTAGTCTTGTTTATAAGCTAAGTTTTGATGGAAAATGGAATTGATGAGATCAACTTTCAAGTTCAAAATCAAGGGTTTCGACTACACATGGTTTTCAACATCTGATACTATAGTTGAATGTTTTATTTGTGGTAAAATTGGTAACATTTATCTGTGGTAAAATGCCTACTTCAGACTGTAAAATTTTGGCAATCCTATGAGCTAATAAACCTAATAAATCTAATAATCCTAATAAACCTGGGTACAACATGATGATACCTATTAAACCATAAGCTTCAACGCAAGTTAGTATAGAAGAACAAAAGTCATCATCATGCACTAGCGTTAAACAAATTGAGTAAGATTAATCGCATTTAGGCAATTTTGGCTTATATGTATGTTGAAAAAAAGAGGAAGAAGTTAAAGAGGAGAATCCTGGCCAAGGCTTGAGAAAAGAGGCCAACTTGGCATGTCACTTTTGCAGATGGAGCTTGAGGGAAGTAGTTTTAGCGCAATGTTGCGTCAAGGTTTGTCGTCTTAGAAAACTTGTACAAACTCAAAAAGTATTTTACCAAGGATGATGAAACTGTCAACTTCGAAAATTCGGTCAAAATATTTTTTTGGCAACTTTTCTCATTTTTGTTGATTTGGTCTCCAAAATAAATATGACGCCATTTCAAACTCAAAACTTAAATGGTGCAAGAGAAGTCATAAAATAATTATGTTATTTGAGTTTATTAAACAAAAGCAAATTGATATTGTGTTTCTACAGGAAACACAGTGATTTTAAACATGAGAATGGGAGTTATTCTATTAGCAGAGGTGTTGGAGAGATTGTTTTACGTTTATCTTGTGCAGTTGATCAAATAATTGGTGGATGGTTTTTAAAGGCTAAAGTTCAATTTGAGAAACGATGTGCACCTAACAAAGGCATTGGAACAATTTATTTTTTCTTTAATAAGGTGGATGTTGTTTTGAAAGATTTAAATCCAGAAGAGTTATTCATAGGTGGAGATTTTAATTGTACTGCTAACAATAAGTTGTATAGAAATCATATAGAAACACATGCTGCTGCTTATCAGAAAACAGATTGAATCTCATGAATTATGTATTGAATCATGTATGAATCAAGATGTCAGACAGTTCACTTGAGCTCATGTACTGACATTCTATCTCTTTGACATAAATTGATGGTATTTATTTTGTTCAGTATCAATTAAAATCAAGTATTGTTAGTAGTGTTAAGTATCAAAAATATTTTCCAATTGTGTAAAGTTATTTCAGTGGAGTTTTCTGTGCAGTATTTTAATTGTGTTAAGTATAAGAGTACATACTGTATTTTTAATACTTTGTTAAATGATAAAATAATTAAAGATAATTTTTGAGGGGGGTTTTGGGGGGCAAAACCATTTCTGTTTCTTTACAGCAATGGTGGGATTGAGGAAAATTCCTTAATAAAGATATCTGCCAAAGGTACACTGAATGTTACTCAAGAAACAGCCCAGTCAATGAAAAATGTGGAATTGAAAATTGTTTTGCAGGATTTAATGGCATCTACAAAAAATAAAAAGCATATTGAGGATCGAGTACAAGCGATTTCAAATTGTAGCCCAACTGGATGCAAAAATTAAAAATTATTTTTTTAATTTGGAAATTAAAAAAGGTCATTTCTTTTCAAAAAGTCAAGATTAATTTTTTATGCTCAGCTACAGGACAAGAATTCGCTGAAACCACTGATATACATAGGTTTGCTGTAGATTTTCATTGAGACCTTTATAAATGTGAACTGATGGAATGCGGACCAGATGCTGATAAATTGTTTTGAAGGACTGCCAAAGGTGGATGAAGAGTTTAATGATGAACTACAACAGACTTTGTCATCGCAAGAACTTTATACTGCCATGATGAGCATGGAAAATGGTAAATCTCCAAGAATTGATGGGAAACTTGTTGAGTTCTATAAGACTCTATGGCCCGTCACTGAAGAGGATCAGCTGACAGTCTGAAAAGAGGACGATTGTCTCTTATAGAAGAGAAGTCAACACACTATTACTTTACAAAGATGATCTTCCGTATATCAGCAATTGATGCCCTGTTTCACTCTGATGTTGAGAATACAATATTTTGTCAGTAGCTTTGGCCATAAGATGTAGTGAAGTTCAAAGACAATTGATACATTCTGATCCATCATATTGGATTCTCAACAGTTCTATTTTTGATTTCACTTTAATTCGAGATGTTTTGGATGCTTGAATTAACTCTGTCTTCTCTCGATCAAGACAAAGCTTTTGACAGCGTTGAACATCTGATTTGACCGAATAATTCAGAGGCTTTTGGTTTCAGTCCTTCTTTTAAATCAATGATTAACGCTGTGTGCTGTAACACTGAGAGTGCTCTTGAGATCAGTTGTGGTTTGAGTGGTTTGATTTTTCTATTTAAAGTTCAGAGGGGAGG
Organism: Rhodeus uyekii; assembly: GCA_037043235.1. Lineage (NCBI taxonomy): Eukaryota > Metazoa > Chordata > Actinopteri > Cypriniformes > Acheilognathidae > Rhodeus > Rhodeus uyekii. Next base: position 1,398,591 of record JAWRVZ010000075.1, on the reverse strand, counting down.
GAAGAGCCATGTCTGGTGTGTTGTATTCCCTAGCCATAGAAACTATACTTCAGAAATTGTGAGTTAATTCGAAAAGTTTGGTTTTCCCAGTGACGGAATTTTATAAGTGACATGTTTTCTTAGCCATGATTATATTTTATTTTATTTCTTGTTTTCTTTATATTCTTATCCATGATTATATTTTGTTTCTTGACATTATTGATTATTGTGTGACATTAATGGTACTTTGTATTCTGTAGAATCTAGAATGTAAAACACATGTAGTGTGTAGGGAGCTACACATCACACCTAGAGGTATAGAGAGGGTAATTTGTAGAGGAGAGGAACATTACAACTGTTTTAGGAGCCTTCAGCCTTGAAGATTAGAGATATAAATGCTGGAGAAGCCCTCCCTTCTTGGTCACACTCTACAGGGCAACTTTGGAAGTCTGTATGACTGTTGACCTTTTCTCATGAGAAAATAAATCTTTGTATATTACAATTGGGATATTTGTCTCTTATTCAGAATTGATAAAAGATTTTACCACCACATCCCTGAATGTAATAACTCTTTACATCTCTTTCCTCCTAAGCTGGTGATGTCATCGTCTTTGTAAATGGAAATGATGTTGTTATTAATTTAGAAAAAGTGTTAATGATTTAATGGTTTAGAAGCAGGGACTTCCATGACAGTAAAGATCTTTTCCTAGAAATTGAAATGTCCCCTGCTAAAGATGGGTCCTGACTAGTCTTTGTTGAACTTGGGATTAATGGTCATATTAATTTTTGTACAGTAGAAAGGAAAGTATTATATTAATACATTGTGCAAGCTATTCATCAGCATAATTTAAGTATTAAAACAGTCACATTTGGGATTGATTCTGAAACTATGCCTTTTTGGAGCCACTTTACAAACCACCATTAAACAAAACTTGGTGATTTACAATGGAGAATTGGAGCTATTGAGTTGTAAATATGTATTTTAAATATAAAAGTGATGTCAATGTTTGAAGAACAATTGTTTTAATAAAGTGATTATTAAAAAAAATCTTAAACTTTCTAAACTTTCTCTCTTTCAGGAGTGTATGATTGGATCATTATTGTAGTGATTATGTTTCTAGCATGTTATATGTTTGGAACCAGTTCTTCTAATCCTGATTGATGGAGTGTGGAGCTTATCATTTCTTAAACAACCATGTAACACAAAACACATCATGGTCATATTCCAGGATGACAATGTCAAGATTGATCCGGCTCAAAGTGTGAAAGCATGATCGAGAGGAGCATGAAGAACCATTTCCACACATGAATTGATACTCTGAGTAAAGAGCTTAAATTCACTGAAAGTTCTGCACTCTTGAATTGTCAAAACGAGATCTTGATCAAAAATTGATGGAAATAAATATTGTGAATCTTAACATCCTGGAATATGGCCATGCTCCGTATCTTTCTCCATGGTTGTTTGGGAAAATAAAACTACACACTCCATCAATTAAGGTTAGAAGATCCAAACTCAAAACTCAAAACATGCTAATCACTGCAATAATTATCCAGTTATAGACACTTAAGCATTTGCCTATTGAAATCAGAAGAGAGAATTTTATTAGCTACTTTTTGGAGAAATAATGCATTAACACGATTTCCTTTTAACATCTTTATTTTTAATTTATTTATTTGTACGTTTAGCAGTATTACAGAAAACAATTAAGCAAAACAATGACTTTCTGCCATATTTTTGACTATAAACTACAGATTGCAGTCATCACAATCCAGCATACAATGATCACATCATGTTGTCAATTGCATGGGCATGAGTCGGCTTGCGGCACGGCCCTTCTGAATCCAGTTTGACAACTGGGAAGCGCCCAATCATCTTGTTTCCAAATGGCTGCATGCCTTTGCAGTCTCCTCTAACATTCTTGGTTTCTTGATCATGGCATGTCATCAGATTGCTGCGCTCACAAACTGGCTTGCAGAAAACATCTTTTGAATCTCCTGTATCGATGACTGGAAAACGCCCAATCACCATGTTTCCACATGGTGGCACGCCTTTGCCATCATCTTTCAAATGCTTCCAGGCAACTGGCTTACAATCATAATCAAGGCATGGTGGGATATAGTTGCAGGGGTTACTGCCTGGATGGTTGCATGTGTCTTTCTTGCAGTCATCCTTGCAACCATAATCAAGGCATGGTGGGATGTGGCTGCAGGGGTTACTGCCAGGATGGTTGCATGCCTCTTTCTTGCAGTCATCTTTGAAACCATAATCAAGGCATGGTGGGATGTAGTCGCAGGGGTTACTGCAAGGATCGTTGCATGCCTCTTTCTTGCAGTCATCCTTAAAACCATAATCAAGGCATGGTGGGATGTGGCTGCAGGGGTTACTGCCAGGATGGTTGCATGCCTCTTTCTTGCAGTCATCTTTGAAACCATAATCAAGGCATGGTGGGATGTAGTCGCAGGGGTTACTGCAAGGATCGTTGCATGCCTCTTTCTTGCAGTCATCCTTAAAACCATAATCAAGGCATGGTGGGATGTGGCTGCAGGGGTTACTGCAAGGATCGTTGCATGCCTCTTTCTTGCAGTCATCCTTAAAACCATAATCAAGGCATGGTGGGATGTGGCTGCAGGGGTTACTGCAAGGATCGTTGCATGCCTCTTTCTTGCAGTCATCCTTAAAACCATAATCAAGGCATGGTGGGATGTGGCTGCAGGGGTTACTGCAAGGATAGTTGCATGCCTCTTTCTTGCAGTCATCCTTACAACCATAATCAAGGCATGGTGGGATGTAGTCGCAGGGGTTACTGCAAGGATAGTTGCATGCCTCTTTCTTGCAGTCATCTTTGAAACCATAATCAAGGCATGGTGGGATGTAGTCGCAGGGGTTAATGCAAGGATAGTTGCATGCCTCTTTCTTGCAGTCATCTTTGAAACCATAATCAAGGCATGGTGGGATGTAGTCGCAGGGGTTACTGCAAGGATAGTTGCATGCCTCTTTCTTGCTGTTGCTCTTACAACTACATTCATAGCATGATAAGGTATGGCGGCAAGAGTTGTTACAAACTGGCACGTAGCATGGCACATTCTTGCTTTCATCCAGGGTAGTGACTGCAAAACGTCCGACCGGGCAGCACTTGATGATTGACTTGTCACAAGACATATTGTGAGCTGCAACAAACAGGAAAGAAAAGAGTGTGTGAAAGAGAGATTAGGAGAGAATAAATGGCAAGTCTTTAAGTTGTCAGATGTTTTAGCAATTCAAATAAATGATTGAAAAATAGTTCTTCCCAACATCTGTAAAGTCAATCTAAAATCTGCATGCCGGTTTTCTAAAAGCAAGGAATGAGCGCAAAAATAAAGCTGAATCTCATTTAAAGACTTACATGTTTTAGTTTGTTGATTGTGTTTGAAAAGCTCTTGTCTGTCTTGCTGGAAGCAACTCTTCTCTCGCTCTGATGTTTCTCTCCTCTGCAGCCCGGTATATATATTCACATCTTCATCTCCACCTCATCCGAAGCTCAGAGCAAAAGAATGTGAAGAATTTCCCGTCTCATGTTTAGTATGAGTCTCACTTATTTAATTTAAGTACAGCATCAGTGCAATCTTCACATTTCACATAAGCTAATAGGGTTAATTAGGTAATGATGGGGAGGGAGGTTTAATCAGAGTGAAACACAATGCCATTGATCATCTTATAGATCAAATTAAAATTTTATTATAAATAAATATGAATTTTGTATATTTTTCTGTCATGTGCTTACCATACCATTTAGACTTCTATTGTTTTATATGAAAATAAGTAATTTTTTCTAACTTTTACATAATCGTCTATATTTGTAGCCTCATTTAAAAGCCACAGTGCAGAACATAATTATGTCATTACTGTAATATAATATTATTATCATCATTATGTAGCTGTATATGAACAAGTCAACTATGCAGTTCATGAACTAGTCATGCTTAAAATCAAGATGCTTCATTCTGTCATCCAGTCAGTCACATTTTATCACCAGGATGGCGCGTGATGAAAAATGCTCCAAATGAATGATTGATTAATCTAGCAAATAGGCAAATTATGTTCTATATGTATCTCACTGAAATAATTAATTGCAACTAAAGGCAGTGAGTGTTCCTATCGAAACACAAACACATGTCACGCGCAAGACACTGCAAACGATGCGATTGCAATGGTCATAAGTATCCTTGTCAAGTCAAGTCACCTTCATTTATATAGCGCTTTTTACAATAGAAATTTTTAAAAAAAGCAGCTTTACAGCGATAACAGGGAAAAAATGCAACAAGGTTTGTTTTGGCTGTATAAAACTAGAACCTAGAAGAGCAGGATAATCAATAATATTGATGAATATTAAGTGTTAAGTGTCCCCAACTAAGCAAGCCAGAGGCGACTGTGGCAAGAACCCAAACTCCAGTAGGAGACAGAATGGAGAAAAACAAAACCTTAGGAGAAACCAGGCTCAGTTGAGGCTCCAGGTCTCCTCTGGCTATATGTTTACGTAGAAAAAACTATGCCAAAGCAGCGCAATTGAATAAATAAACAACAGCCCCTAACTCCATATCTGCGTTTGCAGAAAATACATATGCTGAAAGGCAGGTAGGACAGAATGCAATGACTGGATGACCTTCTTATGGTCCTACACCTTCCACAGATGAGATATACATATATAAACACATTTAGACCACTTAACATAGTGATTGCTATCAGGATGTGAAGAGACATTCAACCAGCATGACAAAAATGTTTCCGGATCAAATCACCTACCCTACCTTTAATACTTTTATTACAACATATTGCATTATAATAATACAATTGCATCAAGTTATGGACACTTGTTACAATGAATAAACAAGCCGTCCAAGGAATGTGGTTTCTGGTGATCTGGTAAAGACTAGCTCACATTTTTGGGGCAGACTGCTGTAACTTCTCACAGCTCCTCCTCTTAATGTCTCTTAAAGTCTATTTGAGTCCTACCGCCCCAGTATAGTGACGGGGACACTGTACTGATATGAGCACCGTCTTTCGGATGAGACGTTAAAACCGAGGTCCTGACTCTCTGTGGTCATTAAAAATCCCAATAATTTTGTCCATCATGGCTTCCTAACCATCCCCTTTCTCTGATTGGCTGCATCATCACTCTGTCTCCTCTCCACCAATAGCTGGTGTGTGGTGAGCGTTCTGGCGCAATATAGCTGCCGTCGCATCATCCAGGTGGATGCTGCACTCTAGTGGCGGTTGAGGAGATTCCCCCGTTCATGTAAGCGCTTTGAGATACTTTGATAAAAAGCGCTATATAAATGTAATGAATTTATTTTATTTATTTATTTATTTATTTAATGACACTTTTGGCTTTACAAGCATCCGCTCAACTCTCATGCCACACCTCCCTTCAGTGTAGATGCCCAGGGGCGGCAGTAACCCCCTGCCTTAGGTTGCCCATGCCTGGCCAAAAGAGGATCTTACCTGTCATGAAGAAATCCCCTCAAATCCACTGGTAAGTGTTCTTTCCCACTACAACATCTTTGACTGGTATTTTCTGGGGCTCAGGGAAGTGCACTCAAGACAGGTTAATGACAACAGTATTTAAATCACCAAAATCCATTAGACATATTCAAAGAAGCAACATAGCAATGCTGAGATCATGTATGTGAATTTAGTTATTGCAACCGTCCATTCAAAGCAACATTCTCTGCTTCTTCAATAACCGGAGCCATCGGCCCTGTAGATGTTGGAGACAAAAAGGTAACTTGTCACACATTAAACTGATCAAAATGGTCAAAAAGACCTTTTTAAAAAGCATTTTGTCTTGCTTGAAACATGTAATTATCAACTGCCCTGTATCATTTCTTTTAACTGTATTCTCATTTTTTATCTCTGTATCTGTGATTTCCATCTGAAACACTGGGCATTACTGTAAATAGCTTGTTATCACTTATGACAGGCTCAGATAACAGCTGACTTTAAGAGAGAGAGAGAGAGAGAGAGAGTGAGTGTGTGTGTGTGTGTGTGTGTGTGTGTGAGAGAGAGAGAGAGAGAGATAGAGAGAGAGAGAGTGTGTGTGTGTGTGTGTGTGAGAGAGAGAGAGAGAGAGAGAGAGAGAGAGAGTGTGTGTGTGTGTGTGTGTGTGAGAGAGAGAGAGAGAGAGAGAGAGAGAGTGTGTGTGTGTGAGAGAGAGAGAGAGAGAGAGAGAGAGAGAGAGAGTGTGTGTGTGTGAGAGAGAGAGAGAGAGTGTGTGTGTGTGTGTGTGTGAGAGAGAGAGAGAGAGAGAGAGAGAGAAAGACCACTGAGGGAAAGTCCCGACTGACTCAGGACTGGAAACTCCACATTTTAATAAACTTGAACATCCCAATATCTTTTGACTTTTGTCCATCTTAATGATGATGAAATTAAAGCTTTTGTTTATTAAAAGAGAGATAAAAATAGGATCATAAGATTGAAGTTAATGAATTTCTTTGAAGGAAAGATAATAATGATTTCATAGCGATATTTACGTTTCTGCTTTTGGCAGACGCTGTTTGAGCTACAGGAAAGTTCATGGACAAGTGAAAGATAATGTAAAATTACAGACAATGACTCCAAAAGCATGTGAATTGCAAAATGTATAAAAGGAAAATACATATATAAACAAAGATGTTTATTTAAAAGTGGATATAATATCTGGCCATTTTAATAATTTAATAAAATTCTTTTCAGCAGTTTCAAAGTCTCAGCACTGTACATTATCAGACAGACTTAATTCTATATAAAAAAATATAACATCTTACCTGATTGACTGAGTCAAATGTCTGAAGATGCAGTCCTCTCTCTGACACCAAATTGTTGATCAAGTTTTCCTTTTGTGCTTTAAGCCGGCCATTTCCCAGCCGTTAAATGAAGTGTTGCTCTCCTTGCAGCTGTGCGACGTGCCGTGGTCATCCTGCACTTTATAAATGATATAGAAACATTACAAATATAGCTACAAAAGTGATTCAGTCAATAACAGTGAGTGAATTTTCTCTTAGTCTTTAGTTGTTTGATTAACGTTATTATAGAAGCAAGAATATTAGGCTACTGTCACTTTAAGAATGGCACGGATACAATACACTGTTACACATGTGTTTTCTGTCTCAACGGTTTACATTCACGTAAGACATAACCGACTGCCTTTATGTGGCTATTGTGACATAATTTTGTGTGTATTGATCTGTTCAAGTGCACAGAGATACACAAGAGAACTCAGTTCAATTATCGCACACTATAGACGACAGGATGAGAGGAGAGGATGTTTTCTTGCACTTGAATGGTTTAGTCAAATTAAAACGCAGACAAAGGAATAAATAAGAGGAATCGAAATTTTAAAACAAGTGTCTATTTTTATTATAAATGAAGGGATAAATGCTATTATCAAGCTTATCGCACTTATCAAATCAATGCACAGACAAATAGTCATTTAAATGCAGGTTACATTTTTATTCAAAACAGACTGCAAGAAAAGACATGAAACTAGAGCAGCTTTGCAAGAAAGCTTGTTGTTGTTGGTTGTTACAGTCCTGAGCAGGACTCTTTAGAAAGGAAGTTATTTAAATATTTATGTAAAAAAAAAAAAAGTCATAATTACTGATGACATCATGACAAATATGATGGCACTTCAGGAATATACACAGACCCAAAGCAAGGGTTTTAATGCACCTTATTTTTAACACAAGAGCCACATGTGTGAGGCTTCTGGTATAATTCAATTATAGTTAATTTAGCTGCACAAAGCAGTCTGTTATTCTGGTTGATACTGCAAACTGTTACGCTATTTTAACTTGTAATCCTTATCAACACACTGACTTGTAGCACACATACTTGCGGTTTATTGCACTTTGTTATTGTTCTTTATCTTCTTATAGCACTATAAATCTGAAGTTTTGCACAGTCACAGAAAATTGATTTCTTCCGCATTGCAGAAATATATAGGAGAACAAAGAAATAAACCTTGTGTATGAAATGACTATAAAAAGCCATTTTCATAACTATGTGTTTCTATGTTACAAAAGTAAGAATCTGTGTATCTGTACTTCATCAGCTCTAATCAGTTTGCAGCGGTGTGGCATTATCGAGGCACAGCACGGATGTGGAAAGGTTCGGGAGCAGAAGCGATGGCAACTGTCCGTTTGAGACTCAGCATTTGTCCCTCTGGTGGCAGGAAGGTAAAACTCTGCATCAGAGACGTGAAGAAGAGGAAGAGCTCCATTCGAGCGAGCTGCTCACCTGAACACATCCTCTTACCTGCAAATCACGGTCTGGGTCAGTAAAGCTGAGCTGAAGTTTATACAATCTTTAAAGATATTTTTGGTGTATTTTATGTTAATGCATTCTTAGCCAAAAGAAGAGACTTTTCGAAAACAAAACAAAGAAATTGTACTGACCTCAAACTTTTGAACAGTATATGCTTTTGCATGTATACTTTTGCATGTATATGTTTATTTAGATATAGTTTATATATTGAAAATGACTTATGTCTTACCTATTGAAAAGGGGATGAAATTTTCTCTCTTCAAAAATTTGCCGTTTTCATCCAGAAAGTGTGCAGGATTGAATTCATATGGAGTGCTGTACTCATTCTTATCCTCTAGGATTGGTTTCAGCATCGGCAGCACCATCACACCCTGCCATGACAGAAGATAAGACGTTGTAAGAACATTAAAAACACTGTGTTTATTTACTTAAATTGAATAATTCTTACAATACATTGTTTTTAAAAAATCAGTTTACAAAATTTAACCCTTGTGCATCAATTTTAAAGGTCCTTAGATGACGAAAATATGAATGATATGGAAAATGTCCATTTCATAAAGCACAGACTTAAGTTTGGTCTCATTGTAAAGATTGGCAGATTTTTGTTAAAGTGAATTCATGTAATATAGGGGGTTACAAAGGCTGTATTCATTGAATATTTTTATATATAAAATATATATTTATAAAACACTTTGAAATTAAGGACTCGTAGAAAATCAGAGCTTTTAAATCTAAACAACTTCCAAATTTAAGGTTGATAAACATTTGGATTTTGAAGCCATGCCCCTTTCAGGCTTTGAGCCCTAAAAACACTTTCTTGCAAAATTGTGGGGGAAATGTTTATGCTTCATTATGATTTTGATATAAGCTGCAGGCAGTATTTTTGACTTACCTTTGGAATGAAGCATCCTGCTACTGTGGTGTCTTTGCTGGCAACTCTCGGTGGAATGAAGGTAAGAACATTTGCGAACCTCTGAACCTCATGCATCACAGCGTAGGTGTACGGCAGATGTGTCCTGTCTTCCATCAGTGGCTGACGTGTCTGTCCAATCACCTGATCAATCTCAGACTGGACTTTCTCTGTGAAACGTGAACAAGCAGAGTTTGTGGAAACACAAATACACATTTTCCTAACTGGTAGGTCAGAGGTCATATCGGCCCACCTTGCACGTCTGGATATTTGGCCATGTAGAGCAAATCCCAGCTGAGTGATTTAGCAGTGCTTTCTGTTCCGGCTCCAAACAGATCCAACACACAGTGTATCAGGTTCTCCTCTGTGAACTCTGCCTCACTGTCCTTACACTGAGAAAGACGAGAGAGAGGATTCAACCATGTACAAAAAGAGACAAAAAGAGGGTTAAAAAGAAATGGCTAGAGTGCCCCTACAAAAAGTTGAAATATGGGATCTGTTTTGTGCACAAATCAAGTTCAATTGATTCCATATTAAATGCATAAATTATAAGTATTATATAAATAATCTTTATAATATAAATACTCAAGAAAACCCTTAAAATGAAAATCAGAAAAGATTTCCTGAAATCATTATGCCAGGATCTTCTAAAACGAGTTACCTTCTCAATTTCATCCAGATAACAGTCAATGTAGTCTCTAGGACTGGAAGGGTTTCTGTCCTCTTTGTGCTTCTCGATTTCCTCCTGAAAAAAGAGCTTAAGCTTGGAGAGGTTGGCAAATGTAGTCTGGTGCTTTCCTGGCAGCAATGACATCATGGTGGGAAACGTGTTATACAGCTGTTGAGGGACAAATACATTTGGTCATCAGTATTTCATAAATCTTTGCAGTAGAAAACAATAACAACTGCTGATGTAAATCTCACATTTTAATGCATGTCCTGAAATAATAACTGACCACAGAATAAAAAATATATATATAATTTATCTCACTTAGTCAACATAAAATCAAAATTGATAATTTGAAGATAGTATGATGTTACGGGAAAGAGCCGGGAACCGGTCAACATTCAGACTTTTAATATGAAAAATAAATCACAACAAAATAAAAGTAATGGACGGATGACTGCTAGGACTAGGCTTTATTGAACAACCAAATAAAACTCAAACATAAACCTCCCAGAGTGGGGGAAAACATGACATGACTCGACTTAACTTTGACCAGACTTGACTAGGGTGACAAAATAATGACAACAGACATGAGGAGATTAAATACACACAGGAGGGAGATAATTAATGGAAAACCAGCGGAGAGAAATCAAACTAATGACAATGAAACAAGACAGTAACAGACAAGACATGAACACATAGCCAATGCGGACGCGCATCGCTGCATATTCACATTAAAAAAAGACAACGCGCAGCTGGTGACAACCAATCTGCGCGTGACAGAAAAAACAACAAGAAAGCACGCGGCCGAAGGAAACATGAACCGCGTGCCAAAGATAACACATGGACGAGAGGAAGCACGGGTCGCGCAAAGCTTGAAACAGCGCCCACTCACATGACATAGAACGCGCAAGAACGAGTAAACACCTGTTCTTACACGCTCACGACAAGGACGAACACACGAGTCATGAATGCCCGAATCCCTACCCAAAACTGAACCAGACCAAAGCATCGGGACCGGACATCCTAACTCGCACAAAAGACATCACACAGACAAGCCCGTAAGTGACTCGAACACTCGAAGCCGCCGCACGCACACACAACTCAAGACATAACGGTAGTGTCAGAGCTATGCCACAAAACCAAGAAATGACTTGACAAACCAAGAAACCCTGACAACACTAGCTTAAAACCTCTTTTCTGTCAGGATTTACTGAAGACATGCAGGGAAAAATTAACGCTGAAAAAGTGTGTACGGCTATTTTTGTGGCCGAACTTATTGCATATGCATTTGTAGGTTTCTCACAAAGTGTTTTTTGGAAGGAGAGTATTTAATAATAATAATTAATTACATTTATATAGCGCTTTATCATAGACACTCAAAGCACTTACATGGAAGAGGGAGTCTCCACAACCACCACCAATTTGCAGCATCCACCAGGATGATGCGACAGCAGCCATATTGCACCAGAACACTCACCACACACCAGCTTATTGGTGGAGAGGAGACCTCTGAGTGATAAACCAATCAGAGTATGGGGATGGTTAGGAAGCCATGATGGAAAAATTTGGGATTTTTAATGACCACTGAGTCAGGACCTCGGTTTAACGTCTCATCTGAAGGACAGTGCTTGTTGCAGTACAGTGTCCTCATCACTATACTGGGGCATTAGGACCCACACAGCCCACAGGGTGATGCCCTTTGCTGGCCTCCTAACAACACTTCCAGCAGCAACCAAGTCATTCCAAGGAGTCTCCCATCCAGGAAATAACCAGCCTCAGCCCTGCTTAGCTTCAGTGGGCAACCAGTCTTAGGCTACAGGGTGACATTGCTTCCGACTAATCTAAAGGTGATTAGGTTGCAAGGTGATTTACAAAGGTTTGCGATAGTCAGTTTACTGGTATTTGCAACTTTATTTGCTGCCCAAAAAAGCATGTCTCTGACCAGATGCTAATTTGCACTATTCTTGACAGATTTCTTGGTCATTGTGGAAATGATCCAGCAGCGTATGTGTTCTTTAATTTTTTCATCATAATTAGATCACACTCAAAACTTTAGACTTCTATCTGCAATATTTTTAGAATTGAGCTCTCATGCTAATTTTCCCAGTTTTGGTAAATCTGGTCAATTGTTTTAGAAAGACCAGGAGCTGAAATTCAGATACGCTAATGAGTGTTTGGTGTCAAACACATGCTGTAAGTGGTCAAAGAAACACAACAGATTGAGCCCTCTGACCAATCAGAAAAGAGAAAGCTCTGAAAAAAGGAAAGGCAAGCTGATTCAGACACTGAGAAAATGAATTTTCTTTACCTTGGAATCATGCTACCCTACTCCAGGAGACTCAAAAACAAAATTAGGGGCTTTAAAAATGGAGCAGCTTTGTGAAAAAGGTCTGTTATAATACAATTGGTCTCATACCCGGCCCCAGACATTGATGGGCAGCTTGAAGGTGTCATCTGAATACTGCAGCAGCTCATGAAAATGATGGTTGTCATACTCAAACTTGTAGCCAAAAACCAGGCTGCATATTATATTGCCCACAGCGTAGTTCAAAATGTGATGAGGATTGAATGGCAAACCTTAGAAAGAAAAAGAGATAAAGAATGTTTAGGGCTGCAAACCAAACATTTAAATCTTTGCCTGTAGAGACCAGTTTACTTATAGCCTGTTCAGATGTATGAATTACTATAGAAATTGTGTGCCCTGACCTTGCTTGGTTTGAACAGTGCTACAGACAAAGCAACACTCCTGCAGGATGGACTTTTCAAGAGTTTTCTTGCCCACACCGAAATACTTCAGTGTTGCTACAGCAAAACGCCTCTGATGACGCCACATATGCCCACCGGAGAAGATCAAACCTTCATACAAAGGGATAAAAAGGGAAAAATCTGTGATTACTAAAGTGTATTTTCATGAGGAAATTTGAAATCGGTAACATCCATTACTCAAGGCTTGCTGAATTGCTGCTAGTTCTTATATTTGTGCTGACCAGATCCTTCAATTACTGAACTTTGCAAAACTGCGTTACACTCTGACAATAACAAATCAATCTGCACTGAAATCTGCCACACAAACCTTTTCGGTCCAATTACGTTAATAAAGTCAGATCCTTATTCCTTTGGGAGTATATGCAGAATGACAAGAACAGTACAAGTCTGATAAACTTTCCAACAACATCATAATGACATGGTTCTGAACACCAGATTGTTGACATGTAAATGTGATCAGTCATGCATTAAGCAAGAGTTATTTAATGTAGTTCTAATGTATGGTCACACAGGATTTTTGAATTCTGAAACAGTACGGTGTTCTTTTAGCTGTTTTTACCTTTCCCTTTACAGATCTTGTGATTCACAGGGAAGTACGGCCGTTCTGTGAAGATGTCCGCCTGTTCCACAAACGCCTCTTTGAAAGTCTTGTATCCAGTGAGGAGGATGCAGGGCTTGTTTCCCAGATAAAATGTGCACACATCTCCATACTTCTCAGCAATCTGATTAAAATGTCAACTTGTAATGTACACAATTTATTTAATGCACATGATTCTGAAAAAGAAAGAAATTACATACCTTCGGAAAAACCTCCATTGGATCACTAAAGCCTATATTCATTACGTTTCCAAAGAGCGGCAGAGGGAAGGGTCCTGGCGGCATGTTCTTTGACTGCACATCTCGCAGGTGTTTCACCAACAGCAGCACAAACAGAAATATCAGGAGTCCCTGAACATCCATCCACTGTCCCATCAGCTGCACCAACACTGACGCCATGCTTACTGAGTCCTGAGAGATTGACAAACACAAATTATGCCTTAGTGTATGAGTACTCTTTAACTAAAGTGACCACATGGGTCATGTTTAATGAATGAATATCACAGCATATATATAAAATATAAAAGCACATCTCTGTTTCTGTGCTCAAATGCAGCAGCTGCTTTACTCAAAATGATCAATGAATGGTCCAAAGGGTTTGTTCACCCAATAATGAATATTCTGTAATTACTCACCCTTATGTTGTTCCAAAACCGTAAGACTTCAGAACACAAATTATGAAATCTGAGAGTTTTCTATCCCTCCACTGAGAGCAACACAACTACTTTGACCCTTCAAAAAGTTTAGAAAGAGATTATAAAACTAATCTGTTGGTTTATTCCAAATCCTGTTACGTTCTGTGCTGTTAATGGTATTGTGTGTGGATGCTGTCCCTGTGGTTCCTGTCTGAGGTCGGGGATGTCAGGCTCCGGCCCGGTATCCTTTGCTAACCCCCGCTCTCGTCTCACCTGCAGGATGCTGATCTCTGTTGATCTCTCTGACCCGGATCCCCAAGACGCCACACAGTGCCCCCGGTTGAGCCGGGCAGTATTATGTACCAGTAAATGTTGGCGAAATAAGGCTTTAGTGGATACCGGCTGTAACCAGACCTCTATCCATCAACGACTGATGCAACCCGGGGCACTGAATACAAGCCGGGTGGTAAAGCTGCGGTGTGTACACAGGGATGGTCGCGAATATCCACTTGCTTCGGTCACAGTTCAACTAGGGAACCAAAAGCATAGAGTAAAGGTGGTGGTTAATCCCCACCTCAGCCACCCAGTGATTTTGGGAACAAATTGGCCATTATTTCCAATGTTATTAAGGGAATTGTTTAAGGGTGGTGCCTGTAAAAATCAAACCGTTTGTTTGTTCTGCTTTTAGTCATTCTTTTCCGATCGTTTTCACCAACAACGAAACTACTGGACATTAGGAAACACACACCAGACAAAATTTCTGCGGTTTTTGATTATTCAGACGTTTTACGTGATATCCTTGTTGGAGTCGCGACTGTCTCTTTAAACCGAGCAGCCAGACGCACTTCCGCACTCCTCTTCCCAGTATTCATCTTGCTAATCTCCGCTCTCTTCCTAATAAAATGGACGAACTGCTTCTCTTCACCCGGATTAACAAGGATTTTTTTCAACTCTGCTGCACTGTGCTTCACTGAAACCTGGCTAAGTGAATCGACACCGGACAATGCACTGCATCTGCCGGGCTTCCAGCTGTTCCGAGCAGATCGCATCACAGAACTAACCTTGAAAACGAGAGGTGGAGGTTTGTGTTTCTACATCAATGAAAGTTGGTGTTCAGATGTAACAACGCTGAAGAAGATGTGCTCTCCTAACCTAGAGACCCACTTCATAAACTGCAAACCTTTATATTCACCGCCTGAGTTTTCCTCGTTTATTCTCGTGAACGTTTATATTCCTCCAGACGTGTGTGTCAGCGCGGCATTACAACAGCTGGCTGAACAAATAGCTGAGACTGAACAAAAGTATCCAGACTCTCTTTTAATCATTCTTGGGGATTTTAACAAAGCAAATCTCTCCCGTGAACTGCAAAAATACAGACAGCACATTACATGTCCCACCAGAGACAGTGATATTCTTGACCACTGCTACACCACAATAAAGAATGCATATCACTCCGTCCCACGGGCAGCTTTGGGGCTTTCTGATCACTGTGTGGTTCATCTTATACCATCCCACATGCAGAAACTGATATCAGCTAAACCTGCAAAAAAGACTGTAAAAAGATGGACTACTGAAGCAGAGCGGGGCCTACAAGCCTGCTTCGACTGCACTGATTGGAATGTTTTTTGAAGCTGCTACCACTGATCTGGATGAGCTCACAGATACTGTAACATCATACATCAGTTTCTGTGAGGAGGATACACACATTCCAACCAGGACATTCTTATCATTTCCTAATGATAAACCATGGTTTACTGGGAAACTCAAACAGCTTCGTCATGCCAAAGAGGACGCTTACAGAAGGGGGATGGGGTTTTGTACAAACAGACCAGGACCAGTCTGACAAAGGATATCAGAGCTGCTGAAATAAACTACTCTGAAAAGCTGAGAAACCAGTTTTCTTCCAACAACCCTGCTGCTGTCTGCTCAGGCCTGAAGAATATCACCAGTTACAAGCCACCATCCCACCGACCTGCTGAGAATCAACATCTGGCAGATGAGCTGAATACTTTTTACTGCAGGTTTGAGAAACCCAATCTCACACCTCACACCCACTCTGATCTGCACTTCACACGTCCCCCAATACCTCCTGCACCCCCTCTCCTCCCCACGCCATCCAACCAGAGCTTAAGGTCTGTGTGGAGCAGGTAACCAAAATTTTCAAAAGACAGAAGATAAGGAAAGCTTCAGGCCCAGACGGCATCTCATCTGCTTGTTTGAAGGCCAGCGCTGACCAACTGGCCCCAGTCTTCACGCAGATCTTCAATAGATCATTGGAGCAGTGTGAAGTTCCCCGTTGCTTCAAACGCTCCGCCATCATTCCAATCCCCAAAAAAACCAAAATCACTGGACTTAATGACTACAGACCTGTCGCTCTCACATCTGTGGTCATGAAGTCATTTGAAAGACTGGTTCTGGCCCACCTGAAGGACATCACTGGACCCTTGCTGGATCCTCTTCAATTTGCCTACAGAGCAAACAGGTCTGTGGATGATGCAGTCAACATGGGACTGCATTATATCCTGCAACATCTCGACAGACCTGGGACTTATGCAAGGATATTATTTGTGGACTTCAGTTTGGCCTTCAACACCATCATGCCTGATCTTCTTACAGCTAAACTGACCCAGCTCTCCTTGCCATCCTCAATCTGTCAGTGGATCACCAGCTTCCTGACAGACCGGCAGCAGCGAGTGAGACTGGGGAAACTATAATCCAGGTCTCTCACTACCAGCATTGGCGCCCCTCAGGGGTGTGTTCTCTCCCCACTGTTCTTCTCCCTGTACACCAATGACTGCACTTCTAAAGACCCTTCTGTGAAGCTGCAGTTATAACAACCTTGAGCTCAACACACTCAAAACGGTGGAGATGATAGTGGACTTCAGGAGGAACAGCCCTGCTCTACCTCCACTCACCATTGTTACGTCCTCAGACGTTGTGTTTAGAGACACTGTCATTGTGGCCAGGAGTTCCTGTGTTTCTCTCTCTCTCTCTAGTACCAGGTGCTGGTGATTATTGGCAACGCCCTCGGATCGGTTCGCCGCCAAAGGCCCGCCCTTTAAAGCTGGAGTCTGCACAGAGGAAGATGGTGGAAGTGGTGGAAGGCACAGAGAAAGCTATTGGCAAAATGAGCTGTGTTTTGGTGCACCGACAGGATGTGTTGTTGTCTGCATTTTATTTACTTTGAACAAAGAGCAGGTTGTTGTCTGTGTGCCTGTTCTCTTGGTGACTGTCAAGGTAACTAAATGGTATCCTGTAAGCTAACACCACGCTTCTGCCCAATGCTGTTGAGCATTTGTAAATATGCGCTGTTGTGCGCCTTTGTAAATATGCGCTGTTGTGCGCCTTTGTAAATATGCGCTGTTGTGCGCCTTTGTAAATATGCGCTGTTGTGCGCCTTTGTAAATATGCGCTGTTGTGCGCCTTTGTAAATATGCGCTGTTGTGCGCCTTTGTAAATATGCGCTGTTGTGCGCCTTTGTAAACATGCGCTGTTGTGCGCCTTTGTAAATACTTTTGTTTGCGCTGTTGTGCGTTTTGTAAATATGCCGTTGTTTGTTTTGTAAATACTTTAGTTTTGTTTGTTTTCACTTCCCCGTTTTTGGATTGTGCCTATTTTTGTTTATAGAAGTTTTCTCCTGTTTTTGGTTAGAGAGGAAGTAAGGGAAGTTTTGTGTATTTTTCATTTTATTTATTTGTTAGGACATGTAGATTTAAAAACTCAGCTAGTTTGTTTTGTTTATTGTTTTGGCACAGTGATGTGAATACTCAAAGTCTGTTCCCGAAATAAAGGAGTTTAAGTTATACCTTTCAGTTTACCTTTTCGTTAATTTATGTTCCACCCCGTTACCCCTAGAGCGGGGTCGTAACACCATCATGAACAGCACAGTGGCAGCAGTGGAGTCATTCAGGTTCCTGGGCACCACCATCTCTCAGGACCTGAAGTGGGACAATCACATTGACTCCATTGTAAAAAATGCCCAGCAGAGACTGTACTTTATTCGTCTGCTAAGGAAGCTCAACCTCCCACAGGAGCTGCTGATACAGTTCTACTCGGCTATCATTGAGTCTGTTTTGTGCACCTCCATCACTGTCTGGTTTGGTTCAGCTACCAAATCTGACATCGGGAGACTTCATTGCACAACCCGGACTGCAGAGAGGATTATTGGTGCTTCCCTGCCAGCCCTCCAGGACCAGTACTCTTCCAGAGTGAAGAAGAGAGCAGGTAAAATCATCATAGACTCCGCTCATCCTGAACACTTCCTGTTTGAACTGTTACCGTCAGGACGGCGACTACGATCACTGGCCACTAGAACATCTAGGCACAGGAACAGTTTCTTTCCACAGGACATTTCCTTCTTGAACAGTTGAATTAGTTGAACAGTTGAACAGTTCAATACTCTGAACTCCGGTCCATAGTCCAGTCCAAAAGAAACTCACTTGTCCCTATCTCTCGGTTGGGAGGTCAGCCTGACCTATCTTTCCCTTTACTGCCTTATCTCCAATCAAGGACAAACCATAGAACTGAACTATAAAACATCTGAAGTTATGGACCAGAGATAAAATGCTGGGCAGAGCGCAGGGAAAGAAAAACAATGCAGACGGATGTTATGGCTGACATTCTGTCCTTATCTATCTCCTCTCCCACTCCGTACAAAAAATCCAATCATGTGACCACATGTACTGTGTATGTTATGTATTGTTGTTTGCTATGTAATGCTTGCTAAACTCATGTTGTGTTGTATATGTGCACTGGAAGCTTCAGCACCAAGACAAATTCCTTGTGTGTGCAAGCACACTTGGAAATAAAGCTCTAACTGATTCTGATTCTGATTCTATGCAACGCGATACCCGAAAGCAGCGGCGCTTCGCAACATTTCGGCGAGGAGTGTTGCGGATGCCCTCTTCCGAATTATCTCCCGGGTGGGGATCCTGAAAGAGATCCTCACCGACCAAGGCACAACGTTTATGACATTACACTACACAAACTATGAATTATTGGGGATTAAATTCATACGCACAAGCGTTTACCATCCTAAAACCGATGGTCTGGTAGAATGGTTTAATTGGACCTTGAAGAATATGATTTGTAAGTTCATTCACGAGGACACAAAAAATTGGGAACTTTGTTTGGAACCCCTGATGTTTGCGATGCGCAAAGTCCCCCAAGCCTCCACTGGGTTTTCGCCCTTCAAACTTCTCTCCGGCCGTCGGCCCTGAGGGGTGCTCAATGTCCTTAGGGAAGTTTGGGCAGATGGGCCTACTAACGCGAAAAACGAAATTCAATACTTACTGGACCTGAGAACAAAACTCCACACACTGGGGTGGCTCAAAATGGAGAATTTGCTCCAGGCCCATCAACGTCAAAGTTGACTCTACAACCAGGGTACCCAACTACGCGAGTTCGCTCCGGGATAGAATGTACTTTTTTTACTACCCACGTCAGGTTCAAAATTACTCACCAAGTGGAAAGGGCCTTTTGTGGTCACACGGCGGGTGGGGGATGTCGACAATGAGGTAGTGCGGCCGGATAGGCGAGGCATTTGGATACGTCAAATTTACCATGTCAACTTCCTAAAACCGTGGAGAGAGATGGGTTCGGTGCAGTTGGCCATGACAGTGGGAGAGAGGGAAGAGCTTGGGGCGGAACCAAACTTAGAACCTGAATCCGTAGTTCCGGTCCCCTGTGGGGTGCACCTCTCGTCTGACCAGCTGGCTGATGTGAGTAAATTACAGCGCATCTTTGCCGACGTTTTCTCCCCTCTTCCCGGCTGCACGAACCTAATAGAACACCACATCAAAACGACCCCCGGGGTGGTGGTACGGTTCCGACTCTATCGATTACCTGAACACAAAAAGAAAATAGTTTGGGATGAATTTGAGGGAATGCTTGACATGGGGGTAGTTGAGAAGTCACAGAGTGACTGGTCCAGCCTGATAGTTCTGAAGGCTGATGGCTCGACCAGATTCTGTGTGGATTACCGCAAGGTAAATGCAATTTCAAAGTTTGATGCATATCCAATGCCTCAGGTTGACGAGCTGCTCGATCGGTAAGGCACTGCTCGATTTTACTCGACATTGGATTTCACAAAAGGGTATTGGCAAATCCCCCTGAGACCAATATCCCGAGAAAAAACTGCCTTTTCCACTCCGTTTCGCTTACACCAGTTCGTCACACCTCGGTTTGGGTTGTTCGGGGCTCCAGCTACGTCTTACGTCTTATGGCCCAACCAAGCGTATGCTGCCGCCTACTTGGATGATATTATTATCTATAGTAATGATTGACAGCGGCATATGCAGCACCTGCGGGCTGTCCTGATGTCACTGCGTGTGGCGGGGCTCACTCTCTGTTCCTTCACCCTCTGTTCGGACCACGCTCCACTCCAGTGGCTCCACCGCATGAAAGACACCAATGCCTGTATCACCCGTTGGCAACCATTTAAGTTTCAGGTGGTCAACAGGCTGAGGGAGCAGATGGCTATGGCCAACTTCCTCTCCAGAAATGGGGGGGGGGGGGGGGGGAGTGGGTGGCAGGCCGGATGGCTCTCTGGCCTGAGATGGGTGGTGGGGATATGTGGCCAGCGGGGCGTGGTGTAGAGGCTGCTGCAGGCGGAAGTTTGGAAGGGGTGATGATTAAGGGACACGCCTCTGTTAACGAGATCCAACAGGTGTACTCATTTTGCAGTGACTCGAGAGACAGGATAAAAGTTGGGCCTAGAGAGAGAGAAGAGGCTGGTGATCGCGGCAACACCACATGCTACTGCTGGGGAGTCTGCTGAAAAGCATTTGTTTGAGTTTTGTTAACGCCTTGTGCAGCTGATTTATTTTGCAGTACCAATAAAATGCCTGACCAAACACTGATCTATGTGCCATTTATTCATCATAGGGTGTTTTTAATATATATATTTAATACATAGAGCTTTCCTGTAACTCAGACAAGTAGAGTGTGGTGCTTAGGTTCGATTCCCAGGGAAAGCAAGAATTGATGAATGTCAATGTCAACTCAAGAATGTCAATGTGTGTCTTTGAATGCAAAATAAGTCGCTTTGGATAAAAGCGTCTGTCAGACGCATAAATATATATATATATATATATATACATATATATATATATATATATATATATATATATATATATAGTTTTGTTGTTCTACGTGTCCTTTGTAGACAGTCCTTGCATTGCAACAAATTGAGGAGTGTTAAAATATATATAGAGTGATTGTGAATGAATAATACTTTTCAAATAAGGTAGATATTTTCCAATAATCATTATTTAATAAGAATCTATTGACATTTTTCATGGCCGAATACCTGTAGAACATCCAACATCACACCAACTTTAGTTATCACAAACAGAAAACACTTTCACTAAAATAAAAAAAGTGTTCTGAAAATTAGCAAAAGTCTTACATGTTTGGATCAACAGGATTTTCATGTTTGGGGTGAATTATTCTATTTTTCTGTATATCTGATTTTTACTTAAGTTTTCAGGTTCCCACAGTTCAAAGTGTTTATTGTCTTATAAACAATAGGTGCACGTCAGGTGCCGTTCATCACATCAACCATATGTTTTGCACATTTTAATGTACATTCACACTATCTGTATTCACTAACACTACATGTATTCTTATGTAATGCAAGCGCATGTTTAGGGTAATTAGTATACGAATGCATTTGCTGGTCACACTCACAAAGTTGTAGTGTTTTATACTGCATTTACTACAGCAAAGTACATGCAAAAGTTATAGATGAAGGGATCAAGGCTGTACTTACCGAGAAATCACAGTGTCCTAATTTGTTTTCTGACTTTGAATCAGTAAACCTAAAGAAAACAAAACAATTTACTATCTATGTCCTGTAGATGCTCTGCAGTGTCAGTGTCAGTCCACCTAATCACATTCACAATCACATTCAAACTATTCTCTCAACACATTTCACATCCGAGCCCTGATACTAGAAACATGTGATCTATGACGTCAGAGGCTTTAGACCACATTGTCTCCATAAAAATGAATGAAGGTGAATATATTTTTACAAATAAATAAATAGATATTTTTATGGTTATTTCAGGACATACATTATATATATATATATATATATATATATATATATATATATATATATATATATATATATATATATATATATATATGTATATGTATATGTGCATGTGTATATATACTTGTCATATATATATGACAAGTTTAAATACATACAACAGCAACAACAAAAAATGGTGACGACTAGTTTTGGACAAAAATGTGTCTAAATAGTCTCCAGAATGCTTCTAGTTATGATGCTGGTTCAGACCATTCAGCTCTTATCTTAGTTTGTCTTTTGTATTCTTCTGTTATCTTGTTATCTTGATGTTGTGTAACGTATGTTTTGCTGGAACATGGAAAATATGCATCCCTTCCCTCAGGGAGAGCGTGAAGGACATAGTCTGTACAAAGTTCAAACCGCAAGGGTCCGCATAGGATCTTATAGCAGAACTTCATAATTACACTATCAGCGTATCAACAATATTTTCAGATAACCCTACCATAAAGCAATCAGAGTACGAATTTACAGCATCTGCCAATTAAATGTTACACAAGGTTAGTCCCGTTTTAATGAGATAAAGCAACAGTAAAACGCTCGAGAATTACAGTAGGACGCTTCTTCGACATTATCACTTTAATAAATGCATATCTAAAAAGAAAGGTTTTAAACGGTCTTTTAAACGTTCAGATTCCAATTAGTCATCCATTGGCCTAAGCTGCTAACAGCTGTTCAATTCTAGTTGAAGCACGCATAACTGTGTGTGCTCTGATCTACTTTGTGTTATCTTCCATAACCCTTTTGCCTTAATTGATATACAATGTGTGCAATTAGTGTACTGACCCAGAAGTTCTTTGAACTCACACATTGAAAATGAATGGGAGAAAGCACAGTGTATAAAGGTTAAAGTACCTTTTGTCTTTTTTGTAATGTTCCATAACAAACTCCCTTTTTTAGCATCATCATGATTACTAAAGTACTAAATTATTTGACATAAATCACATCAAGAAGAACAGAAATAAGTGTCCTCTGATGATCCTGGAGCAACGTTCTTGTCCAACATACTCCTAACCCTACCCATAAAGAGGGACATGATGGATGAATAACACTGACGTAGAAGCACCTAACTCTTGTTTTAAGCCAAAACTTGACATCAACTGTAAACCTGCCCATTAAATTTGATTGGTTGATTGAAATAAAGTTGTTCCAGGAGAAACAAGAATGTTGATCCAGTAAAGCACTCTAATCATATTCACCAGATATAAACATACAGGCTAACAAGAGAAAATCGATTTTACCTTGAGTGCTTTGAGAAGTGGCTGCTGGCAGAAGATGTTTTCTGTGAGAAAGCAGTCAGTGTTTGTCTCTTGATGGCTGCTCCAGTAATTTAAATACTGTGGAAGAATGTCACCTCACCAACACTGTTCCACGTCTTATGACGCACTGAAAACAAGCTTTTGATGAATTAATGACCACAAAAGGGATAGCGGAAAGATAATGGTTTCAGAAACTCAAAGGAGGTGTGTGTGTGTGGTGGGGTTCAGAGAGGATAAAAATCATGTGATTGTTGATTCACAAGGATGTCCTGCTTCTCAGCAGATGATGGAGAAAGACCAATCGTAAATTACATATAAATAAAATAAACAAGACATTTAAGAAAAGTAGGAAGTAAAAGGTTGGTTTGGGGATTGTGTGACAATGAAGACTGGAGTAATGATGCTTAAAATACAGCTTTAATCACAGGAATAAATTACATTTTAAACTGTATTCACATAGAAAACAGTTGTTTGAAATAGTAACCATATTTCATGATATTAATGTTTTTACTGTATTTTCAATAAATACCTTGCTGAGCAGAAGAGACTTCTTCAGAGACAAAAATCATAATCCAAACTTATATTGCATAAACAAATTCTATCATTTAAAGGGTAAAAATAATTTAGCGCATCAGTGGGATGTCCATGAAGTAACGGTCATATTGTTTTACGTCAGGTCTCTTGAATCATTCTTTGTTTAACAGAGCAAAAGAAATGTCAGATCTCTGTGGTCAGACTCTCAGCTAAAAGGAGCCAATGAAACAGACAGTAAAATGGTCTCCAAAGGAAGTAAACAATCTTAATTGATTTGACATATTATTTCAGTATGACATGACAATACAAATTTTTGCAGTGGGATTCAATGGTAGCAAAAGCAGAACAAATGTCTGTGTAAATCGTTCATAATTGGTTCTTACGTAAAGTTGTAAGTCGTACATAGGTTGTGAATGTGGTTGTGGGAATGATTCTTTGTAAACAGAAATTGTGCTTGTTTTATGAGTAAGGATTGTTGGTGGTTCCCAGGGAACACAAACTCGTAAACAGTTGTAACTTTAATGCACTGAAAGTCACTTGACTTTAAATGAAATGTCACAATAAGAATATTTTCACTATCGTTCAAAAGTTTAGGGTCACTAAATGTTTTTTTAAATAAGTGTCTCATGCTCAACCAAAATAAAAATAAAAAAACAGTAAAAGCAGAAATATTATAAAATAAATTTAAAATAACAAATTTCCATGTGAATACAGTTTAAAATGTAATTTATTCATGTGGTTTTCAGCATCATTACTCCAGTCTTCTGTGTCTTTCACAATCTGTCAGAAATCATTTTAATATAATTTTTTAATTTTATTTTTATTTTTATTGGAAAGCGCCTTGTGCACCTTTTGGTTGTTGGAAGGCGCTATATAAATACAGTTTGATTCATTGATTGATTGATTGATTGATGAAGATTTGCTCAAGAAATCTGTATTATTATCAATGTTAACATCATATTTAATGAAAACTATGGTAACATTTTGTTCTGAATTTTGATGAATAGAAAGTCCAAAACAACAGCATTTAACTTTTGAATGGTGGTGCAGATGGGAAAAACATTGGCTACTCTGATGAATCTTGACTGACAGATACAGGGTACAAATAATGGCATAAAGTGTATCAATCCAAAAGTCCAATTGAGCATTATGTAAATGCAACAAGCATACGCCATCTCAAACTCGTTCCACAATGAGTTCCTTGTATTCCATTGACCTCCACAGTCATAAGATCCAAGTTCAGACCACCTTTAGTTTGAGGTGAAGTAACATATTTGTAGCATGAATGACGTCATCATGGGGCAAAGTCTCTCGGGTAAGTTTCTAGCGCTTTGCTGAATCTGATCATGAAGTACTTCAAAGGGTTCTATCCAGATTCAGTTTATTGAAAACAATGACTTAAGAGGTTAGTTCACCCGAAAATGGAAATGCTTTCATCATTTACCCACCCTCATGTCGTTCCAGATTCATAGGAATAAAAATTACTTTTTACACTTGAGAGCTTTCTGTCTGTCTATTGTCAGCTATGCAAATTTGACACTTCAAAAAGTTTGTAAAGAGATCTTAAAATGAATACATATGAATTGAACGGCTTAGTAATAATTTTCTTAAGAGACATAATCACTTTATATGACGAATTTTGGCTTTTTTTTCAAATATAAACATTGATAAGTGAACATTAACAGAAACTGAAACGTGACGCGTAACACGAGAATGAACCTCATTGGTTCTTGCTGAAGCTCAAGCGTGATGCGTAACAGGAGAATGAACCTGCTTGGTTCTTGCTGAAGCTCAAACATGATGCGTAACACGAGAATGAACCTCATTGGTTCTTGCTGAAGCTCAAACGTGATGCATAACACAAGAATGAACCTCATTGGTTCTTGCTGAAGCTCAAACGTGATGCATAACACAAGAATGAACCTCATTGGTTCTTGCTGAAGCTCAAACGTGATGCGTAACACGAGAATTAACCTCATTGGTTCTTGCTGAAGCTCAAACGTGATGCGTAAAAGAGAATGAACCTCATTGGTTCTTGCTGAAGCTCAAACGTGATGCGTAAAAGAGAATGAACCTCATTGGTTCTCACTGACGCTCAAGCGTGACGCGTAACACGAGAATGAACCTCATTGGAAATCAGTCAGTCAGCGCCAGAGCCCACGACGACCCGTCAATCAGTGCCTGAGCTCAAAACGAACCGTCAGTCAGTGCCTGCCACCCCAGCCATGGCCAAGAAAGTTGTGGATTATTTTTTGTTTTGGGAGCCCTGTATGCCTGGAGGACCACAGAGCTATCGCCCCAGAGCCCGCGACGACCCGTCTGTCAGAGCCTGAGGTACCGCATCCCACCCTGCCCCACCCTCAATCATCAACCTCTGTTTCATCTCCATCTGTGGATGTCCATGAATCCCTCCACTGTGGAAGCTGTGGTACCATCACTGACCTCATCCTTCACGCCGCCATCCCCATGCTCTGCCAGTCCTCCAGCCCTGCCTCCACTGGATGTCATCAGTCCTGCGCCACCACTGGAAATGCCTCTGCCTCTGGCTTCGGATCCCTTCACTGAACCTCAGCCCGTCGACCTTTTGGCTGTGACTTGGCCTCCCACCCTCGGCACCACCACCGACCCTCAACCTGACGGCTCCACCGGGTTCCCTCATCCCTCAGTCGTCGTTCCACCTTCACCATGGACTTGCGGTACCAGAACCTCTTCCTACAACCGTCTGGCTTCCTTCACTTCATCTTTACGGCGAGGGGTTGCGCCTTTCAGGGAGGGGGAGTAATGTCACAGCACTGCTCACCCGGGACTCTTAGTTTGTCTTTTTGTAGTCACATGTTTTTTTTTTGTTCTAGATCTTTCCTCCACTCATTAGTTGCCATGGTCACTAATCATCACAGGTCTTTGTCTTTGGTTCATCACTGCTTATGTATTTAGTTCTCTTTCTGCACTTTTCAGTTGTCAGTTGTTGTTTGTGTAGACTCCATGTGAGTGTGAATAACGATGTTTGCCGCATGTTAGTTTGCACTGCTGTTACGTCACCCTACATTTATTAAGGTTCTGTTGGATCATCCTTCCTCTTCGTCCTTGCCTGAACCGTGACAAGTGGCACATGAAAAACATCTGTGAGCAGAACTATATTTTCCACTGATGTGTATGCTAATATAGTTATCTTTACAGTTTTTGTTCTTGGCGTGAACGAGCTTTAACACTCAATTAATGATTTTTTTTTTTTTAGAGCCGAGTGTTGCATTCATTCAGGGCCAGCCCTGACAAGATTCATATCCTCAGACAAACTTTATTTAACTTTTACTTAGAATAGATTTATTTTTAATTTTCTGTATTTTAAGTCTGCATAAAATGGAAGTTGCAATAGCCTTTTTTCTCTATGCTGACATATCTGAGTGAAAGGACTCAGTTGACCAAAGAATAGTCAATTTTATGGGGAATTTCCAACATACTTGAGCTTCTCTAGTTGATGGGATCTGGATGCTTCAATAGATCAGACTGTGAGGTGATTGTATTCGTGAAGAACATTTTTGCTGCAGGGTTTGATACAATTTTAAACACTATAATTGATTTTGAGTTTATTTACATGCAATGTCTGCTTTGTTTAAGCAGTCGGTTTACTAAAGGAATTATGGGAAAGAAGCAACATTGCAAACATGTCCATAAAAGTGACTAGTATCCTGCTGGTAATGTGATCTTGACATCATCTAAGATTTTGGCCACTGATATTGTCACACCCTCACATCATATGGACCCTCAGTTTGTTTTCATTTAGGAACATGTGTACACCTTCACAGCTGTTGGTCATTTTCTGTTCATCACGTGAGTATATAGTGCTCAGTATTTATGTCAGACACGCTCTTACTTTACCATCATCTTTGTGGATTAATTGTGTTTGTTTTCATTAAAACCCTTGTTTTCATCGTCAGCATTGTGACAGATACTACTTAAAATTTGGTATTCTGAAATACTTGGATATTAGAAATGCATTAAAATCTATCATTTTATTATTATTATTATTATTATTATTATTATTATTAGTGTTTCCTTTCATCTCATTATAACATTTATTTTTCCATGTATGGAAAATGAGAAGGTTACACTTTTGTTTTAGGGTATAACATGGTATGAAGGCTTTTGATGGAGTGAGGGAGTGATCATTTTAAAAGATGCATGCAGACATTTCCGAAAAGTTTTGTTTTTCAGCAAATCACTTTGACTTTCACACAGTTTTCTAAACACTTGTGTAATGACCTTCTCCACTAGGTGTTGCTATCAGCTCAACACATGTTGGTGACATTTGTGATTTGTGGAGATGGAGGTAGACTTGAATGGGATCTAGTTGAACTTTACTGATGAATTTCTGCAAATTAAAAACAACAACCACTGAAAATGTTTAATAGAAATCATTGACAGTCATTCTTAAAGTCTCAAGCTTGTGATAGCAAGCGGCTGGCTTCATTACAATGTTGCTCACTGATCTTGTTCAGTCTTTACTGTTTTTCTAGGTTTTAGTATTAACATAGCAAAGCATGGACTTTGTTGCCAGTGGACATAAAAAGGTCTGATTTTGGGAGCAAAAGCAAATATAGGGAAATATTTACTAACAGCTTGGACAGCGCAAACCTTACTGTGGTGTTAAAAACTACTTTTGGGATTTACTCAAGACACGCGTAACCAGTCCTACTCAACCCTTGAATCTGTCCTCTGTACATCACCTGCAGAGTTTTCCACTCCCTTCTGCTGCGCGCAAATTTCTTCTGTTTAGTAACTGTGTGTCCTAAAAGTTCTATTGAACTGCCTTGAAACAGGGAGAAGGGTTTCAGGAAGAAAGGTGGAACATCAAAATCATTGATCCATATTTACGTAATTGAGACTAATTTTTGAACTCTATTCTAAATGTGAATCTTATAGATAACAGTAAGGGTAACATGAAAGCCAAAACTCAAAATTTATTTCATAGGGACTTTAATGTTTAAAATTGATATGATATTAATATTATATCAACGTTTTTGTTGTTGCCTCATTTGAATAAGGAACAGACTGAAATAAGAAATATGTCCCTTCACTTCTTTTGTAGTCAGGTTCACATTTTCAGAGATTTTGATGTATCGTACACGTACACCTAATTGTAATTCAGGTCTCACTGTGGGATTTGTATCTGAGAAAGCCATTAGCTCAAAGAAATTATATTACACCCTTGACCTCCCCCTAAAAATGCCAGTTATAAATTTGTATGGTGTTTGTTCAATACCTGAGACATATGCAGAACTAATGGCCTAGATTACTGCCAGTTTACCTGATTTTTAAAGGTTTGTTGGAAGTTGTAGGGTGAAAATCAAGACTATTACTTATCAACTGAATAATGATCATGATTCTGTGCCCTTCATGGACCATCATGCCACCTTATTAATATTCAGGAGTCATACTTATCATCCTGTGAAGATATGCATGAGTTGTGTAGCTTTGTAGATGGACCATGCCAACTTGGCATTGAGATACATTACGAGATCAGCTTTTATATTTGCTCAAATATGTCACATGATCTTTGACATGTACGAATTGAACTGGATCATTTCTTCATTCTATGAAAATAGAATTCATTTTCTGATGCCCTAATCTTCTACATTTTACAAATAGTTTGATTTGATCCATTTGAAATTTTGGAGTCAGTAAAAAAATAAAACATTCACACCTGATATTATTTTGAGTTTTGGTTGATGGATCACTAGTGAATGATACTAAATACAGGTGTGAATGGGATCTAAAGTGATTTGAGCTTGCACGTTTTTTACCACTTTTAGAGGTAGGTGCCGTTGATTTTGTTGTGTAAATGATCATATGATCAAATGCATTCAGAGAGAAACAAAAGATCCAAAGATTCTCCGACAATTGACCAAACGCCCCATTTCTTTGAGGGGAAGGTCAATGAGGACAAAAGAGACTTTTGACACTTTTAAATGCGACTTGACAGATGATGGTCCTCAGTTTAAGTGACTGTGTGGAACACAGGAGTCTTTTCTTCTACTTTAATTCAAGTTACAGGTCAAAAAAACATGCATGAACATCAGATGGTATGTTGAAAGATAGAATACCAAAAGATATTCAGTGTTCTGTCACATTCGGTGTAGTCACTTCTTGGTTTTGTGGCAGAGCTCTGACACTATCATGATGTCTTGTCTTTTGTGTGAGCGCACAGTTTGGAAGTCGCTCGAGCCGTGTGCTTTTTGTCCATGTGATCTGTCTTGTGTTTCAGGCTTTCATGTCATCTTGTTTGGTGTGGACACGCAGCCTGTGAGTATCTCATTGAGTAAGGTGCATGTCATGTTTTTGTCTGAGTGCCTGCCTTGACGTGAATTTCTTGTGCCATGTGCTCTCCTGTCACGTGTAACCCCACCCGTCTTGTTTCCTCATTACTGGTTTGATTTGCCCCACCTGCTCCCTATTTATTCTCCTCCTGTTTGCTGTCCTGTGCTGGTTCGTCTTTGTAAGTTTTCCCCATCGGGGTAGTTTTTGTTTTGCTTTATTTCACTGAATAACCTTGTCTTGTGCATCTTGAGTCCTTGCTTCGTCCCTTCATCTGCCACACACTTGACAGATACGTACCATTATCCATATCATGTCTCATGTAATTAATCAGTGTTTCAACCGATTTAAAAATGTTACCACTTTCAGTATACTTTGGCATTTGGAGATTTAAACTTAACATATATTCAGTTTGAAAGGTTCATATTCTAAATAAATTGGTGTCATTTCAGCTCCAGCACTTTTTCACTAAGAAGAATTTGGAACTGGTGACAAGTGGTTAAGGTTTGGCAAGTTTGCATTATCCAATAATCTGTAAGATGGTGTAATTATACGATCACTATAGGAGGTGCAAACGCATGCTCCAACTCCCAATAAAGGAATATAAATACACCAGGGCATCTTAGGACAACTCTACCTTCTCAATTTGATCCAGATAACAGTCAATGTAATCTCTGGGGTTGGACGGGTCTCTCTCCTCTTTGTGTTTTCTGATTTCCTCCTGCAGGAAGGGCTGAAGTTTAGACATGCTGGCGAATGCCTTCTGGTGTTTTCCTGGCAGCAGCGACATGAGGGTGGGAAACTGATTATATAACTGTAAAGAGACAAACAGAGGACAAAAATAAGGTAACAATTTCACAAGCACAACAATGAAGATGATGTGGATAGCAAGAAGTTATCCATATACTTAACTTTATGTATTAATAAAATGTATCAGTTTCTCTTTTAAATCCCATATTTTAAATGGAGTCTCAAACTTTTGGCTCTAACGGTTTATATTTAAGCAAAAAGAGACAATTAAGGAAATATCAGATGTGGTTTCCCACGTTTGACCTTCATAAAGACACTTGCGCTTGCAGATAGTGTCCTCTAGAGGATTGTGTTCACACACAGCCCTTCAAGACATGATTATGATATTGTTCTTACATTTCATTGCCTGGTTATAATGCATTCATTCTGCTTTCAGTTTTTAATAAAAGAATGAAAGCATATCTTGATTGTGATTCTTGCAATTCATAAATCTTTCCTTTCTATGCTTTCAGCTCACACTGAAAGCAAATAAATCAGATAAATCTGTAAATCTGATATTCACACTTATTCTAAGACTTTTTGCTAAACATTTAATTGTAGCCGAATATCATGAGCAAAAATCAACTGGCAAAAGAACAATAACACAAGTAAATTTTGCCTAAAGTTTAAAAATACCAGGGCAAAAACAACCAGTCTCACTAATAACATTTCAAGCATTATTAAAGTAAAAACTTACTAATAAATACAACTGAACAAAGAGAAGTGTTTTAAGATTTTCAGGTACAGAAACTAATCAAATATAACAATGCAATTTATAAATAAGATATAAACATCACAAATATAGTTTCAAAAGTTCAAGTATACATATGCAATGTTACATTAAAAACATTAATTAAACATTAAAATTATTACTTTGTCTTTTGTTCTTAATTTAATGTTATTAGATTTTACTTGCGCTTGAATGGTTTAGTCATATTAAAATGCAGAAAAGGAATCAATTTGAGGAATTGAAATTTAATAAAACAAGTGTCTGATTTTAATCAACCAT
Organism: Rhodeus uyekii; assembly: GCA_037043235.1. Taxonomy (NCBI): domain Eukaryota; kingdom Metazoa; phylum Chordata; class Actinopteri; order Cypriniformes; family Acheilognathidae; genus Rhodeus; species Rhodeus uyekii. The sequence goes on along the minus strand of JAWRVZ010000075.1, from coordinate 1,366,758 downwards.
AAAGGGATAAATGGTATTTTCAAGCTTATCACACTTATCAAATAAATGCACAGACAAATAATGATTTAAATGGAGGTTATTTTATTATTCAAAGCAACAGCAGACTGCAAGAAAAGACATTAAACTAGATCAGTTCTGCAAGAAAAGGGTAAATTACAGTGGTTATTAAAAAAACTAACTGTAGAAAGCAGTGATTTATTTCAATAGCAGAATCTCAGCTGAGCAGGACTCCATAGAAAGAAAGTTTTATTTAAATATGCATAAAATAGTCATAATAAATATGCATAATAATTATTGATGACATCATGACAAATATGATGGCACTTCAGGAATATATACAGACCCAAAGCAAGGGTTTTAATGCACCTTATTTTTAACACAAGAGCCACATGTGTGAGGCTTCTGGTATAATTCAATTATAGTTAATTTAGCTGCACAAAGCAGTCTGTTATTCTGGTTGATACTGCAAACTGTTACGCTATTTTAACTTGTAATCCTTATCAACACACTGACTTGTAGCACACATACTTGCGGTTTATTGCACTTTGTTATTGTTCTTTATCTTCTTATAGCACTAATAAATCAGAAGTTTTTCACAATCACAGAAAATTGATTTCTTCCGCTTTGCAGAAATACAGAGACGCTAAAGGGACATGGTGACTATAAAAAATATGAGATGGGAGGAAAGTTTTGTGTTTTGCGTTCCTCTGAGAAACTTTTGCACTCTTTGTGAGCAAACACAAAACATTTGTGACAGAATGCATAACCATTTTCCTTCAAGGGGTTCATATTAGATATAAGAATAGAAAGCTACTTTTAATGGCCGTCAATGGAGAAAGATGTGTTTCTACATTGACAGCCTAAATAGCCAAACCTTCACCTCTTGCTGCCTTCAAACACAGCTAATATTACCCAATACAGAAATCCCAGTTCCATACGTGTGATACGTGTTAAATATGGGGAAAGTCTCCTGAATAAATGTGAGATCGACAAAATAAACCTTGTGTATGAAATGAAAATAAAATAATCATAATGCGTTTCATGTTATCAGACAAAGAACTGCTTATTTGTACTAATCAGTTTTCAGCGGTGTGGAATTATCGAGGCACAGCACGGATGTGGAAAGGTTCGGGAGCAGAAGCGATGGCAACTGTCCGTTTGAGACTCAGCGTTTGTCCCTCTGGTGGCAGGAAGGTAAAACTCTGCATCAGAGACGTGAAGAAGAGGAAGAGCTCCATTCGAGCGAGCTGCTCACCCGAACACATCCTCTTACCTGCAAATCACGGTCTGGATCAGTAAAGCTGAGCTGGACTTTATAAAATATAATTTTTGTTTACTGACACGCCTGTTCAAAAGTTTGGGGTCAGTAACATTCTTTTAAATACATTTTTACAGAAAATGCAGCTTTGATCACATGAATAAATTACATTTTAAAATCTATTACAACTGGTACTTACACCTATGTCTCGTTATCTTGTTTCCTGCAGTTTTTAAGTCCTGTGTTTTCACTCATTCTTTGTGAAGTCTTGTAAGTGTCACACTGAATATCTGAGTGCTTTCTCTCCAGTTACCCAGTGTTTGGTTTTGACTTTCTGTCTGGTTTGCCAGATTTCCCTGTTTGCCTTTGTTTGTCTTTTTGGATTATCAGCCCTGTGTTTTGATCTATTGCCTGTTTTATGGTTTATGCTGAATTGCACTAATGAAGCTGAATTTGAAAACAGTTATTTAATAAATAAATTGTAAAACAGTATGTTTTTAATGTATTTTTTAACCAAATAAATCAAGCCTTGGTGAGCAGAAGAGACTTAAAAAAAAAAAAAAAAAGAAAAGAAATTGTACTGACCCAAAACATTTGGACAGTAGTGTATGTTTGCATGTATGTTTATTTAGATATAGTTTATATATTGAAAATGACTTATGTCTTACCTATTGAAAAGGGGATGAAAATTTCTCTCTTCAAGAATTTGCCATCTTCATCCAGAAAGTGTGCAGGATTGAATTCATATGGAGTGCTGTACTCATTCTTATCTTCTAGGATTGGTTTCAGCATCGGCAGCACCATCACACCCTGCCATGACAGAAGATAAAAAGTTGTAAAATCATTTCAAGAAATTACTGTGTTTATTTAATGAAACAAAATCACGTTATGCTTTCAATAAATTGTTTTTAAAAATCTGTACATTTACCAAATTTAACCGTTGTGCATCAATTTGAAAAAGTTTCTCTGAGGTCTTTTTAGAGGAAAAATTGTGAATTAATGAATTTGAAGCTTGGGAGAACAGACTTTTTATCTGTTATAAAAACAAAATTATATAAAATGAAATCAAAAACTGGTAGAAAAGTCTAAAAAGTCTAAATTTAAGGTTGTGAATAACTGAGATTTCAGTCACATTTTTCCCCATTAGATCCAGCAAAGCTTTATTGATATGTACAGCGCTGAGATTTGTGATTTTCTGTTTCATTTCTCTCATTCAAACATTACACACACACACACTCAAATGTTTAATTACACACATGCAAACCACAATCTGACATCCACAAACCTGAGAAAATTGTGAAATCTGATAACAAAATAAACATTTACATTTTAAGCCTTGCCACCAGAATGCAAGTCTATTAACAAAGACTGGATCACTTTATAAATAAATGGACCCGATTTTTTTTTTTTTTATATATCCAAAATTAGACCAAAATATCTGACTCCCTGTTGGACAACTCTGATGAATGTTGAGTTTCCTGCAATTTGAAGCATGCAAAGATCCCAAAATGAATATCAAAGTTTGCCGTGGCAACAGTTTTTAAAATATAAATTATTTTACACAGATCTAAATTTGCTATGTCTTGAAAGCTATGAAATTTGAAGCAAATTGGGTAAATAACAAACTTGCACCTGAAGTTTCATCCAAATCAGTCAATGTAGATTTGAGATATTAAATCTGCCTACAATTTAAAAATTTTCTTTTTCAAAAAGAAGAACCTAAATGGCTGACTTCCTATTGGACGGAGCTTTAGACGCAAGACTGGAAGTTGTTTGGCTTGATGAGATATATTTGTGTACCGAGTTTCATATATATATATATATATATATATATATATATATATATATATATATATATATATATATAGCATATATATTTCATATATATTTCATATATATATATATATATATATATATATATATATATATATAGCATGTTAAGGGCTCCAAAAGTCCCCAAAGCTTTTGTGATATGATAAAGAATAAGAAGAATAGTATTATAGAATAGTCAAGGAAAACAATATTGGGCCCTAATAAAAGAAAATAATAATACAGTGGTACCTCGAGATACGAAATTAATCCGTTCCGAGGCGGCCTTCGTATAATGAGTTTTTCGTATCTTGGAACACATTTCTCATGTAAAATGGCTAATCCGTTCCAAGCCCTCCAAAAACACCTCATTAAACAATATAAACAATGAAATAACGTAAAATGTCGAAACTTACCTTTCGAGTGAGGCTATCTCCGAAAGTGGCGGCAGAGGAGGACAAACGGCAGATAACGTACGTACACTTAACTTTACGAAAACACATACAAAATGTAAAGTTTCGGGTGCGGAGTGGCTGAGCTAAAGCACGCCAGCACGTACGTATAGAAGATGCATGATGGGAGGGATGCTGTCCAATTAGAGAGAAGGATCTCATGGCTTGGCTAGCATCAGGAACCAATGGGAGAGCAGGAGGATGGTGGCGAGGAGGAGGGTCTACTATAACTAAGATGGCGGCGTGCGGCACAAGTTTTAAAATTGTTATGGGGCGAATCTCGGACTTTCAGAAACCTTTCGTATCTTGAAAACTTTTCGTATGTAGAGCAGTAAAAATTTTCGTCTTTGCTTTCGTAACTTGGATTTTTTATAAGTTGAGCCTTTCGTATCTTGAGGTACTACTGTACTCCTTAGGAAAACAATGAGGCCTCCGCCCCTTTCAGGGTTTGGACCCTAAAAATACTTCCTTGCAAAACTTGGGGGAAATGTTTATGCTTCATTTTGATTTTGAAATAAGCTGCAGACAGTATTTTTGACTTACCTTTGGAATGAAGCATCCTGCTACTGTGGTGTCTTTGCTGGCAACTCTCGGTGGAATGAAGGTAAGAACATTTGCGAACCTCTGAACCTCATGCATCACAGCGTAGGTGTACGGCAGATGTGTCCTGTCTTCCATCAGTGGCTGACGTGTCTGTCCAATCACCTGATCAATCTCAGACTGGACTTTCTCTGTGAAACGTGAACAAGCAGAGTTTGTGGAAACACATATACACATTTTGGTCACAACTGGTAGGTCATAGGTCATATCGGCCCACCTTGCACGTCTGGATATTTGGCCATGTAGAGCAAAGCCCAGCTGAGTGATTTAGCAGTGCTTTCTGTTCCGGCTCCAAACAGATCCAACACACAGTGTATCAGGTTCTCCTCTGTGAACTCTGCCTCACTGTCCTTACACTGAGAAAGACGAGGGAGAGGATTCAACCATGGACAAACAGAGACAAAAAGAGGGTTAAACAGAAATGGCTACAGTGCCCCTACAAAAAGTTGAAATATGGGATCTGTTTTGTGTGAATTAATGATCAAATACTCAAGAAAACCCTTAAAATGAAAATCAGAAAAGATTTCTTGAAATCATTATGCCATGATCTTCTAAAACGAGTTACCTTCTCAATTTCATCCAGATAACAGTCAATGTAGTCTCTAGGACTGGAAGGGTTTCTGTCCTCTTTGTGCTTCTCGATTTCCTCCTGAAAAAAGAGCTTAAGCTTGGAGAGGTTGGCAAATGTAGTCTGGTGCTTTCCTGGCAGCAAGGACATCATGGTGGGAAACGTGTTATACAGCTGTTGAGGGACAAATACATTTGGTCATCAGTATTTCATAAATCTTTGCAGTAAAAAAAGTCACTATTTATCGAAGAAAATCTCACATTTTCAGTCCTTGTACTGAAATAACTGATTGGAATTTAGTATAATTGATCTTGCTTAGTCAACATAAAATCAAAATTTTATGATTTAAATAAAAACAAAAACATGTTCCTGGTGTAAGTCAAAGTGAATGGCACACATAATTACTCTGCCAGATTTACTAACAGCTTGTGCTAACTACTTTTAAAACTGTTTAAAGCTGTTATAAAAACTACTGTCAGGATTTACTAAAAACACACAGTGAATTAACGCTGAAAAGGCGTAGATGGATATTTTTGCATCTGGTCTTATAGGAAATGCATTCATAGGAACGTCATGGGAATGCTTTAGTGTGACTGTCTCATGAAGCACCATAAAATGTAAGTTCAGGAATGATAATGTCATGAATCAGGAGGATAAAGGTGTACCGGTAGTGTCGTCAGCAAGTGCTGTGAAATGTTGAGTGTTTTTGTGCTGGCTGCGTGTGTGTTCTTCCCTAGTCTATATGCTTCCCATGCTATATTATGGGCAGGGATACACACGCTCTCTGCTTTGTTGCTTACACTCGAGTGCACTGGCTGTGCAGATTGTGAGCAGCTTCCACTACATACGCTCTGCTCCCCTCTGGCGTTCTTTTAGGAGGCCACCCAGCCTCGCGGTCCCCTGAGTTCAGGTCCCACTGCTGCTGAGGCACAGTGATCTTTATCCTGAGAATCTTAAATATTCAAGATGGGCTCTGCCTTATCTCTGCCTTTACCAGGCAGGTCTGATTTCCCCTGTCGGGATTCACAAGCACTTCCTGTGCCAATTACTTCCAACCCAGAAGAGGCATTGGTACTACAACTGTCCAGTTCAGAGGAGCTGGATAAAGTTAGCATCCAGGCTGGAGAGGAAGACTCGCCATCTCCCTCTCCAGCTTATGAGGAGCTCATGGAGGTCCCTAGACTCAGCCTCAGCCTTTTAAAAAAGAAGCTAAGGTGGCTACCAGAAAGAGGCCCTGATGCCAAGAGTGCCGGGCCTCACAGGGCAGCCCCCTCCATCGAGATATGCACCTCAGTATACAGTACCCATGTCTCTTTGATGCCCTTAGTGGGCCACTGTACCACCCCTCTTGTCCTGAGAGCGCCAGGGCGCACAGGTCCGAGGCAAGACTTCGAGGCAAGGCTAGTTCTGTTAGTAGAGTTCTTGACACATTTGTCAGAAATCTCTCAGTGGGTCATGTGCACCATCACAAACAGCTATCTCTGCCCAGATTCAGCAGAGTCCTGCCCACCATGATGGACCCTGAGCAGGCTCTGGTCATGGAACAAGAAAAAAGCTTATTGCTTTGGAAAGGGGCCATAGAATATGTACCTCTCTCAGCCAGAGAATCCAGGCTTTACAGCCGGTACTTCATAGTCCCAAAAAAAGATTGGAGGGTTGTGTCCCATTCTCGATTTACGCTTGCTAAACCAAAGTGTAATGCAACACTGAGGCAAATAGTGACACAAATCAATTCCGAGGACTGGTTAGTCACTATAGACCTCAAGGATGCAAACTTTCACATCTCCATCCTTCCACAACACAGGTTGTCTGGGATTCGGTGTCGATGTCAGGCCGGCTTTCTCCCATGCACATCAAGCATCCTGTCAGCAGTCAACAGCATAAAGCTAGGCTAGTCACTCACTGTAAATATCACTTTCAGAGAGTGCTAAGTCGAATGGCAGCAGCTTCCAAAGTGATTCTGTTCAGGTTGCTACACGAGGCCCCGGCAGTGGTTGCTCAAAACCCGAGGGGCAACATGTTCCAAAGTATCAAGGTCACGAGGCGATGCCTGCGCACTTCAGTTATGTGGAAGAAAACCTGTGTTTCTGTCCCAAGGGCCTGTACTTGGAGTGCCCTGTTGCTGCATAATGTTGTCGACAGTTGCCTCTCTCATGGGTTGAGGGGCGATTCAGAAGGATCAATCAGCACAAGGTCTGTGGAGCAGAAAACCAACTCTCTTGGGATATAAAATTAGCAAGAGATGATGGCAGCCCGACTGGCTCTTCGAGTATTTCTCACAGACCTCAGTGGTAATCCTGTTGTTGTCCAGACAGACAACACATCGGTGGTCTCCGAGATAAATAATCACAGGGATCTGCGCTTATAAGCTGGTCCCAAGGGAAACTGTTCTCTATCAGAGCAAAACACATCCCAGGGACCCAAAACTTGGGAGCAGACATCCTGTTGAAACAGGGGCCGAGGCCCGTGGAAGAGGTTCAGGTTCAGAATACAAGTGGATCTGTTTGCATCTCGAGAGATGACTCACTGCCCACTCTGGTTCTCCCTAACTCAAACAGCTCTGCTCTGACTTGATGCTAGGGTTCAGACGTAGCCTTGGCAACATCTGTACCCAATTCCCCTGATCACTCTGCTCCCAGGAATTCTGGAGAGAGTTCGCCGTGACAAGGTCCATCTAACTTTAATTGCCCTGTGGTGGTCGGGCAGAGTGGGGTTTTCAGACTTATTATCCCTCCTCGAACTCTGTGGGAGATTCTGGTGAGGAGAGATCTCCTGTCCTAGGCAGGGGGTTTGCCCTGAACTGTGTCTAGAACTTTGGAGACTGTAGACTTGGCCTCTAAGGGGGCTCAGCTCATATGTTCTGGTCTCTCAACTGAGATTTTTGAGACCATTCTCTACTCTACATTCTTTTTTCGCTCCATCCTGCACGCCCTGAAGTGGAAACCTTTCACCTCCTGGTGCAGTGAGAGGCCGTTGAACACCAGTTATTGTCAGATAGGCACCGGGCTGGAGTTCCTGCAAGATATATTCACTGCAGGGTTATCCCCTTTTAGCCTAAAGGTTTACATGCCTGTCATAGCTTCTTACCACGTACCTCTGGGTGTTACGTCAATTGGGAGAGACCCCTTAGCTACACGTTTTCACTGTGGAGCACTGAGGCTGAGGCCAGCAGTACGTAATAAGGTTCCGGGCCCCCTTTGAACCTATCGAGGAGGCCCCAGTTAAGTTTTTAACTTTAAAAACTATGTTCCTCCTTGCTACTACATCTCTCAAGAGGATAGGCAGTCTTCAAGCCTTATCAGTTGCCCCTTTGTGCCTGATATTCACCCCTGGTATGGCAAAAGCTTTTCCTCCCCCTGGCCAGGCTTTACGCCGTAAGTACCTGCCAACAAGGCACATCCCATATTACTGCAGGAATTCTGCCCTCCACCTTTCTTAGATCATGACCAGGACATAAAGAATAGGCTCTGTCCATTGTGAGTACTGTGGTGGCATTGGCATTCTCGTTCCCATAACGCTCAGATGCAGCGCAAGAGCCCTTATAAGTGAAGTCTCAGGTTACATATATAACATACATATATAGTTCCCTAAAGAGGCCCTCCTACATGCCCTCTGGCTTCTTAATTCAGACACTTTCTAGCTGCCACTTCCGGTACACTTTTATCCTCCTGGTTCATGGTGTCATCATTCCTCGACGTACATTCACACTCAATCGATTCTATTGCGCTTCACGAGACAATCTGCTAACATGCTAAAGTGTTCTCATTGGATTTAGACACAGTGCATTTCAGACACATGCTGTATGTCAAAGAAATACAACAGTCTGAGCCATTGAGCCACTGAACCAGAACAGAGGAGACTCTCTGATAGGAGGGGTTTAGAAAGACAAACTGTTTCAGACTCTGTGATAAAAGAAGACTCATAGGAGACTCCAAAACAAAATTAGAAGCTTTTAAGATAGTTAATAGGAGCACCTTTGTGAAAATCGTCCATTAGAGAAAATTTGGTCTCATACCCGGCCCCAGACATTGATGGGCAGCTTGAAGGTGTCATCTGAATATTGCAGAAGCTCATGAAAACGATGGTTGTCATACTCAAACTTGTAGCCAAAAACCAGGCTGCATATTATATTGCCAACTGCATAGTTCAACATGTGATGAGGATTGAATGGCAAACCTTAGAAAGAAAAACAAAGAAAGAATGGCTGCAACCTGTACTTTCAATATCTTTGCCTGTAGAGAGCAGTATATACTTCTGGCCTGTTCAGATGTATAAATTAATACAGAAATTGTGTGTTCTGACCTTGCTTGGATTGAAAAGTGCTACAGACAAAGCGACACTCCTGCAGGATGGAGTTTTCAAGAGTTTTCTTGCCCACACCAAAATACTTCAGTGTTGCCACGGCAAAACGCCTCTGATGACGCCACATATGCCCACCGGAGAAGATCAAACCTTCATACAAAGGAATAAAAAGGGAAAAATCTATGACTACTAAAGTGTATTTCCATGAGGAAATGTAAATACTCTTTTTACAAGTGAAATGGTTAACATCCATTACTCATAGCTTGCCAAATTGCTGCTAGTTCTAATATTTGCGTTTCCAGATCCTTCAATCACTGTACAAACAAACAAATCAATATTTGCTGAAATCTGCCACACAAACCTTTAAGGCCCAATTATCCTATAAAGTTAGATCCTTATTCCTTTGGGAGTATATGCAGAATGACAAGAACAGTACAAGTCTGATAAGCTTTCCAACAATATCATAATGACATGGGTCTGAACATCAAATGTCAACATGTAAATGCTATCAGTCAGTTACACCGTGTGGTTCTAATATATGGTCACGCAGGAGTTTTGTATTCTGAAACAGTATGATTTCATAGTACTTGAATGAACTTTATTCTCCTTTATCAGGAGAGATAGGAAAATTAAATTTTGCACGTTACATTAGATCCAGGACTGTAATGAGCTACAGTTTTCAATGACAAAGTTTGCCATTGTAGCCACTGCAAAAGGAAATTTTACCAATTATATACAGTTCAAGTACACTGATTGGAAATGACAACAGAATGTTGATATCTTGTACAACACGGAAATGTTTCAGTTCAGTTTCAGCAATACAAATTAGTTTTGTTTGACAGTTCATGGAGCGCCTTGAATAAGAGGTTTCCTGACCTTCTACAAAAACAAAGAAGCAGTTGATGATTGATCTTGATAGAATGTAATGGTAAAAATGGTATAAATGGTGTTACTCATGGTGATGTGTACGTTGTTCTTTTAGCTGTTTTTACCTTTCCCTTTACAGATCTTGTGATTCACAGGGAAGTACGGCCGTTCAGTGAAGATGTCCGCCTGTTCCACAAACGCCTCTTTAAAAGTCTTGTATCCAGTGAGGAGGATGCAGGGCTTGTTTCCCAGATAAAATGTGCACACATCTCCATACTTCTCAGCAATCTGATCAAAATGTCAACTTGTAATGTACACAATTTATTTAATGCACATGATTCTGAAAAAGAAAGAAATTACATACTTTTGGAAAAACCTCCATTGGATCTCTAAAGCCTATATTCATTACGTTTCCAAAGAGCGGCAGAGGGAAGGGTCCTGGCGGCATGTTCTTTGACTGCACATCTCGCAGGTGTTTCACCAACAGCAGCACAAACAGAAATATCAGGAGTCCCTGAACATCCATCCACTGTCCCATCAGATGCACCAACACTGACGCCATGCTTACTGGGTCCTGAGAGATTGACAAACACAAATTATTTCTTAGTGTATAAATACTCTTTAACTGAGTGACCACATAGGTCATATTTATTGAATGAATATCACTGCATTGCAAAATGTAAAAGAAAAATGTCTGTCTTTGCTCAAATTCTGCAGATGCAATGACTGGTCAAACTAGCATTTAAATAGTTTTTTCACCCAAAAATAAACATTCTGTAATTACTCACCCTTATGTTGTTCCAAAACTGTAAGACTTTAGTTTATTTTCAGACCACAAATGATGATCTTTTTGATGAACTCAGAGTTTTCTGTAAGTATTGCTGTGTGTATTTAAGCCCTGTTTTAGCCCTGTTCAGTGTCTGTTGCTGCCACGCGAATCCCTGGTTGCTCCGTTCTAGTTTTCAAAGTTTTTGTGTGTTTTGTTGGTTAAACTTGGTTCACAATAAATATATGCTGCACATAGATTCAGTTTTTCCTCTGACTTCAGGCTGCAGTTTTTTTATTTCATTTTTTTATTTCAAAACTGTAACAATTTCTGAAACTATGGCTCCATTTTTACAAACAAAAACAACAAAACACATATTTTTGCAATTATTATTAAACAGTTATTGTAAAATAACAGTTATAAAACATAAAAAAATAGGTTCTAATTTCTAAGCAATCAAATCAGGTATATTTAAATTATAATGAAATGATTCATTAGCAATGATTTGTAAACGAGTGTGGCATTTAAATGAAAGTGTTTTAAAAATGAATGACGTGTCTAATATAAAAATGAATGATGTGTCTACTGTAGAGAACCATCTGGGTTTTTTTTGTACTTTGTAGACAACATATATACAGAGATGTGTTCAGTTCTACATTCTAATGCTTTTCAAATAAGGTACCTTTTTACAATTATAATTATTCAATAAGAATCTATTGACCAACTTTAGTTTTTATCACATTCAGAAAACTCTGACGTCGAGATTTCATCAAGAAGATCTTCATTTGTGTTCTGAAGATGAATGAAATTTCGTTTGGATGAATTTCGTTCATCACATTAACCATATGTTTCACAAATTTTTATGTACATTCACGCTATTCGTATTCACCAACAGTACTTTGATGGTCATGCTCACAAAGTTGTAGTGTATTATACTGCATTTACTACAGCAAAGGACATGAAAAGTTGCAGATAAAGGGATCAAGGTTATACTTACCGAGATGAATAACACTGATGTAGAAGCACCTAACTCTTGCTTTAAGCTTAAACTTGACATCAAATGTAAACCTGTCCGTTAAATCTGATTGGTTGATTGTAATAAATTTGGTCCAGGAGAAACATGCTCTAAACACATTCATCATAAAGAAACATACATGCTAACAAAAGAGAAAATCTTCATTTTACCTTGAGTGCTTTGAGAAGTGGCTGCTGGCAGAAGATGTTTTCTGTGAGAAAGCAGTCAGTGTTTGTCTCTTGATGGCTGCTCCAGTAATTTAAATACTGTGGAAGAATGTCACCTCACCAACACTGTTCCACGTCTTATGACGCACTGAAAACAGAGCTTTTGATGAATTGATGACCACAAAAGGGATAGCGGAAAGATAATGGTTTCAGAAACTCAAAGGAGGTGTGTGTGCTGTGGGGTTCAGAGAGGATAAAATCATGTGTTTGTTCCATTCATGAGAACCAGCACAGGGATCCTTGATTCACAAGGATGTCCTGCTTCTCAGCAGATGATGGAGAAAGACCAATCGTAAATTATGTATAAATCAAATATACAAGACATTTAAGAAAAGTAGGAAGTAACAGGTTGGTTTGGGGATTGTGTGAAACTGAAGACTGGAGTAATGATGCTGAAAATACAGCTTTAATCATTTTAATGAATTACATTTCACAATATATTACAATAGAAAACTGTTATTTGAAATTGTAATCATATTTAACGATATTACTGTTTTTACTGTATTTCCATTAAAAAAAATGCAGCCTTGCTGAGCAGAAGAGACTTCTTTCAAAAACATTTAAAACAAATTCTATCATTTAAAGGGTAATCATCAAGCACATCAGTGGGATGTCCATGAAGTAACGGTCATATTGTTTTACGTCAGGTCTCTTCAATAATTCTTTGTTAAACAGAGCAAATGAAATGTCAGATCTCTGTGGTCAGACTCTCAGCTAAAAGGAGCCAGTAAAACAGAGAGTAAAAACAGTCCCTGAATGAAATAGACAGTCTTAATTGATTTGACTTTAGCATTACAGGACAATGCAATTTTTTATTTCTTTTGCAGCGGACTCAATGGTAGAAAGAGCAGAACAAACTTCTTTGTAAATTGTTCATAAATCAGTTCTTACACACATTGGTACAAGTTGTGAGTGTGGTTGTACGAATGATTCACTCTAAACAGAAATTGTGCTTGTGTTTTCTAAGTAAGGCCATGCTTTTAGGTGGTTTCCACGGAGCACAAACTCGTTAACATTTGAAGCTTGAATCCACTGGAAGTCACTTGACTTAAACTGAAACGTTACAATAAGAACATTCCTTCGAAAATGTACACTACTGTTCAAAAGCTTAATATTTAAAAAAAAAAGTATGTTCTGCTCAACACAGATAAAAAACTACAGCAAAACCAAAAATATTATAAAATATAAATATATTTTAAAATAAATTATTTCTATGTGAATATATAGTCAAATCTAATTGTAATAAGCTGTATTTTCAGCATCAATACTCTAGTCTTCAGTGTCACATGATCCTTCAGAAATTATTCTGATATGATGATTTGCTCAAGAAATTTGTATCATTATCTACGATCAAACCCTCTAATCCCCAAGCCTTCTCCAGATCACCCTCTAGTCCCCAAGCCTGCTCCAGAACACCCTCTAGTCCCATAGTCTGCTCCAAAGTGCAATCTATTTCCAGAGTCTGCTCGAGAGTACCATCTAGTCCCAGAGTCTGCTCCAGATTACCCTCTATTCCCAGAGTCTGCTCCAGATTACCCTCTATTCCCAGAGCCTGCTCCAGAGTGCCCTCTATTTCCAGAGTCTGCTCCTGAGTACCCTCTAGTCCCAGAGCCTGCTCCTGAGTACCCTCTAGTCCCAGAGCCTGCTCCAGAGTGCCCTCTATTTCCAGAGTCTGCTCCAGAGTGCCCTCTATTTCCAGAGTCTGCTCCAGATTACCCTCTATTCCCAAAGTCTGCTCCTGAGTACCCTCTATTCCCAGAGTCTGCTCCTGAGTACCCTCTAGTCCCAGAGCCTGCTCCAGAGTGCCCTCTATTTCCAGAGTCTGCTCCAGATTACCCTCTATTCCCAGAGTCTGCTCCTGAGTACCCTCTAGTCCCAGAGCCTGCTCCAGAGTGCCCTCTATTTCCAGAGTCTGCTCCTGAGTACCCTCTCGTCCCAGAGCCTGCTCCTGAGTACCCTCTAGTCCCAGAGCCTGCTCCAGAGTGCCCTCTATTTCCAGAGTCTGCTCCAGAGTGCCCTCTATTTCCAGAGTCTGCTCCAGATTACCCTCTATTCCCAAAGTCTGCTCCTGAGTACCCTCTATTCCCAGAGTCTGCTCCTGAGTACCCTCTAGTCCCAGAGCCTGCTCCAGAGTGCCCTCTATTTCCAGAGTCTGCTCCAGATTACCCTCTATTCCCAGAGTCTGCTCCTGAGTACCCTCTATTCCCAGAGTCTGCTCCTGAGTACCCTCTAGTCCCAGAGCCTGTTCCAGAGTGCCCTCTATTTCCAGACTCTGCTCCAGAGTACCATCCAGTCCCCAAGTCTGCACCAAAGTACTCTCAAGTCCCAGAGTCTGCTCCAGAGTGCCCTCTATTTCCAGAGTCTGCTCCAGAGTACCGTCTAGTCCCCAAGCCTGTTCTAGAGTACCATCTAGTCCCAGAGTCTGCTCCAGAGTACCCTCTAGTTCCAAAAGTCTGCTCCAGAGTACCGTCTAGTCCCCAAGCCTGCTCCAGAGTGCCCTCTAGTCCCAGAGTCTGCTCCTGAGTACCCTCTATTCCCAGAGTCTGCTCCAGAGTACCCTCTAGTCCCAGAGCCTGCTCCAGAGTGCCATCTATTTCCAGAGTCTGCTCGAGAGTACCATCTAGTCCCCAAGCCTGCTCCAGAGTGCCCTCTAGTCCCAGAGTCTGCTCCTGAGTACCCTCTAGTCCCAGAGACTGCTCCAGAGTGCCATCTATTTCCAGAGTCTGCTCCAGATTACCCTCTATTCCCAGAGTCTGCTCCTGAGTACCCTCTATTCCCAGAGTCTGCTCCTGAGTACCCTCTATTCCCAGAGTCTGCTCCTGAGTACCCTCTAGTCCCAGAGCCTGCTCCAGAGTGCCCTCTATTTCCAGAGTCTGCTCCTGAGTACCCTCTATTCCCAAAGTCTGCTCCTGGGTACCCTCTATTTCCACAGTCTGCTCCTGAGTACCCTCTATTCCCAAAGTCTGCTCCTGAGTACCCTCTATTTCCAGAGCCTGCTCCAGATTACCCTCTATTCCCAGAGTCTGCTCCTGAGTACCCTCTAGTCCCAGAGCCTGCTCCAGAGAGCCCTCTATTTCCAGAGTCTGCTCCAGAGTACCATCTAGTCCCCAAGCCTGCTCTAGAGTACCGTCTAGTCCCAGAGTCTGCTCCTGAGTACCCTCTAGTTTCAAAAGTATGCTCCAGAGTACCGTCTAGTCCCCAAGACTGCTCTAGAGTACCGTCTAGTCCCAGAGTCTGCTCCTGAGTACCCTCTAGTTTCAAAAGTATGCTCCAGAGTACCGTCTAGTCCCCAAGCCTGCTCTAGAGTACCATCTAGTCCCAGAGTCTGCTCCAGAGTACCCTCTAGTTTCAAAAGTCTGCTCCAGAGTACCGTTTATTCCCAGAGTCTGCTCCTGAGTACCCTCTATTCCCAGAGTCTGCTCCTGAGTACCCTCTATTTCCAGAGTCTGCTCCAGATTACCCTCTATTCCCAGAGTCTGCTCCTGAGTACCCTCTATTCCCAGAGTCTGCTCCAGAGTACCCTCTAGTTTCAAAAGTCTGCTCCAGAGTACCGTCTAGTTTCAAAAGTATGCTCCAGAGTACCGTCTAGTCCCCAAGCCTGCTCCAGAGTACCATCTAGTTCAATAGTCTGCTCCAGAATACACTCTATTCCCAGAGTCTGCTCCTGAGTACCCTCTATTCCCAGAGTCTGCTCCTGAGTACCCTCTATTTCCAGAGTCTGCTCCAGATTACCCTCTATTCCCAGAGTCTGCTCCTGAGTACCCTCTATTCCCAGAGTCTGCTCCTGAGTACCCTCTAGTCCCAGAGCCTGCTCCAGAGTGCCCTCTATTTCCAGAGTCTGCTCCAGATTACCCTCTATTCCCAGAGTCTGCTCCTGAGTACCCTCTATTCCCAGAGTCTGTTCCAGATTACTCTCGATTCCCAGAGTCTGCTCCTGAGTACCCTCTATTCCCAGAGTCTGCTCCTGAGTACCCTCTAGTCCCATAGCCCGCTCCAGAGAGCCCTCTATTTCCGAGAGCCTGCTCCAGAGTACCGTCTAGTTTCAAAAGTATGCTCCAGAGTACCGTCTAGTCCCCAATCCTGCTCTAGAGTACCATCTAGTCCCAGAGTCTGCTCCAGAGTACAGTCTAGTCCCCAAGCCTACTCCAGAGTACCCTCTAGTTCAAGAGTCTGCTCCAGAATACACTCTAGTCCCAGAGCCTGCTCCAGAGTGCCCTCTATTTCCAGAGTCTGCTCCAGAGTACAGTCTAGTCCCCAAGCCTACTCCAGAGTACCCTCTAGTCGCAGAGTCTGCTCCTGAGTATTTCTAGTCCCAGAATCTGCTCCAGAGTGCCCTCTATTTCCAGAGTCTGCTCCAGAGTACCCTCTGGTCCCCAAGCCTACTCAAGAGTGCCCTCTATTCCCAGAGTCTGCTCCTGAGTACCCTCTAGTCCCAGAGACTGCTCCAGAGTGCCATCTATTTCCAGAGTCTGCTCCAGATTACCCTCTATTCCCAGAGTCTGCTCCTGAGTACCCTCTATTCCTAGAGTCTGCTCCTGAGTACCCTCTATTTCCAGAGTCTGCTCCAGATTACCCTCTATTCCCAGAGTCTGCTCCTGAGTACCCTCTATTCCCAGAGTCTGCTCCTGAGTACCCTCTAGTCCCAGAGCCTGCTCCAGAGTGCCCTCTATTTCCAGAGTCTGCTCCTGAGTACCCTCTATTCCCAAAGTCTGCTCCTGGGTACCCTCTATTTCCACAGTCTGCTCCTGAGTACCCTCTATTCCCAAAGTCTGCTCCTGAGTACCCTCTATTTCCAGAGCCTGCTCCAGATTACCCTCTATTCCCAGAGTCTGCTCCTGAGTACCCTCTAGTCCCAGAGCCTGCTCCAGAGAGCCCTCTATTTCCAGAGTCTGCTCCAGAGTACCATCTAGTCCCCAAGCCTGCTCTAGAGTACCGTCTAGTCCCAGAGTCTGCTCCTGAGTACCCTCTAGTTTCAAAAGTATGCTCCAGAGTACCGTCTAGTCCCCAAGCCTGCTCTAGAGTACCATCTAGTCCCAGATTCTGCTCCAGAGTACCCTCTAGTTTCAAAAGTCTGCTCCAGAGTACCGTCTAGTTTCAAAAGTATGCTCCAGAGTACCGTCTAGTCCCCAAGCCTGCTCTAGAGTACCCTCTAGTTCAAGAGTCTGCTCAAGAATACACTCTAGTCTCAGAGCCTGCTCCAGAGTGCCCTCTAATTCCAGAGTCTGCTCCAGAGTACAGTCTAGTCCCCAAGCCTGCTTTAGAGTACCATCTAGTCCCAGAGTCTGCTCCAGAGTACCCTCTAGTTTCAAAAGTATGCTCCAGAGTACCGTCTAGTCCCCAAGCCTGCTCTAGAGTACCATCTAGTCCCAGAGCCTGCTCCAGAGTGCCCTCTATTTCCAGAGTCTGCTCCTGAGTACCCTCTATTCCCAGAGTCTGTTCCAGATTACTCTCTATTCCCAGAGTCTGCTCCTGAGTACCCTCTATTCCCAGAGTCTGCTCCTGAGTACCCTCTAGTCCCAGAGCCCGCTCCAGAGAGCCCTCTATTTCCGAGAGCCTGCTCCAGAGTACCGTCTAGTTTCAAAAGTATGCTCCAGAGTACCGTCTAGTCCCCAAGCCTGCTCTAGAGTACCATCTAGTCCCAGAGTCTGCTCCAGAGTACAGTCTAGTCCCCAAGCCTACTCCAGAGTACCCTCTAGTTCAAGAGTCTGCTCCAGAATACACTCTAGCCCCAGAGCCTGCTCCAGAGTGCCCTCTATTTCCAGAGTCTGCTCCAGAGTACAGTCTAGTCCCCAAGCCTACTCCAGAGTACCCTCTAGTTCAAGAGTCTGCTCCAGAATACACTCTAGCCCCAGAGCCTGCTCCAGAGTGCCCTCTATTTCCAGAGTCTGCTCCAGAGTACAGTCTAGTCCCCAAGCCTACTCCAGAGTACCCTCTAGTCGCAGAGTCTGCTCCTGAGTATTTCTAGTCCCAGAATCTGCTCCAGAGTGCCCTCTATTTCCAGAGTCTGCTCCAGAGTACCCTCTGGTCCCCAAGCCTACTCCAGAGTGCCCTCTATTCCCAGAGTCTGCTCCAGATTACCCTCTATTCCCAGAGTCTGCTCCTGAGTACCCTCTATTCCCAGAGTCTGCTCCTGAGTACCCTCTAGTCCCAGAGCCTGCTCCAGAGTGCCCTCTATTTCCAAAGTCTGCTCCAGAGTACCGTCTAGTTTCAAAAGTATGCTCCAGAGTACCGTCTAGTCCCCAAGCCTGCTCTAGAGTACCATCTAGTCCCAGAGTCTGCTCCAGAGTACCCTCTAGTTTCAAAAGTCTGCTCCAGAGTACCGTCTAGTCCCCAAGCCTGCTCTAGAGTACCCTCTAGTTCAAGAGTCTGCTCCTGAGTATTTCTAGTCCCAGAATCTGCTCCAGAGTGCCCTCTATTTCCAGAGTCTGCTCCAGAGTACCCTCTGGTCCCCAAGCCTACTCAAGAGTGCCCTCTATTCCCAGAGTCTGCTCCTGAGTACCCTCTAGTCCCAGAGACTGCTCCAGAGTGCCATCTATTTCCAGAGTCTGCTCCAGATTACCCTCTATTCCCAGAGTCTGCTCCTGAGTACCCTCTATTCCTAGAGTCTGCTCCTGAGTACCCTCTATTTCCAGAGTCTGCTCCAGATTACCCTCTATTCCCAGAGTCTGCTCCTGAGTACCCTCTATTCCCAGAGTCTGCTCCTGAGTACCCTCTAGTCCCAGAGCCTGCTCCAGAGTGCCCTCTATTTCCAGAGTCTGCTCCTGAGTACCCTCTATTCCCAAAGTCTGCTCCTGGGTACCCTCTATTTCCACAGTCTGCTCCTGAGTACCCTCTATTCCCAAAGTCTGCTCCTGAGTACCCTCTATTTCCAGAGCCTGCTCCAGATTACCCTCTATTCCCAGAGTCTGCTCCTGAGTACCCTCTAGTCCCAGAGCCTGCTCCAGAGAGCCCTCTATTTCCAGAGTCTGCTCCAGAGTACCATCTAGTCCCCAAGCCTGCTCTAGAGTACCGTCTAGTCCCAGAGTCTGCTCCTGAGTACCCTCTAGTTTCAAAAGTATGCTCCAGAGTACCGTCTAGTCCCCAAGCCTGCTCTAGAGTACCATCTAGTCCCAGATTCTGCTCCAGAGTACCCTCTAGTTTCAAAAGTCTGCTCCAGAGTACCGTCTAGTTTCAAAAGTATGCTCCAGAGTACCGTCTAGTCCCCAAGCCTGCTCTAGAGTACCCTCTAGTTCAAGAGTCTGCTCAAGAATACACTCTAGTCTCAGAGCCTGCTCCAGAGTGCCCTCTAATTCCAGAGTCTGCTCCAGAGTACAGTCTAGTCCCCAAGCCTGCTCTAGAGTACCATCTAGTCCCAGAGTCTGCTCCAGAGTACCCTCTAGTTTCAAAAGTATGCTCCAGAGTACCGTCTAGTCCCCAAGCCTGCTCTAGAGTACCATCTAGTCCCAGAGCCTGCTCCAGAGTGCCCTCTATTTCCAGAGTCTGCTCCTGAGTACCCTCTATTCCCAGAGTCTGTTCCAGATTACTCTCTATTCCCAGAGTCTGCTCCTGAGTACCCTCTATTCCCAGAGTCTGCTCCTGAGTACCCTCTAGTCCCAGAGCCCGCTCCAGAGAGCCCTCTATTTCCGAGAGCCTGCTCCAGAGTACCGTCTAGTTTCAAAAGTATGCTCCAGAGTACCGTCTAGTCCCCAAGCCTGCTCTAGAGTACCATCTAGTCCCAGAGTCTGCTCCAGAGTACAGTCTAGTCCCCAAGCCTACTCCAGAGTACCCTCTAGTTCAAGAGTCTGCTCCAGAATACACTCTAGCCCCAGAGCCTGCTCCAGAGTGCCCTCTATTTCCAGAGTCTGCTCCAGAGTACAGTCTAGTCCCCAAGCCTACTCCAGAGTACCCTCTAGTCGCAGAGTCTGCTCCTGAGTATTTCTAGTCCCAGAATCTGCTCCAGAGTGCCCTCTATTTCCAGAGTCTGCTCCAGAGTACCCTCTGGTCCCCAAGCCTACTCCAGAGTGCCCTCTATTCCCAGAGTCTGCTCCAGATTACCCTCTATTCCCAGAGTCTGCTCCTGAGTACCCTCTATTCCCAGAGTCTGCTCCTGAGTACCCTCTAGTCCCAGAGCCTGCTCCAGAGTGCCCTCTATTTCCAAAGTCTGCTCCAGAGTACCGTCTAGTTTCAAAAGTATGCTCCAGAGTACCGTCTAGTCCCCAAGCCTGCTCTAGAGTACCATCTAGTCCCAGAGTCTGCTCCAGAGTACCCTCTAGTTTCAAAAGTCTGCTCCAGAGTACCGTCTAGTCCCCAAGCCTGCTCTAGAGTACCCTCTAGTTCAAGAGTCTGCTCCAGAATACACTAGTCTCAGAGCCTGCTCCAGAGTGCCCTCTATTTCCAGAGTCTGCTCCAGAGTACAGTCTAGTCCCCAAGCCTGCTCTAGAGTACCATCTAGTCCCAGAGTCTGCTCCAGAGTATCCTCTAGTTTCAAAAGTCTGCTCCAGAGTACAGTCTAGTCCCCAAGCCTACTCCAGAGTACCCTCTAGTTCAAGAGTCTGCTCCAGAATACACTCTAGTCCCAGAGCCTGCTCCAGAGTGCCCTCTATTTCCAGAGTCTGCTCCAGAGTACAGTCTAGTCCCCAAGCCTACTCCAGAGTACCCTCTAGTCGCAGAGTCTGCTCCTGAGTATTTCTAGTCCCAGAATCTGCTCCAGAGTGCCCTCTATTTCCAGAGTCTGCTCCAGAGTACCCTCTGGTCCCC
The DNA here is from genome assembly GCA_037043235.1 of Rhodeus uyekii. Lineage (NCBI taxonomy): Eukaryota > Metazoa > Chordata > Actinopteri > Cypriniformes > Acheilognathidae > Rhodeus > Rhodeus uyekii. Next base: position 1,346,158 of record JAWRVZ010000075.1, on the reverse strand, counting down.
AAGCCTACTCCAGAGTGCCCTCTAGTCCCAGAGTCTGCTCTAGAATACCCTCTAATCCCAGAGTCTGCTCCAGAGTACTCTCTAGTAGCAGAGTCTTCTCCAGAGTACCCTCGATTCCCAGAGTCTGCTCCTGAGTACCCTCTAGTCCCAGAGTCTGCTCCAGAACACCCACTATTTCAAAAGTCTGCTCCTGAGTACCCTCTCATCTTAATTTGTTCATGGGCAATAAATTAGATGTTTGTGGTTTGCTATTGGTCGATTTGTGTGAGTCAATGTGAGTGACAGGTTGCCATACCAGTAAACAAGTCACCAGACAAAAGAACAGCTGTCGTTGCAAGAAGAGGGAAACTTATTTTAATAAAAAATTATGGGGCATGTGAATAAAAATAATAATAATACAGATGAATCATTTATAATACATACTGCAATCTTCAATAAAAACAAGAATAGTCAATTTTATTGGAACTTTAATTTCCAAGATACCTGATCTTCTCTAGTTGACAAAATCTGGATGCTTCAGTACAGCAGACAATGAGGTGATTGTAGCTCAGATCCAGCTCTCTGAAATGTGAAGGGTTTGATCTCCGAGCTGAACTGCCTTCTTCAGGTCAGCTACACTATGGATAATCTACAGAGAGTGAAGCAAATATTATCTGTGACATCAGAGCTGATACCATACAAATTCAATAACTCGTTATAACTTTCAATTCGTAGAAAGAGATGAAGAAAATGTTTGCTGCAGAGTTTAATTCAATTCTAAACAGTAACATTGATTGTGAGTTTATTTGCATGCAATGCCTGCTTTGTTTCAGGAGCCGGCTGGTCATGTGATCTTGACATGACTCCATGTAAGATAATGCTTTTTGGCTACTGGTATGGTTTGAAACATGGTATTCTGAAATACTGGGATACTTGAAAATGCATTAAAACGTAGCAATATTTTTATCATTGTTAATATTATTTGTGTTTTCTTTCATCTCTGTATAATGTACAACTGTGCATTTATTTTTGCATGGACAGAAAATGAGAGGGTTATGTATTTATATTTTTTTAAGGTATACATGGTTCTTTGTTTTGAGGTCTACAGTAAATTAACTGAAAAGATTTTAAAAGATTAAAATGCAAGCACAGATTTCAAAATACAGTGGAGTTCACTTATCTCGAGTCACGGTTAACTCACCAATACTATTATGTCGACGTTTTTGAAGTGGAACCGCCAAACTCCCTATTTGTCTCATTATTTTCTTGTGGATTATGTCGATTCTGTTATGTTGCCAAATCCTAGTATCTCAAGCAAAAATGCGGGACTTATACTCCACTTCACATGGTTATCTCGTGACAGAGTTCACTGCGCAGTTCGCGTTGCACGCAGCAGATCCGCCCAGATGCAGGCAGAGCAGATATTCACTCCTCCACGTGCAAATGAATCGCGCATGTCCGGCAAGCCGCCACTGGCTGATTACGCAATGGCAGTAAGGCATGTCAAAAGTTCTTTGTCTAAAAAATAATTAAATCACTGCACAAATATAAATCGCTGCATTTGTTTGACTCACCTCAGTCACGTACTCTCGTCCACTGCGTGTGCGCCTGTCTGCAAACAAAGCTAACTAGCTGGCTTGTTTATCATGTCTCAGTCAAAACTGTACACCCAAAAATACAGGAAGGAGTGGGAATCAAACCCTGAATTCCAAGGCTGGTTAAAGCCGTTTATTGGTGATAATATGTGGGCACACTTGTTATACAGACAGAAAGCAAGAAAGTATGCAATCTAGTACAGCCACACAACGCGCACGCACGCAGGCACACACACAGGCGTGCGTACGCACGCACCCACACACACAAACACATCCCTGTTTCTGACACGCGGTCTGCTCAGCGCCGCTGCAGATTGAAGAGCTGAGGTTATTAAAAGACGGGACGAAGCCGAATTTGTTGAGAAAGCACATTAGGCAGAACGCAAGAAAGTATGCAATCTAGTACAGCGTGATGACCTCACGAATATGTTATGACTGTTTACGCTGTGAGCGAAATTGTGTTTGCAATGTAGGAGAATATAATTGAAGGTTTGTATCGAGAATCGAAGGTTTTTTAATTGTATACTGGTAAATCTCTGCTGTTCGTTGGTGCACATATGCCTTTTGTTGTTAGCAAACATATACAGTGTATGTACATTTTTATAGCATGCCGATAGCTTCATCTAATACATAGATATATTGGGTGTAGGTTATCTCGCTAAACGGTTATCTCAATGCTTTTTTGCAACCCACGAGGCCGTCGACATAACCGAACTCCACTGTATTTTGTACAGGCCTTATTCTTTTTTCAGCTAATCACTTTGACTTTTTGACAAGTGTTTTCTGAAAACTTGTGTAATGACCTTCTCCACTAGGTGGTGCTATCAGCTCAACACATGTTGGTGACATTTGAACCAATGAAAATGCTTAAAAGAAATTATTGACAGACTGTCATTCTTAATATCTCAAGCTTGTGATTGTGATAGCAAGCGGCTGGTCTCGTACCCTACTCCAGATGAAGATAGGAAGCTGTAAGTTATCATATAAATACTTATGCATTTAATACAATTTATGATCAACATAGTTCATACTCAGTCAATCCTGTCTCCCAAGAAGCTTAGTCAACAATCAAACTAGCAAAACAACAATGAGATAAAAAAGGCACATGCATTGCTAAGAGATTTCAGAAAATGTCTTCATAAGAGGACAGATGAACTCATGCTTAACCTGCAGAAAGAAACTTGCACTTGTATATTGTTGCCTGTAGAGGGCAATACATACTTTCTATACATGCAATTGATTCCACAAGACCTGAATTAAACCTAAAATGTAACAACATGAATTCTATATGTTAACAAAACAAGTCTGAAGTCTTCAATGTTACTCAATGACCTTGTTCAGGAGTTTTAGACTTCTAGGGTTTAGAGTTAATAGAGCAAAACATGGAATATGGTGTCAGTGGACATACAAAGACCTACATGAACAGAATGAAGATGGCAAAGGTCAGATTTCAAGAGCAAAAGCAAACTAACAGCCTGCACAGCCCAAACTCTATTTTGGTCAGGATTTACTCGACACATAACCAGACATTTCATCCTTCCCATCAGATTGTTCTACCATAACTTACTGCTCATGAGCACATCAATATTTCATTTTTATTTAAAAAAATGTTTGCATTGTTTTAAGGGTAGGATAAGGTTTATATAAATATGACCATATAAATATGTTTGTTGGTTTAGTTGGAAGTTACAGTGTGAACATTAGATACATTACCAGACCAGCTTTCATATTTTGCTCAAATATGTCACATGATCTTTGACATGTAATGTATTGAACTGGATCATTTTCTCATCTCTAATATAAAGAACTGTGAATACATTACTATGAAAATAAAATGCAAAAAATTATTTTCTGATGCCCTAATATTCTACAGTTTACAAATAGTATGATAATGGAAGTATATTCATGTGCATATAGCTTCATTTAAAACTTTGGGGTCACGGTCAGTAAAAAAAAAGTCAGTACAAGCCAGTCATGTTTGACATTACATCAGAACTGAACTGAAGAATTAGGATCTCACCTGAGAGCCCCATCATCATCGACCGTAACTAAACGAGCCAATGCACACTGGCATGCTAGATTCGCATGGCACGCTCCGCCCCGCAAAGGAAGAGCACAAAGTGTGTGGCTGTCAGAGCAGAAACAGAAGCTGATGTGTCTTCATATGTAAATTGCAAGAGCATATTTTTTCATTAGTTCAAAAGATCTAAAAAACAAAACATAAAAAAAGTTTTTTTCTCCCCTTGAAGAAAGGGACTTTTGGAAGAAGAGACTTTTGTGAACGGTTATGTGTCTCCTTCATCATTTTAATAGGAGGTGTAAACAGGACCGAAATGACATCTGCCAAAGATACGACAAGGATCCAATCGAGACTTAAAATTAGTTATCATAGCACCACCTAAAGTACTATTCAAAAGATTGGGGTCAGAAAGATTTCTCTTGATTGTTAATACTTTTATTTAACAAATGATTGATCAAATATGACAGTTGATCAAATAAGGCATGTATAATGCAAAATAATGCAAATAAGGCATGTATAATTTTAGTACCGTGAACTCATTGACATGTTCAAGAAACCAATTTGAAATGGTTCAATCATCCTGCTGGAAGTAGCATGAGAGGATGGTCAAAAATTGTTGGACATGGTCAGAAACAATGCTCAGGTAGGTCGTGGCATTTAAACAATGCCCAATTGGCACTAAGGGGCCTAAAGTGTGCCAAGAAAACATCCCTCATACCATTACACCACCACCACCAGCCTGCACAGTGGACTCTACCATCTAACAGAAATCGAGAAATCGAGACCAGGCAACATTTTTCCAGTCTTCAACTGTCCAATTTTGGTGAGCTCGTGCAAATTGTAGCTTCTTTTTCCTATTTGTAGTGGAGATGAGTGGCACCCTGTGGGGTCTTCTGCTGTTGTAGCCCATCCACCTCAATGTTGTGCGTGTTGTGGCTTCACAAATATTTCAAAACTGTCACAATATTTCTGCTTTTACTGTATATAAAAAAAACACACAAAAAAGTATGCAGCCGTGGTGAGCAGATGAGACTTCTTTAAAAAAGATTTTTAAAATCTTACTCACTACATTTTTAACATTAGAGTCGGGCAGGTCTGAGTGCTAAACTCTGAGTATCTCATCAAGTTTGTTTTGACACCTAGACAGTATAGGAGCAGAAAAATAATACAGAAGAAGAAAATCAGATACATTTCTTATCAATAACGCATTACATCCCTTCAGTAATTAAGTTTGAATTAAGTGAGCTGTAGCTGTGGGTTCCTTTGGGAGTAGAACCTATGTACATGAACACTGGCGCTTGAACATGATTAAGGAGAAGAACTGCATTAAGGAAACTGATTTTCAAATGATTAAAATATATACTATCGAGGCACAGCAAGTATCTGGAAGGGTTCCGGGCCAGACGAGACACTTATAGATCCTTTCAGACTCAGCGTTTGTCCCTCAAGAGGCAGAAAGGTAAAACGCTGCATCAGAGACGTGAAGAAGAGGAAGAGCTCCATTCGAGCGAGCTGCTCACCCGGACACATCCTCTTACCTGGAAATCACGGTCTGGATCAGTAAACGTTCATAATCTGAGTAAACGGATGACGATAGAGTAGTATGGACATACCCTACCTATTGAAAAGGGGATGAAAGTGTCTTTCTTCAAAAACATGCCATTTTCATCTAGAAAGTGTGCAGGATTGAATTTATACGGAGTGCTGTACTCATTCTTGTCCTGTAGGATTGTCTTTAGCAACGGCATCACTATTACATCCTGTAATAACAAAAAATGTAATTGTAGAGAACCATAAAGCCCAATAATTCTCAGAAATTTCCCCTCCCATTAGCACTTTATGGTTTTGCGCTCTCATGCTAATTTAAAAGGGAAACTCCAACAAATTCCCAGAAGAAAACTCAAGACTACAATAAAGGCATTTCAGGGACATTTCAGAAACACTTACAGAGAGGAACTCTTGCTGGATGCATTTACCAGAGTTTTTTCATGCAGAAACAGCATCATTACAGACTAAAGCAAGATGAGTGTGTAAAAAGCATAATAGGACCTCTTACTTTTTTAAGTAGTACATAACTGACCTTGTTTAGTCACATAAATGCTGTGTGTTACATAACAAAAATGCAATGACCTTCGGTATAGGTTGTCCTCCCACTGTTGTGTCCTTGTTGGCCACTCTGGGAGGCGTAAAGGTAACAATGTTTGCGAACCTCTGAATTTCATGGATCACAGCGTAGGTGTAGGGCAGATTTGTTCGGTCATCCATTATTGGTTGGCGTGTCTGTCCGATCACTTGACTGATCTCAGACTGGACTTTCTCTGAAAGAAAATAGTCAACAAAGAAGATTCTAACTTTTAATAATAATAATAATTCATTACATTTATATAGCGCTTTATCAAAGTCTCTCAAAGTCGCTTTACATGGAAGGGGGAATCTCCTCAACCGCCACTAGAGTGCAGCATCCACCTGGATGATGCGACGGCAGCCATATTGCGCCAGAACGCTCACCACAAACTAGCTTTATTGGTGGAGAGGAGACAGAGTGATGAAGCCAATCAGAGAAAGGGGATGGTTAGGAAGCCATGATGGACATATTTGGCCAGAATGCCCCTACTCTTGCGAAAGACATCCTGGGATTTTTAATGACCACAGAGAGTCAGGACCTCGGTTTATCGTCTCATCCGAATGACGGTGCTCATTTCAGTACAGTGTCCCCGTCACTATACTGGGGCGGTAGGACTCACATAGACCAGAGGGTGAGCACCCCCTGCTGGCCTCCTAACACCACTTCCAGCAGCAATCAGTCTCCCATCCAGGAAACGACCACACACATCCCCGCTTAGCTTTTGTGAGCAACCAGTCGTAGGCTAGAGGGTGACATTGCTGCCGGCGTGTATTTTTGTGTATTTTTATGAGAACAAGCAATAGGAAGTCACATTTCTTGACTTACTGACATCTTACCTTGCACGTCGGGATACTTGATCATGAAAAGCAAAGCCCATCTAAGTGTATTAGAGGTGGTTTCAGTTCCGGCACCGAACAGATCCATCACACATTGCATCAGGTTTTCCTCTGTGAACTCTGCCTCACTGTCCTTACACTGGGAATGATGAAACACAAAAAACTTCCCATTAGACAATATATATATATATATATATATATATATATATATGAATGAAGAAATGCCATTTTGACAGTAAAGGTGACGTGACCTCAGTTTAAGTGACTGTGTGGATCAATAGTCTTATCTTCTACTTTAATTCAAGTTGCAGGTCAAAAAAACATGCATGAACATCAGAAGGTATGTTGAAAGATAGAATACCAAAAGATACTCTCAGTGTTCTGTCACATTCAGCCTAGTCACTTCTTGGTTTTGTGGCAGAGCTCTGACAGTACCGTGATGTCTCGTCTTTTGTGTGAGCAGAAAGTTTGGTAGTCGCTCGAGCCGTCTGCTTTTTGTCCACGTGATCTGTCTTGTGTTGCAGGCTTTCATGTTGTCTTGTTTTATGTGGACACGCAGCCTGTGAGTGTCTCATTGAGTAAGGTTCGTCTCATGTTCTGTGTGAGCGCATGGCTTGACATGTGAATTTCTTGTGCCTGTTTCTTGTGAATTTCTCTCCTGTCACGTGTGACCCCGCCCGTCTTGTTTCCTCATTATTGGTTTTTCTTTTGCCCCACCCGTTCTCCATCATTTATTTGCCTTGTGTTCCCATCTTGGGTCCTCGCTTCATCCCTTCATCCCCCACACACTTGACAGATACCATAACCCATATCATGTCTCATGTAATTTAGCTGTGTTTCAACCTTTTTTTTTTTATCTTAACACTTTAGGTATACTTTGGCATTTGAAGATATAAACTTAACATATATTCAGTTTGAAAGGTTCATATTCTAAATAAATTGGTGTCATTTCAGCTCCAGCACTTTTTCACTAAGAAGAATTTGGAACTGGTGACAAGTGGTTAAGGTTGGGCAAGTTTGCATTTTCCAATAAGCTGGAAGATGGTGTAATTATACGATCACTATAGGAGGTGCAAACGCATGTTCCAACTCCCAATAAAGGAATATAAATACACCAGGGCATCTTAGGACAACTCTACCTTCTCAATTTGATCCAGATAACAGTCAATGTAATCTCTGGGGTTGGACGGGTCTCTCTCCTCCTTGTGTTTTCTGATTTCCTTCTGCAGGAAGGGCTGAAGTTTAGACATGCTGGCGAATGCCTTCTGGTGTTTTCCTGGCAGCAGCGACATGAGGGTGGGAAACTGATTATATAACTGTAAAGAGACAAACAGAGGACAAATATTCAAACAAGGCAACACTTTCACAAGCACAATTCCTTCAATGAAGCTGATGTTGATAGCATTTGTCAATACCTTTATTTTAGTTTCACTTGTTTTTGTATTGATGTTTATTTTTAAGTTGTTAGCTTTGTGTATGACATTGTGATCGCTCATACCCGACCCCAGTTTGAGATGGGAAGCTGTAAGAAGTCATCCACATACTTCTGCATCAGATAAAACTGATGGTCGTCATACTCAAACCTGTGACCAAACACCAACCCGCTGATTATATTAGCCACGGCATTGGTCACGACATGATGAGGGTCAAAGGGCAAACCTAGAAACACAAGAGCAAACTAAAAAGTGCTTTAAGTGCAATAAAATGTAAGAACAGAAAACCTGAAAAACAAACAAACATCTAAGAAACACCTAAAATCTAAATGTCAGAGAACACTAATATTTCCATCCACATGCTAAATGCCACATATTTCCCACCTGTTTGACCTTCATAAAGACACTTGCGCTTGCAGATAGTGTCCTCTAGAGGATAGTATTCACACACAGCTCTTTAAGACTTGATTATGACATTGAACTAAAATTTCATTCCATGGTTATAATGCATTTTTAGATTATTTGATGAAAAACAAAAAAAAGGAATAAAAGTGCATTCATTCTGTTTTCATATTTTCTGGAGTTTTTAAAAAGAATGACAGTAAATCTTGCTTGTGAAGAGAAAAAATTTTTTTTTGCAATAAAAGGATGCTCACTGACCTTTTTCAGTCTGTAGAGACTCACAAAGAAAGCGACACTCCAGCAGGATGGAGTTTTCTAGAGTTTTCTTCCCCACACCAAAGTATTTCAGTGTCGCCAGAGCAAAACGCCTCTGATGACGCCACATATGCCCACTTGACATAATTAGACCTATAAAGAAAGATCGATTTTTTTTAAAGTTTAAGATTTTTGCATTTGAAGTTTTTGATCAAGCATGGCGTCAAGCATGGAAACTTCTTCTCCATCTGTACCTTTCCCTTTACTGAGCTTATCAACTATGGGGAAGTGCGGCCGGTCTGTGAAGATGTCCGCCTGTTCCACAAACGCCTCTTTGAAAGTCTCGTATCCAGTGAGGAGAATGCAGGGCTTGTTTCCCAGATAAACTGTGCACACATCTCCATACCTCTCAGCAATCTGATCAACATGATCCTCACAATATACATCCACATAAAATAACTTTACATCTTTGCATGCGTGCCATGTGACTTACCCTCTGAAAGGAGGCCAGTGGATCACTAAACCCTATATTCATTACGTTTCCAAAGAGCGGCAGAGGGAAGGGTCCTGGCGGCATGTTCTTTGACTGCACATCTCGCAGGTGTTTCACCAACAGCAGCACAAACAGAAATATCAGGAATCCCTGAACATCCATCCACTGTCCCATCAGATGCACCAACACTGACGCCATGCTTACTGAGTCCTGAGAGGCCATTACACACAAACATTTATAATGTGGCAAAAGATTTCAAATTCAATTAAACGCTGACAAAAATATTAAAGAGTCTATATTATGGCCTTTTTGTTTTTGTTTTCCTGCTCGAATGTTCAAAAATATTCATATTTGTCATTGTTTCTGATATTTGGCCAAAAATTATCGCTTGTCAACTATGGTCGCAAGTTCCGTCGTTATCAGCATAGTTTAAGGACTCTGTATTTCCCAAAACCATCCAACGAACATTCGCAAAACAGCATTGCAAAGTTGTGATTGGAAGCATAGTTTCTTGTTTCTGTACAACATCTGGACTTAATATGTCCATATCTTGAACAAAACAAGCAAGCTGACATTCAGTGTAATCTATATCTGTAAGGGTTCTTCACTTCAGTTTGGGTTTCTAGTGTGTTGGTTGACAGAGCTCTGACTCTGTGTCTTGTTATTATGTAACCCCGCCCATCTTGTTCCCTTGTTTCCCTTAATTGATCCCAGATGTTTCTGCTCGTTACCTTCCTCATGTGTTCCCTATTTAATCCCTGTGTGTTTGTTGTTCGGTGTCGCGTCGCTGTCTTTCTATGTGATTCGATGTGTGTCTGGTCTACTCCTTCTTTCCTTCCTTCCTTCCTTCCTTCCTTCCTTCCTTCCTTCCTTCCTTCCTTCCTTCCTTCCTTCCTTCCTTCCTTCCTTCCTTCCTTCCTTCCTTCCTTCCTTCCTTCCTTCCTTCCTCCCCCCCTCGGAGCAATTTTATTTTTATTACAATAAATATCCCTTCACAGCCGCATCTCTGTGTCCTCCCTACCGATCTGTGACAATATCATTTATTTTTAATATATAAAAATGTAATTTACTTATTTTAGTTTGTCGAGATAACAGACGTATGCCATTAAGAGTTGTGTGAGTAAACCTCACTCTCCCGGCCTCAAGAGGTCCTTGTCAACACCCCTGCCTCCCATGCCAGAGACCCTGGTTTGAGGGATTTAAATCAAAGAGATTTAAACCACCATTTCTGAAGAGTGCGCATGTGTGTACATCCTTTAGTGCGTAAAAATGAGCCTACGATTGAAATAGGAAATTAAACAAAATAACAGAGATATTTTGAACTGTCCTGAACTTTCAGACGCTGCATACAGAACTAGGACATGAAACAAGGCAGGGAGAAAATACTCCTCATTATCATAAAGGTCCCATCGAGGAACTCAGACCTGATAAATCAATTCCAACAGGACGTTATATTACACACTTGACCTTGTGAACGCACGACTGCGTCAGTTATCAATGTTTATGACAGCAGATATGCATGATGTGGCCTAGTTTCCTACTGATGTTTACTGTTATTATTGTTAGCAGGACAAATGTTTAACAGAGAAAGTCCTTTCATCTCAATGTCAGAAAGACATCTGACGACTAACTGAATAAACCTGAATTAACAAGTACAAGCAGAACGGCTGTTGGGTCAGAAACACAAACATCTTACATGCTAATATGGGCTAATTACAGTCGCTTTTCCCCTTCCCCATTTAAGGAACTGCGGTAACGTTTCATAATCTGTTAAAACACGCTTCATTAATTTTAATAAGCCAGGAGATAATTGGCTGTTCTCAATGGGAGATCAAACTTGAGCAATGTGTGCATCAACAATCATGTAAAAAGTATTTTGCAAAACGTCAGCTTTCATAAATTTCAACATTTGTTCATTTCCATAAACGTTAGAAAATATTTGTCCAAAGTAAATAATAATAATAATTGTTTGCAAGCACCAACAAATTATTGCTTTGCTTTTCTTTAGACATTAGATCCAAATCAACAGCTAGATTTGAAAAATTATTAACAAACATTTAAATGACTTCAATTCCGAAATTGAAAATATTTAAGTAATTTACATAAATAAAATAATTAATCCTGATTTGACTAATGCATTTTTTGTATGACATGCCATACTGAAATGTTGTAATGTTATACTTTATATTTAATAAGTCATAAACTATTTCTAAAAAGAATTGTAAAAACAGAATTTAGCACTAATTTTAATCTGGCATTTCAGTCACAACCTTGTACCTCAGTTATAGTATAGCTTTTTATTCAGAGTTATATTTATTGTAAGTATAGCTGATTTGACTTCACGGTTATAATAATTAGAAACGAAGTTGGACTTGAAGACTAAAAGTTGGACTTTACTACTCGTTTTTACTGCACAAACACAACAATCAGCGAAGCGTTAAAGTCAAATGATCGTTGCATTGCACGGACGCCGGTCGGGATCTCTGTACTTACGAGAATGATGTTTATTTCGCCGGAAATATAAATAAATACGTATATATATAACGTACAGCTGCTCTGTGAAAAATTTAAGGAAGAGATTACACAAGAGATTGTTTGATGACGTCACATTGTCTCCGCCTACTGTTCAAAGTCACAGCGCACAAATTCTGAATAAAACCGACATATTTTCTATCCATTTCTACAATGTACATATTATTTTACATTTGTAACATTATACTTATACTAAAACTTATATTTTGATGATTATATTAAATTAATATATATATTTATATATATATATATATATATATATATATATATATATATATATGATTCTCTCTCTCTCTCTCTCTCTCTCTATATATATATATATATATATATATATATATATATATAAAGAGAGAGAGAGAGAGAATAATTAAAAATATGCATATTAAGTAGCTTACATTTGTAACATTATGCGTATTACAACAAATAAATTAATAAAGAGAGAGAGATTAAAAATGTTCAACAGTGTGTCAAAATGGGAAAGCCTTTGTATGTTGCTTAAATCATTTTGTGCTAAAGACTGAATCACTGAAGAAGAAGAAGAAGAAGAAGAAGAAGAAGAAGCCATTAATAGCTTTTTCATGTATTTTTAAAGACAATTTCTTAAATGTGCTGAGCTTTATTGTGGAGCCAAAAAAATACATGAATGTCAAGTTGTTTTAGATCAATTTGACATTACGTCACACATTTATTTACACATTTAAGGTGTCTTTTGTGATGTTTAAATGCAGGACGTGACATGACAAGAACTTTTCTGTTGTTCTACAACGTTTGTAATATATTTCGATTACTGTAACATGGCATGACCGAACACATGGATCACAGAACGATCTTTGCATTTGACAAAACAACTACAGTTATGCAGCAAAGGTCAAAACTAATTGTCAGTATGGCAGGAGTAACCAGATACATTGCCTAGAGTTATTTTTTCACCTTTACTGTTGAAAATGTATGAAGGACAGAACAGCAGAAGTCAACAAATCCTTCAGTCTAACATCTCAATCTTATTTTTGAAACAATTATGAGGGATATTTCATTTTTGACAACCATTTAAAAACATAATGCTCAGATATGAAGCTTAGATATGATGATCTGAAATTATAGCCCTTAGTTGTGTAGTAAACAGAGATATTAGTCTTTTTAGATGTACAACTCTGTTGATTTATTATCAAAAGCCATCATAAGTGCATTTAACTGTTGTTTTCTTTCATTTAAATATATCTTTTCATTGAGAAGTGTTTCTGTAGTGTCTCCCTCCGTTACAAAACACTTATTTTTGGTAACACTGCCTTAGAAGAAAATAAAATACATCTGCATTTTTGTTTTTCCACTGTGATCAATAACTATTGATCTTTCTTTCATCAAGGGCTGTACATCTATACTTCATTCCTTGACTTTTCAAGTAACCTGTAGCGAGCAGATATTTAAGTATTTCTGTTTGCAAGCAGTGTAATCAATTCTAGAAAATCTGAAAGTGAGTAAAATGTAAGTATTTGCAAATACTATAACAGCCCAAAGTACTCAGCCATAAATATCTGCAAAAAGTGGAAAAATCAAACCATAGTGGGTTGTGGGTAGAGTAGGAACTGGAAAACAGCAGAAGAACTATTCTAGATTCACAGTGCATGTCTCCACAAAACAAGAAAAATAAGAGCGGTATGAATGATAAAGAAGTGTCTCGAGTTTGAGAATAGTTAGTGTCTCGCATCTAATGTACTTTATTGTGATTCCACTCCTTCCAAAGTCTCCCAGATGTCTCAGTTTTCCTCATTCTCATGACCGCCACAGATCACCCGACTTCACCTCAACGGCTCTCAACATCACAGACGCCGATCAAACTGAAGCAAACGTGCTTTTTGAGCGTTGAATAAAGGGTTGAATCAAACCGTGGTTGTGTTTCTCATTAGGTTCCACTGTAGGCTTCCCTCGGGAGCGGCGAGGTCTCGTCGATGGTGACCACCAGTTCTTCCGGGGAATCCGAGTGATTGTACATGATGTCCATGGGACGAGAGAGTTGGCTCATTTCATTCACGCTGCTGCTGATGCAGTTCAGCTCACTCTTGGTCCTGCGGTCGTCTGAACGGGGCCCAAACATCCACTCTGATGAGAGACAGATTACAGATGATTATCAGGCATGTGGAGATGCAAGGGATCCACTGAACGAGAGAAAGTGGCCGGATTCTTAAAAATAAAGGTTTTCAAAGGGACCATATTCCCCCGCTCCTCCTCTCACAACATTGTCTCCCTATAGAATTTAGAGTTGACTTTAAGATCCTTCTTTTCACTTTCAAGACACTGCAATATTCGGCCCCGGATTATATCTGTGATCTTATTAGGCAATAGTTACTTTTATCTGTCCCTCGTTCATGTTGTAAAACAAAAGGTGACAGAGCTTTCTCTGTAGTCGCCCCGATGCTCTGGAACAGTCAGTTTTGGACATTAGGGCTTCCTCATCACTAAGTGCCTTTAAATCCATTTTAAAAACTTATTTTTGTTCTCTAGCTTTTGAGTGATGCGTTTTATGAAGTTTGAAATAGTTGGTTTCTATGTTATTTATGTATGCATGTATATGACTTTTCTCTTAAATATCTGATGTATTTTTAATGCAAAGCACTTTAGTTCAACTATGGTTGTGTTAAGCTTACTATATATATATTTCCATTTATGCATTTGGCAGACACTTTTATCCAAACCAGCTTACATTGCATTCAAGAAACACATTGACATTCTAATCAGTTCTTGCTTTCCCTGGGAATTGAACCCATGACCTTGGTGTTGTAAACACAAATGCTCTACTGGTTGAGCTACAGGAAAGACAGATAAATAAACATATATATATATATATATATATACACATATATATATACATATATATATATACATATACATATATATATACATATATATATATATACATATACATATACATATACATATACATATACATATATATATATATACATATACATATATATATATATATATATATATATATAAAAACATGCAAAAAACAAATAAACATGTATATGTTTATATATGCACGTATCACGTTAATTCCACTGACAATGTGGATTCTGAAAGTGCTAGTTCGTTGTTTGGACGCGCTCCATCAGTGATTCATGCGTCGGACGTGCGTCAAATGTTCGTGGAATACTTTGGTCAATTTCTCGATGCACAAGCACGCACAAACCCAATCTGTGCGTGATTTGTGAGTGATTCATGCGTGATCGGCTGTGTGACTGGCCCTTAAAGGGCTAGTTCACCCAAAAATAGAAATGATCCCATAGCCACAGCCAAAGACAACAAGTAATTTTTGCTTATTATTATGGTTGCATTGGATTATTAAAAGGTCTGCATCAAAGACAATGGTTAATAAATAAAGTGAGATTAAATACATAATTAAATATGTTAAATAACACAAATATACTTTCTTTCAGATTTGCGTAATATTCAAAACAGTTTGCATTTCACAAACTTTATTAATTTTGAGGAATACTAAAACTGTTTGTTTTGCAGGTGAGATGAGTAAAAGCATGCTTACACACTAGAACCCCAATAACCATCACGTTCACACGGAAATGCCTCCGCACTCACTCCTCATTTCTCTCAAAATGAGGACAGGAGAGCTGTCTGACAATAAATGGAAACTTGCATTACTTATTTGAAAAAGTAACTTAGAACTTATAAATTTGAAAGTAATACTTAACTACTTACTTGAAAAAGTAATCTGATTACATAACTCATGTTACTTGTAAGGCATTACACTAACACTGAAGAAAGCATACAGTATAACAGCCTGTGCTGGTTTGGACAATGAAGGACCTTGAGATACTGAGTTTTAAGGTCATACACTTGCAAATACAAATATGAAGGAATGAGGACTGTCAGGACAGTGACAATAAATGCTTTCATTTTTTATATACATACCTTTATTTTCAAGGCTTATTCAATCTCAATTTTTGGCACAACAAACACAGAGATTGTAATAATTTCTTAAGGAGTCCAAATTTTTTGTTTTAAAGAATTCATGTAGTTTTATGAATATTTTATTTAAATACTTCTTAACAATTGAAAAAATAAAGTGACCTTGTTGTGTTTTCCCCCTAACCCTGCCCATCACAGAAAACGTTCTGTATTTTTATATTTTCAAAGATATTACATTTACATTTCTGTGAGCATATTTTAATGAAAAGCATGATAGAAAATTAAAAATATGTGCAGACCTTTATGAAACAAAAGCCGATAATCTCAAAATATCTTTGAAATAACTTTGAAAATTTAAAATGTAATTTTATATATATATATATAAAATGTATTTATTTATTTTTTTCTGTTTTTTTATGACAAATAGAACAACGTCTCTACAGAACAGGGACAATACACGGTATTGTGTATTTTAGTACTAACTTATACTTTAAACTTATATATACAGAGAAAGCGAGACATGATTCAGAGTTCTGATTCTGAACCACTTATAATACACATAAAATACTGCTGAAGGCTGAATTCATATATTGAGTCCATTTTGACAAAACCATGTGAAACCGTTTGTTGTGCAAAATGGTCTGGGGACGGTTGAGTCAAGAAACTGTGACAGAAAGCACAAAGACATAAGAAAAAGCAGTAAACAGCCTCTGGCAGCAGAAGTGAGTTGTTAAACCGTGGTATTCTGTACTGACAGAGGTGGAGATGAACATAAATATTCATATTCTATGCACTCAAACTCTTACATCTGATTAGCAAAGACATTAACGTACCAAAGTCTTACACAAAAGAGCCATGTACACTTTCACAGACACGTTACACAAACATTACGCACGTTATTATTCAAGGACATAAACTAAGTTTAAAAATAGCCCATGACTTGATTAACCGGTCTGAATTCAATAATTTAATGAATAGCATGATGGAGAATACAAAAAGATGCAAGTGCAAAACTTCTTTACGAAAACAAAAGCCGATAATTTCACAAAACTTGTCAAGAACATGTTCAGGTTATATTTCACAATTTATAAAAACAAAAAAGATGTTCCAATTAGCACACTGCATATTATATATGAGCACAGGCTGCTGTCTGACGGCATTCATTAAAAACCGTGCAGTTCACCTATTGTGAATGAAAGCATTACTCTACTTGATTAATGATTCAAACAGGCTTTCCTATAGCTCAAACAGTAGAGAGCAGCGCTTGCAACTACAAGGTCATGGGTTTGATTCTTTTTTGAACGCAATGCAAGTCACTTTGGATAAAAGTGTCTGATGAATATGAATTTAAATAACTCTATTGTACCCTCATCTAGTCTGAATGTTAAACTCAAACTGAACACTTACCGTATTTTCCCGCATATAACCCTTGGTTTATACCAGATTTTACAAACCCCACAGGGGGTGCGGGTTATATAAGGGTGCAGGCTATATCACACATGTTTTACATGTAATAATATTTCAATATATTTGTTACGTCCCTAAGGACGTAAGATTTTTTTGCGGTATTTTCTTTCTGTTTTTCTTACATGCGAGGGTTGTTGTCTCTGGCGCTTGTACTGTCACTCTGACAGCTGTTGCTGATAGGCTGTCTGACCTGTCAATCATGCAAGAAGACATGATTGGATGTGCTGCATGAGGGCGGGCTCTTCTCATCTCATCCGATGATCAACACCTGTAGAATCGCTTCTTAAGGGACGAGCTGCTGCACAGCGGGAGACACTGCTTTCTCTTTTTGTTCTGATTCTGAGTTGTGTTTGTCAGAACAAAAAAGTTCATAAATCTATGAGTGCGGGTTATATAAAGGTGCGGGTTATGCCACCGATTCTTTACACAAAACCCGCGGGCTATATGAGGGTGCGGATTATCTGTGTCTACGGGTTATATGCGGGAAAATCCATTACAGAAACCACCAGCCTGGCTGCACTAAACACATTCGCCTTTGACTCCGAAAGCATCCTGACGTTAAGATGAGCAGATAACACAGCAGAATCAGACTGAAGGGTGTGAGCAAAGAAAAGGGGATGATAAGCATTTACATTTACGCATTTGGCAGACACTTTTATCCAAAGTGACTTGCATTGCATTCAAGACACATGTTGAATCAGTTTTTACATTCCCTGGGATCGAACCCATGACCTTGGCGTTGTAAACACCAATGCTCTACTGATTGAGCTTCAGGAAAGCTAATATGGCATGAAAACTTCCCACATACAAATGTATGCCAATTAGGTTGAACTGCTTCAATGAAAGATGGAGAGGAAATAAGCATGGAAAAATAATCAGGACATGAAAATGGATTTCTGTAATTCCAGAGAAAGAACACATACTGTAATTGAACTGCATGCGTGATTCATCTGTATTTTTAGGGATTAAGTGCGTATCGTTGTAGGCCGAGGTTTACCACAATCGGCCTGATGGTGGCGCTACAGCGTTCACAACCAAAGCAATGCAGAAGGATTCGCTGGAGTCTAACTATCAATAATTATCCAAAAAGTTGTCATTTCAATTCACAGACTCTAAGGGCTGCCGAAACGTTTGAGGTGAGCAGGGCCCCTTTTACTAAAATGGCTGTAACCCTTCAATGGAATGAGATATTTTCACCAGACTTTGTATTCATGTTTATGGCTCAACTTTTGGTTTCAGGAAAACAATTGTGGTGATTAGCCACTTTGTTGCGCTATAAAATGAAAACGACACGAAAACGACTATAGCTCTGCCACAGTCAGTCCGATTGACCTGAAAACAGGCATGCATTGTTTTAATCCAAGGTACCATGATTGACATGATGGACATTCTTGTATCTCGAAAAACACGTCCTCTGTCGTCCAATGAAGTATATCGGAGAACTATCACAACTAAATCCGCAAGGTGAGAAACTCGAAATAAACCTGCCACCAGGGGGCGCCTTCTGTTTTTCACAACTTATTACGATTACCGTATTTATTCGAGTATAACGCGCAAAATTTTCTACCAAAAAAATAAATCAAAGTTAGGGATGCGCGTTATGCACGAGGGCTGGGCTGGGCTGGGGTGGGGTGGGTTTTTTTTGACGGCCGGTCCTTTGAGGGCGCCGGCGAATTGTTAGTTCGCCCTGCGCATTTTACAGGCTGTTTAAGTAGCAATATATGCATAAAATAAAAGGCAGACTCGTGAGTGCAATTCAGCAACTGTATTCAAACATAAACCGCGGCAACAACCGCAACATAGCCCAAAGCAATCGACTGCTGATTCCATGATACATTACATCCCTTAACACAGGCTGCAGCCTCTCACTGTACGTAAGGGCGAAGAAAAAAAAACGTCCCCTCGCCGCTTCATTTCCTCACCCACACGTTACGGAGAAGACAGGCATTTTGTGTTTTTTGTGAAGACAGGCATCAGCAATAAAATGGACGGACACTGATGAAAAATTAACTCCAGAAGAATGGGAGCAACTCTTTAGTGTCTCTGATGAGGAATCTGACGTCGAAGGATTTTAAATAAATATTTTTACCGGTAATTCTCTTTCGGTATTGTGTTCATTAGTTTATGTTGTCAATAAATATATGTTATATAAGTTATATATGTTATATAAGTATGTTATACAATAAATAAATGTTTTTTATCATGGCTGCACGTGTTCAACAACATTTTTTGTCAATTACAATGCTTGGTGTGAAACAAAATTTTATACCGATTTTTAATCGAAAATTAGGGGTGCGCGTTATACACGTGTGCGCGATATACTCGAATAAATACGGTATTTCAAAAACTTACTTTCATGAACTCATCCTATAACTGTTAAAAATCTTTAACAGATTTAATTTCCTCAGTAAATTGCCTGTTTTGGCTCTACATGGTGTTTTCCACCCCTGATCTAGGTGGTTACAGGCTTGCTTTATAAAACATAATACCTTTTTACGCATGTGATTAAAGGCTGTAAAACGACTGAACCCCATATATTTAAGTCTTTGCATTGGCTTTTTATATAATATGTTCTGTAAATAATAAAAGTTTTAATATGCTGAAGAAAATATTAGTGGTGCTTCACAATGCAAAAGTCAATGCCAACACAGGGAGCTCTGGGTGTTTTCTAGGGTGTTCACTGTGGTTCCCCAGCTGTTTTCGTTTCAACCAAAAAATATAAATACAACTCCTGTCATTTAGAAAAGTAACGGCACACAAGTACATTTTGAAGAAAACTCCAACCCTAAGCATCAGCGATGATAGTCAGTCTTGCCAGATCATAATAAACAAGCAGATGAGACTGAATAGTGTGCATGACTACTATAGAAAAAGAGAGCTTGCTTGCCCTACTTGCTGTCTGACCCCGGAGAGAGAAATACTACTGTGAGAATCTTCACATTTACACCTCCAGGACGACACAAAAGCACAGAGCACATCTACAGCGCTGTAAACTCGCAGTACTCGCTGTAACCAGGGCTTTTGGGGAAATCTCTTAGGTATTGTTGAGTGCTCATGTCCTCTCTCTGCTTCTCCTGTCTGTGTGTGTGTGTGTGTGTGTGTGTGTGCACAGATTCATATTACATATTGTGCGGACCATATTAGTTAAAGTGCGGGACCACCTCAAAAAAAAAAATTAATTGTTGATAATTAGACTCCAGAGAATCTTTCTGCACTGGTTTGGTTCTGAGAGTACCCACAACGATAGCAAAACCAAGAGAGAGAGAGAGAGTGTATGTGTGTGTGTATGTGTGTGCTTCATCGCTTCAGGTAAACGTCAAGGTCTTTGAAATACAGAAGTGAGGGACTGTAATTCCTTTTCATCCCCTTCCGGATATTCTGAGATGTTTGTGGAGGTGAATGTAAATGTGTGAATGATCAACTGAGGTGGTTTTCGGAGTTGAGACCACTTCGTGTCAGAACAGATAAAGACAGTGTTGTGCATCATCAAAGGCCTTGCAAAGAAAGTACCACAAGCAGTCACGTACATGTGTGCAAATATCAAACATATGAAGCATCCTACAAAAAAACACAACCAAATTCATCATAACACCTTATGAATAGGAATGCATAAACACACCAAAACCTCACAAAACACATTCAAATGACCATAGTACTGGTTAATAATCGCAATTACTGCTGAAAACAACAACAACTTTAGATCATTTTAACTGGTTTCAAAGGGGTTTTAGGGAACACTCGAACGTTCTGTCAAGGTTCTCTCAACAATGAACGAATGTTTGTTCTATGTTCAATGTCTTTAGCATAAAAACGCTATTTATACATCATTTATGGAAAACAAAATCTGAAATGTTTTAACTCTCGTTCCCATGTTTCAAGGATGACAAAATACATAATCTTAATGTTTGCATAACCCAAAAATTGTATTTTAAAACCATTAAACATATTTTGAACATTCACATAAAACATAACGTATTCATAACTTGATGGGAATATTAGCATATATATATATATATATATTAACATACACTCTGAATGTTACGCATTACTTTTTCTCTTATCTGAACTGTTATCTTTTTTATAACAAAAAAAGTTACATTTTTGGACACACTATAATTGACATAATCAGGGCTGAAAGGAATACAGATTACCACCTGTGCAGTCGAGCTCAAACTAACCTTTCAGCTGCTGCTGTTCTGGATCAGGAGAGGAAAGTTCAACACTTTCTAAACCAATAATAAATAAATAAAAAGTAAAGTCACTTTTGCTGATGGTTGAACTGAATCATCGAAGATCAGCAGCGAGTGCATCAGGTAATAAAGTGAGACTAAATGCATACAAATATTTGTTTAACATATTTAATAATTGGAGGTTTGTGTAATATTCTGATTTTGCATTTCACTGATTCAATTCATTTAGAGGAAAACTAACTCTGTTTTTAAGCAGGCGAGATTAATAAATGCTCACATTTAGTCTAGTACCAAAATAATCATCATATTCATACACAAGGACTCTGCAAAAATCTTCAAATTTAATCTCCACATGAGGACAGGAGAACTGTCAGTCAATACATGGGAAAACTAAAAATCTTAACTTACTTGTTTGAAACATTAACTCAGATATTGTGTTGCACATTTAAAAAATAACGCGTTACCTTACCAGTTACTTAAAGTAATTGATTACGTAATGCGTTACTCCTAACATCTTTGTTAGCGGTATGGGCACTTTTGTAGCTTTAGCCTGGGAAACAAGAACGAGCTTGTTTTATTGTTATCAGCCGTGCAATGAACCAAACAGATAGCAGACAGGGTTGCATCTCTGTACTTGAGTGATGAATCTTTATCATATGAATGCACACACAAACACTTGCACAGTCTTTTGACAGATTGTTGTTTAATCGATCACATACACAGTACACACTTACCCAAACACTCATGCACGAGATCCTTCACCAGGTGTCCCACGATCGCGTACGCCACGGCCACCACCACCAGCGCGGCCATGACCAGGTACAGCACCGCTTTGGGCAGGGGTATCGAGTCCCTCGGCGGCGTCCTGTAGTCCGTGTACTGCAGGTCACTCTCGGAGTACGAGTACTGAAAGACGTGCTCCATCCCGGACGTGTGGTTGGAGTCGAGCGGCGGGTGACTGGCGCTCATCCCGCTCAGGTCGGGCTCCAGAGCCGTGACCATGGTGCTGGTCACCGCATCCACACGATCCATGCTCCGCTGGACAAACCCCGCTGACTTATTCACAAGAGGCAAGATCTGAGAGAGAAAATAACTCCAGTCCTTGATGGCTGTGGTGTTGCATAAAAACATAATGCCTTTGGATGTCAGCCTATCACTTCTGGTGGAAGTGACCCCCGGCATCACCGGTGCGCGTAGTTGCGCCAAACTCTTGCGGGAGCCTCTCGTTCAGTTTATCCAAACGAGGGCATCAGTTTCCTCACGGGATGCGACAATCTTCCTGGTTTAATAATCTGGACCAAATCATTAGTAAATGGGAATTGCATGAACATTCCCAAATGATTCCCACATGAATGTTCTGTAAATGAAATGACTTTGTGAATAATTCAGTGCGCCCTTTTCTATTCAGAACATCCCCAAATTGACAGTGTTTCCATCGTGCGCGTCCACGAAGAGGTGCAATGCATCGTTTAAATGAAATAATCTCATGTTATTCAATAGCTCTCCAGACGCAAGGACGTTCTCAGGGAAAGAGTTTCACGCAGGATTTTTGCGCCGATCGTTCGAGTTTGTCTGGAGTGGATATCATTCTTGTTGAGAAGCAAATGTTCTTTAGGAAATTACAAATGGTGCAGTATCCGAGATTTGAGGATAAATCATAAAACATACCTGCGTTTATGTGTTCGAAACAATTCCAAACACTCCATTCACCCCCCAAAACAAGTGTTTCCACACAACAACATATTCGCGTCCATTAAAAGTCGTTCAGAGTGATATCCTTCAGAAGGCTACTGTCGTTTCTCATTGCATGTAGACAAAATACATGCAAAAAAATCCCAAATTCATGTCGTTCTCCCAAGCAACTGTTTCCGCATAAACGAAATATTTGCGTCCGTAAAAAGTCATTAAGAGTAACAAATATCCCTAGACGTCAAACACGCGGATGAAACGATCAGACGCGTCAGCATTTTCCTCACGCGCTCCAAGCACGCGCGTCAATTTCGCACGCATGGGGAGGGTGGGATTGAAAGCGAGCGCGTTCTAGAGCGTGACGAGGGTCGCCTTCAGCGAGTCTAACCCGGTGTTGACCTGGAAACGGGTTTTGCACGATTTCCCCATCCTTTTCTCGAGGCATTAGCCCGTGAGGTCGCCACAGCCTCCGCCGAGCGCGCGCGCGCGCGCGGAACAGGGATGAAGGGGAAACATGCCAAGGCTACTCGAAGCTTTAACTTTAACACTTCAAACATTGGCTTTTGAGTGACATGCATTGGAACCTGGAAAAAACACAAATCTCAATTGCAGGCTAAAATATTGGAGTCTTCTTTGAAGGACAAGGTTGAAGGAGACTACAGTAAAGTGAATGGATCACTCCAAATTTGTTCAGAAATGTTCTTAAATAATCACATTTATACAATCACCATGGGTAATATTTGTGGTCTTGGGCGTCAAACCCCTCACTGTGGCTAATATGTCGCCTAAATACAGTCGTCTCATCACGTGTTCCTTTTTTTCTGATCATGGCGTGAGATATCCTCTATCTCCTGATAAGAGATGAAGAGAAAACATCCTTTGCGTGTCACAACTCCAAGAGCTGGACAGAGATACATATCTTAATGTGACCGACTTTGCTGACTGGACGGTATGAACAATAATGCTTTCCTGTGCTCAAACAGAAGAGTGTGGCGCTTGCAACGCCAGGGTCATGGGTTTGATTCCCAGGGAAAGCAAGAACTGATTATAATGTCAATGTGTTTCTTGAATGCAATGATAAAAGCGTCTGATAAATGCAGGAATGTGACATGCATATACAACTTAACAAGCCTAAGATGGTTTGCTGGTTTTAGAGGGGAATTGGGGCATCCGTCAGTTGCTCAGGCTGTAAGACCACAAGCTAAACTGGCCTGGAAAGAAGACCAGCTGAACAAAGCAAGTGCGATAATCAAGATAATTAGGTATTAATGGTGTCACCAGAAATAAGTAAATTCAACAATATAAATTGGTTTAGTTAGCCTTCAGTGTCATCCATACTGCGATTTTTTTCTCTACACAAGACAATTATGACCTCATATGAACACTGATTGCTCATACTTCCCAAGAGAAATTTGTCATGGATAGAGATTTACTGCACATTTTAGAAACAGACCAGTTCATAAAAGAGCATTATTCTTATGAGTAATGCATGAATGAAGAGGAAGGGCTGAGCCTTCGCTGTAAGCTTTAGTTATTTGTATTTTACTAAAAAATCCAGAATCCGATGATTGATCAACAGAATATTTATGACCAAAAAACCATTATGTGCGAAGTGGTTTTGAATTGAGGAATTAAGGCCATATGTTCAACGACATGTGCTAAAAGAAAACCGTACAATCGTTGGGAATGTAATCTTGCAAATTTAGTCCAATACTGTAATATAAATATTTGTGTACAACTTTCATGTACCTTATATTTTTTAATAGCATTTTGAAGTAAATTTGTCCATCGATTTGTAATATTTTATTTTCTTACGTCTCTTAATTAAGGTTAAAGTGACCATGATATCAAAATTGACAATCCTTGTTTTTAATTTGTATTATTATAAATGATTTATCTGTGCACATCTTTATTTTGTTTTCAATTATTTGACCTTGTAATTGTTAATCAAAATAACTGGCGGGGCAACCTGTCACACATGAGATCCAGCAAAAGCAAACCGCAACCATCCAATCAAATGGACAAAATAAAGCTCCGCCCTTCATTTCTTCTTGTTCCAGAAGCCGTTTTACTGTGATATTAGTCAGAAAAGACTAAGACAAAGACTTTGTGGCCGAAATGCTGGACTGACCAGTCAGGAACGAAAACATTTTATAACTTTGTGACTGATGTTGGAAACCATCCCCCATTAGTTGAAGAGTTCAGCGGTACTGACCCCTATGAGTCCCTCTTTTTCGAAAACAGCACTAACCCCTTTCTCTTTTCTCCGCAAGAGGTCATCTCTTCTGCGCTTGTCAATTATCTCCTGTGATATTTTGCACACCTTTGTGTCCGCTGGCTTTGCTGTCACTCCCTCTCTGATGGACTGGAGTCAATTAAGAGCGTATCAGAGCTTTCACAAAGAAGAAGAGGAAGCGACGAGAGTCAGTGACCTCACACAGCAAAGGGCTGAATCAGGGCTTAGTCATGGTGGAGGGAGGCGTGTGAGACTGAAGTCCGAGCATGGATTTCCTGATTGCAAGTTTGATAATATAGATATATAAACATTTATTAAAGCTTGGCTGAAAGCAGCAATGCTCTATTGAAGATATGTCTTGTTGTCTGTAGGTAAGATTAACATCCTACTAGGAATAAAACATGTTTTATTAAATTTAATGTGCCTATTTAGTTGTTGTTCACCTATCGATTTGCTTATCAACATCAAGATATGTCTTATAAATTAATTACTGTTATTATTATCGGTACTTTCCATTATTTCAGCAAGCAATGTTGATTGCATTTCGGAACAAGTTTACAACAAACACTTTTCCAAATAGCCCAGGGAATATGGAGTTGAAAAAAAAGACGATTTTTCAACTAGAATATTGTCTTTGTTTGATTGCCTAAAACGAAAGGATAGTCTGCATGATGCCTATATAAGAATTTGCATATAACCTCAATAGTTACCAGTATGCAACGGTCTACAGGCAGTAATTCAATAAGTTATACAAATAGTTTTCAACAGAGCTTTTGTTGCTAATATTATTAACAGCATTTTAATACGCATTATGCATGTGTTCTTTCAATAATTTATGAGGGTTAAAAGCTTTTAAAGTTCTATTGTTTTAAATACAGTGGTCTGAAATCTCTTCAATGACAATATCCTTGCAGTAATCGGTCAGATGGAAATATCTGCATTGCAAGAATAAAACACACGCTCTCCTTTGGTAGATTAAAGGTTTCCCATTTTCACAGGGCAATCATTTTAAAGGCATGCAGAGGGACAATGGGGATATTCTGGGTGGATAATCTGAGCAGAATGGTTTATTAAAAAAAAAAAAAACATCCTAATCCTCTCAAAAAGTGTGCTAATTTCAAGCGCTGCCATGTCATTTGATGTGCAGATCTCCAGATGTGCACATACTAAATTGAGATGACTGAGCGTTTTGGCAGAGGAACAGCACTGATGACCGATATGATGACCGATATCAAGTAATGAACAAGCACCAAACTCAGACAGAGTTCCCTGCTTTTGGAGGGAATTCTGCTGATTTCTGTATGCTGTTGTTATCGAGACACCATGTTTGAAGCTCAATGTAGAGTTGAGAGTTGTGGCAGAAGATTTTCAGCAAATAGTACCAAATTGCTTCAATGTGTTCCTTGAATGCAATGTAAGTCGCTTGGGATAAAAGCATCTGCCAAATGCATAGATGTAAAAATAAATGGCTGTATCAGATAAAATGGCTTCAGAGCTTATTGTCATTCTCCATTACAATGCACACCAATGACATCAAACAAAAATATAGCAGCAAGCAGCAATTAATGGGATTCAGGCATTTTACAGCCATGCGAAAAAAGGTATTATGTTTTATAAAGCAAGCCTGTAACCATCTAGATCATAGATGGAAAACACCATGTAGAGCCAAAACAGGCAATTTACTAAGGAAATATATGTTTTAAAGCTTAGAAGCTTCTCAAAAATTTTATGAATGGTTCGATTGTGATCCTAGAGGCAAAGTTGCACAGAATCAGAGTTCTACCATATGGCATGAATGTTGTGAGTGTGTGCGAAAAATCATGTGATTGTTTATGCGTTCTCATAAACAATCACAGCACCTTCGACAAAGATACCGCATGTTTGTTTTTAAGTCAATCAGACTGATTGTTGTGTAGCTATAGCAGTCTCTTTTTTGCACAACTACAGACTAAGTTTGGTGAAATTATCTCATTCTGATCAAGAGCGATAGCCGTTTTATCAAAAACAGCCACGCCCCGTGTGAACAATTTGGCATGCCGTCACCAACATGAATCAAAATTTCCCAAAAATGTCGATAGTTGACACTTAGACACAATTTCTTTGTACTGGTTTGGTTCCGATTGGTCAAAAACGTAGGACTAGTTCACAAAATCAATTACTCATGTTTTTCAAAAAATCCAAAATACCCAATTCACCAATACGCACTTTCATTCGCTGTTGCACCTCCGTCAGGCTGACTGGGACAAGCCTTGGTGACATGGTAGATGGGCTGGGTACTAACCTCCTTCTAAGTCTCTACTATTAAAGGTTTGGTCTGCCCGAACACTTTTAAGGTTTGAATATCCTAATTTGGTTTCAGGTCTACACGCCTGAACCCCTAAAAAGTATTAAACTAGTCTATTAAAAAAACAGGAAGACAGAAACCTTTCCGCCAGAAATGAAAGTAGCTTTGAAAACCTCTAGAATTGTACCTTCATCTGACGGTTTCCAGGTTTATTCCAGACAGTTGTTCTTTTTTGTCATGTTTCATTCACAACCTTTTTGTCCCAGTCAGGGACGGCACATCTGGGTGTTTTGTAGATCTAGGCCAGGCATTTCATCATCCAAGCCCCCAGAAATGAAGTTAATCGCAGAGTCTCACACTAATATGAGTGGAGCTTTGCTGTCTTTTAGCTCTAGGTCTCTAGAAGCCAGTAAAAAAGACAAGACAAGAGGTGGTTGTGAGAAAAGTAAATATATCACGTGTGTATATATATATATATATACGTAAATATATATATACGTGATCACGCGATAAATAATGAGAACTCATATATACTAACTTACTTAGCATACTTATGTTCTTAAGTTGAGATGACACATACTCTAGTTAAGTCAACTTACAGACTAGTTGAGACAGTGAAAACTTAACATGTTAAGTTGAATTAACAAATTCAGAAACTGCAAGTTGTATTAACATACAAAATTACGTTGAAATAACTAAAATGAGGAATTATTTTTTACAGTATATCGCAGCACATTCGTGCATAAAAAGATCTGCAAATCAACAGTGTGTTCAAACTATTGTTCAGGACAATTCTTCTACATGTATGCTTGTATAAAACATTTAAAGTGACACAAAGGTTTGCGTAAATGACAGAATTTTTATTTTTTGGGATGATCTATTCTTTAAACCTACTGTATACTTATTCAGAATTCTGTAATACCAAGCTTATGGATGCAGGGAGGTGTGCGCGTTTTGATTGTGTTGTAAGTTTGACTTATAATGTAAGATGGATTGTGTGATTCATTAGGTATAAGTGAAGCATTTGGTAGGTGCTTGTGATTCTCCAATCAGAGCTAATCAGCACAGATTCATATGAGGGTGGAGGTAGAGGAGCGTTCCACTCTTCCTCGTGATCTTCACGGCGACACTGCGTAATAAACAGTCGCAGTTGTGTGGAGCTGCTTATCTCAGATGAAAATGCTCTGATGAAAATTGCTCCGAACTCTCAGCTCACTACACACTGCTTTAAATCAGGTATGACCTCAGACGGAGCAGCACATTGCACATTGTGTGCGCACACGTGTGCTCCTCTCTTTCTGAGGATGCTTTTTCTTCATGTCCTTGTTTCCTCTTCCTGCCATTTGAGAGGCAATGTGTGTGTGTAACAACCCTCAGTGGACTAAATACATTTCATTCATTCTTTACAGGGCTTTCACGCCATGTTCCTCAAGCGTTCTGGGTAGGGTTTGTTCTAAATCTTTACATTGCAAAAAATGATTTTCTTATGCATGACTTTGTCTTGTTTTCCATTTCATATATCTAAACATTCTTAAATCAAGACATATTTAATTAAGCAAAATGACTTAAGATATCAGGTCCTCTGGGGTTTTTGATAACAGAGTGAGTTAAACATTGCATAGATTTTAAATACTAAATAGTTGAGCTCATCAGTCCTTAAACGAGCTCTGAACACATTATAGTCCTTCACATCTTTTTACGATCCAAAACTCCAGTTGATAATACCTAGTATATCAAAATCAACTGCTTTTCCTATTTAGCTCCTAAACTCTGGAACAGTCTTCCTAGCATTGTTCGGGAAGCAGACACACTCTGTCCGTTTAAATTGACTAAAAACACATCTCTTCAACCTGGCATATACATAACACCATGATATGTTTCTATTATTCAAATTAGGTTTATCAAGATACAAGAGCTTTCTCACAACTGTTATCTTGGGCAAAAGAATTCACAGTAATGATATATTGCGATATCTATAGAAAAAAACAGTCAAATTTATCTTTACTTTGTTCATTTTGTGCTTTCTTTTTAAGTCAATGAATCACACCACTGCATACAACATTTGAGACTATTGCTTTCTCTGGCTTCTTTGACACTGCCAACAAATAACCAGGAGAGAGACCATTCTGTCAAGTTTAATGGTATTATAAATAAGCTTTAACAACATAATTAATACCTTAACTTGCAAATCGATATAATTTATGAACCCTTTGGACTTCAAACATTTTTGACTCGTTTGAAAGAAATAATTTGGCAGGTTGTTGTCAAATAGACAGAATTAACTAAATAAATGATATGATTCTGAAATTTATGGAACATTTTCATGCAATTTGATTTCATTTAGAGACTAAAATGCTAACTGTTTTTAGCTTAGCACAGCATCCATTTAAACAGCATATTTTACTCATTATAGCATTAGTCGAGTGATTGGAATAACTTCCTTCTGTGAATTCCTTCTGGCGTCTAATCACAGAATTCAGGCAGAAATTATGTTATTGTCACAGTCATGTCATGTCACGTTCCTCCTGTGTTTTCCTTCTGTGTTCCCGTAGATTGACACGTCAGCCACTCCCCTTGTTAGTCATGTCAGGTGCTCCCCGTTTCCCTGTCTATTTATACCCTCATGTTCTCTCTTGTCTTGGTTGATGGTTAACGTTATGTTGTCCTGGTGTGTGGATGTCTCCAGTGTTTTCCGTGTCTCTGAGTTTTTGCACTGTTAAGTGCCGCTTTGTTTTCAATGCTTATTAAAGTGAATTTCTGTTGGATCCCATCTGTTCCTCATTCTTTTCTGCATCGCACACATTCTCCTCGTGTAACAGTTATAGTATACAGTGATAAAGACTATGTCAATTAGCATTGCATTATGAATATACATCATCCTAATCAAAATAACCAAGATGGCTTGAGAAAAACAGAACAACAATATATTGTCACATTATTATTATATTGTAAGTTCTCTTCATGTTTAGTCAGCTTTCAGGATTAAGTAAAATAAATTGCAACTTACTCTCTGTATAGAGAATGGAGGTAGACGTGGATGTAGATATGGATGTAGAAATGGGTGAACAGGTTGCTGGTTTTGTCCCCTTTTGTTCTTATTGTTGATCAGCAAATCACGTGCCCTGTATCTTCTGCTATATGGCAGCGTTAAGGTGAAATATGGCCTCCTATTCTACTATGTGTACGATTCCTCTTCAATTTTACAGTTATCGCCAATACCAGTATGTTGTCATACCCTTAATTAACACAATATCGATATTTCATGTTTATGTATATCACGACACCCCCAATTAAAATCATTTAGATGATTGTTAGGTTGCATAAATTAGGTCACCTGGATATACAGAACAACCGGGAACATAAAAAAAAAGATAATTTCATTTTAGCGTGTATCCCTTTAAGGGAAGCCTTCAAAAGGGCTAATTAGTAAGCTAGCATTTCATAACAAACATAACCCAAGTGATGATTATTTTGCAGCCCAGGTGTTGTTTCTATCATCTAAAGCTTAAGCTCAGCTAAAACTTTAAACTATTGTGTTCCTGCCTTTGCAAGCGCTGCTCTTTCTCTTATGAAATGCAAATCTGGTTGTGTTTATGTCTCCATCTGTGCTGGCTGAAAGTGAGGTCATTTGCTGCGCAGTGTAAACACAGTTGGATGGAGAGCTTGTTTTTTCTCTCATTTCAGTTTAATTCTGCGAGTCCTCAGGTGAGCTCAGCACTAAAGCAGATTCAGTTTCAGCGCCACCGCCCCACATCTCCATTAGACACCCTTTATGTCGTTCATTTCTCGATGACCTAGGGGCCTCTGAAAATAACATTAATGGCTGATGGGGATTAAGCATTTGGGAACATGCTGTAGTGAGGATATTTAGCCCTGAAGTCTTAACAAACTCATCTGTTTGGTGTGGCAGGACAGAAAGTAAAGACTCATCCGTAACTGTCCTCGTGAGCGGAAAACATATTCAGGTTCCTTTTATGTTCAAGTGCATTGACTCTGTTGCTTGACTCTTAAAATAAGACAACAAAACCTGTGATATTTAAAGTAAAGTCTGACGTCGTTATGTCACGATCAGAGCTGTTACATGTAAACAGCCATTATGATTCACCGTTAATCAATTTGTTGAAATGCTAATGCAACGCTATTCAAACTAATGGCAATGCAAGTACGACACATATACTTTTATTTCAAGGGCTGCTTACAACGTTTACATTTCAAAGCACCTTCATTTCACAGAGAATAAAAGAGTGTTACTGTTGTGTAATTAGTAAAACATTAACCTTGATTCCAAGAGACGACTGGCTTCAACACAAAACATCAAATAAAGATATATACATTATTTATATATGCACTTCTAAAACATTTATATTTCAGGATCAAAGCGCAATAATAAAAAAAGGCCCAATTGAATTAAAACGTGTTCATCTCTTCAATAAATGCACTTTTTCTAACCCAGCATGCATTTAAGCATTTATATGAAAGTAATGAAAATAGCCCCAAATATTTTGATTATTGATTTTACAATATTTTTACGGTTATACTTTAAAATAAGGTCTTGTCTGTTCACATTAGTTAATTCATTAACTAACATGAACTAACAATGAGCAATACATTTATTACTGTATTTATTAATCTTTACTGATGTTAGTTAATAAAAAAAAACAGCTGTTCTTTGTTCATGTTAGTTCAGAGTTATGAATATGGTCACCGGAGGGAGCTCACACTTATACACATACACTACATTTCTCAGAAACCCACACATTGGACTGATTGCACACACCAGCTGGACACCATTATGACTGTTTGTCACACCAGCTGTTAACCATCACCTGGACTATAAAAGACTCCCTTATCCGTGCACACACCGCAAAGTCTTGATTTGCTGATAATCCTGTCCTGTTTACCTGATACCCGTTTCTGATTCTGCCTGCCCGCCCCGACCCTTGTTTGGATTATCGCTCGTGATTGTTATCTACCTGTCTTGACTCCTGCCTGAACTACAATTCTTAGTCTGCCTGCCTTTGTGATCCCCGCCTGTATTAACGTTCGTGTTTGCTCTTTGTTTGCCCTGACCTTCTGCCTGTACGACCATTCTTAATAAAGACACGCAACTGGATCCCTGCCTGTGAGTCCCCTACTGTTACAACAGTGCATTAACTAAAGTTAACAAATGCAACTTTTGATTGGTTACATTTTCAAATAATTAAACTAAACTAACTGTATAAAACTATGACAGTTCTAAAAATAAAAATAAAAACTCCCCAAAAATATTTTCATTACCTTTTAAGGAACTGATGCTGCATTTTCATGTTCCATTCATTTTGTATTCAGGGACGGAGCTCAGGTTGAGGAAACTCACATCCAGTGATCTGCTTTATTCACATTTATCAATCCTGCTCCACCACCAATCCTGCTTTCTTTTTCATTGCTCCATTTATTGCTGTTGTATTGTACAGCCTGTCGCCGCTCTGGCCGCTCTTCCTCTCAAGGTTATGTGTGATGTAAATTTCAGATCCATCACAGCAGCTGTCAGAAATGATGAGGGATCTCCTAAACTTTATTTAAGACTTCCTGTCTAAACAAGGCCAGCATCCTGTCCTTCAGGGCTGACAGTTTGGGTTCTCTTTGTACTGTAACAGACATTGTATTTTGGTTACTGTATTTATTAGCTTTTAACCTGTATCTATTCATGTGCCAGCATAGTTCATAGTTCAACACCCTGATAAACACATAGTATATCCTAGCAACCCCTGACAGTCACTTAGAATATACAGTACAACAATTTTCCCCATAAGAATGCAGTAAAAATCACTTGATTCATGCCACATGACCATAAATGCCCATTTTAAATATTAAAATTAAAATCATAACCATTAAGATTTCATATAAATACCAATTAATATTTGACCATTAAACTCTAAAAATACTTTACCTGTCACTGCTGGCATGATGGAGACCAGAGGGGGTGGGGGGGGGGGGAGGTTGACGTGGTGTTACTGCTTATATATTTCACTACATTGTAGCTTTGCTTTTAATAACCAGACAGGTTCCTTCTCGTTTAGAGATTTTATTGAGAACTAACGGATTGCTGTTCTGGCCGCAACCCACGCCGTACATAACAGAAGAATCAAAACTATCTCTGCTTCTGAGCCCTCTCTCATCCCTCACAACTCAACTCTCTCTCTCTAGCCCCCCCTGAAACTCTGCCCTCTTAAAGTGACAAGACTGTTAACTTAAAACTTGTTGAACACATCAGATTAACTAGTTCCTTCAACATTTGTAACGATATTACAACGTGAAGAATAGCGATCACAATTAATGCAATAACATGAGGTAAAACCGCTGTAAATCACTTGTGTATATGATCTGTACAGAGTTATAACTGTTATAGTGTGCTGTTCTCTAAAAGTGTATAGCCCTTTAAGAACGTCATTAAGCCCTGGGTGCTCGACTGAGAACACGCGTGAGCCTCATTAGTATGCAATGTGTCTTGTTGGTAATACATGCTCCGTTAATAAAGTTTTATCATATTCACATGTAATCATATTCCCAACAATATAAAATAATGCACTGTGGTGAATGATGCAACTAAACCAAGCGATGCTGAGAGAATGAACGGGTTAAGGGGTGATAAAGGGGTGATAAAGGGGTTGGAACTGCGTGACAGTTTTATGAGAGGCTGTCTTTAGGATATTTCCAGTAAAAATGCACGCGACGATGCTGAGCGTTAGATCTTTTCCACACAAAAATGCGCGTGGGCGAGGGAATATTTTTCTCGCGCACCGATACAATGCTCGTACATCGATTTGACTTTCCATGCTCATACACCAATTTTCTTGTATACAAAGTCACTCGTAAACCGAGGTATTACTGTACTAGCAATTACATACCAATGCCCTGACGACCACTCATAGCAACCCCGTGGCAACCACTAAGAATATCCTGCAGCATCTAAATAGCAACATCCCACCAACCACCCAAAAAACCCTAGAAACCACCTTTAAATGCCCTAGCGACTACTCTCAGAACACTCAAGAAACTACATAGTCAACATCTTAATTAAATAGCAACACCCTGACAGCCACTTAGAATATCCTATAGCAACTACACAGCAACACCCTGGAAACCACCCACAAAAGCGTAGCAACCATCTTTAAATGCCCTAGCAACAACATCAACCCAGAACACTCAAGCAACTTCATAGTCAACTTCTTAACAATCAAACAGGAACACCCTGGCAGCGACTTAGAATATGCTATAGCAATTACATAGCAACACCCCGGCAACCACCCAAAACACCTTATCAACCACCTTTAAATGCCCTAGCAACCACATAGCAGGTCCCTGGCATTCTCTAAAAACTAAATATTTGTGGAGGAGGAGATCTAGCCCTGGCTAGTTTACACATGCGTACATACCGCTCATTACCTTTCCCCCTCCATTATCGCTGTAGTGGCAGGTGCACATGATATCTTACCACTCATAGGCATTAATCACAAATAAACATCACCTTGCACCTGAGTGCATCTGAGTTTGGCCATCTTCTTTTTCTACATCCGGGACACTTATGTCCTAGAAGCCCGCTCGGTCAACATCTTAACAACCAAACCAACACCCCACCCCCACCCCCTTATTGTGTTTTTCCGCTGGTTATTTGGTGGCCTATAGAAGACTCCCAGCCTTGTTGATTTTTTTTCTCTTTCGGGTGAAATGAAATTGACCTGACGCAGTAACACAACCACTCAGTCTTCAATCAACTTTTGCTGCCCTCCTCTTCACTCCACTCTATCCCGCTTCATCTGTATGAGGGGGGATTCTGCAGCAATCTTTCACCTTAAGCAAAGATCCAGTCTCTATTCCACGGAGCTCAGTAATGACTTCTGCCACAGTCACAGAGTCGCTATCCTATGCTCCTGAATACATAACACACTGGAGAAAAGAAACTCTTTTTGAATATGTTTAAATGCAACTGATCTCTTAGAGTCAGGTTTATTGTTTTAAGTGTTAAAATGGAGTTGAAGTCAACATCTTCTGTAATCTTACGCATTTCAAAGTTACACGACACTGAACCTTAAAACAAAATGCAGGGAGGGACATGACATTATCAATCAGAAATTGGTTGGATCATGATAAATACATGTTATATGGAGGAGCTAAAAATTAAAAAAGTGGAATTTGAAAAAGTTTCACATTCGCTTGCTGGAGTATTCACCAGAGTCCTCCTCCCGACTCCTGGGCTCTCATCATGAGTTTAATTTCCCATAATCCATTGCATGCACTCATTATGTTGTGATTAGGTTTAGTTGGGAGTCATTAACTGGTTAATGTTGGCTTATAAGTTGTGTGTTTTCACTCTTTCTTTGCGAAGTCTTGTTAGTGTCACACTGCATTTGTGAGCTATTGCACTTGGCTCCAGTGTTATGTTCTGCCCAGTTTCCTGGATTTATCTGTTTGCCTGTATCTTGGACTCTGTATGTTTAGATCATCTTCCCTATGGTTTTGACCCGTGTCATTTGGATTATGATTGTGGATTACCATTAATAAATGGATGTTTTTGGATCTTCGACCCCTGTGACTCATAACAGTTTTGTGACAAAAAGAATGTTGTTTCAGAAATGGAAGTTATTTCATTACAACATGATTACTAAGACAAACTTGTTGTTTTCTTAATGCACTATTTCTAACTCACTCAGACGTAACACAGTTTTCTCAACATGAGGACTGAAGAGCTGTCTGTTAATAAATGGGAAATCAAAGCAATTTTCATTATTGTTCCATTATTTATTGCATTTGGAGCATGTGGCTGCTTTTGTTTACTTATTTACTCAAGCTCATGTTGCTATAAGTCTGTATTGATATATTGTGTAAAAAGTGAAATACATTAGTCGTTCTTGTCCATACCAATCAGAATCAAAAGTAGAAACAAAGCCAGGCTCAGTTCAGACCACTGAAGGTGAAACATGCAATTAATAAGATATACGGCAAGGAAAGTAACAGTGGAAAAACGAGCAGTCGACAGTGACCCGCCTCACTAAGTATGGAAATTGAAAGCTGTAAATTGAGAGCAGTTTTCATCAGCACCTCCTCTGGGTTTGTGCAGGAGGTTCTGACAGACCTCTTGAGTTAAAGTGGGACAGAAGGTGAACTGCATGATATGTATCTTATGGGACACAGCAGTAAATCCTGAAGTTTCATTGGGATTAGTCTTGGTTACTGAGGGAGTGAAGTTTGGAAGGGCAGAGCCCTATAAGGATTTATTCATTAGCAGTATGTTTTTATGGCACTATGAATCATGGGATTGAAGGCAGTGATAAGCAAACAATGATGTCAGGAATAATGTCAGACTTACCCTCACACATCTTCTCATTACTGGTCAGGTGATGCAACATGTGAAGAACATCTCATATTTCACCCTAAAAAAAGAAGAAGAAAAAAAAAGCGATTTATAATTTATTTTTTAAGATCATTAATGGACTATGTGCGTGTGCATTGAGGAACTAGGAAGTAGCTGGATTGACTCAAACTCACTTTTATTAAACAAAACCAAAAAGATTTTAAATATAAACAAAAAAAGCACATGTGCAGTAACTGAACTAAAACAAAACTCAGAACAAGCATCACGGCAAGAGAAGTGGCGACATTCACACACGACTACTATCAACATTACTGCATTAACAACCGACAAAGACAAGGGAAATGCAAGAGGATTAAATACACAAGAGAATGATGAACACCTGGGGAGACTAACGATGAAAGTGATTAACAAGACAGGTGCATGAAGGGCACGAGAGGAAGCACAGAAGGGACCCAGAAGTGAAACAACACCTGACACGACACACAGGAAGTGACAATAGACCTCACCGACAGGAAGTGTAACATTGACCTCACAGGAAGTGCACAGATGACATGACAAACAGGACTAAGGGTAACAATTAAAATGTTTTGCATTATAAAATTGCTAAATTATTATCAAATAAGCACATTGAAAGATTCTCATTCTCAATCCTGCATACATAAATAAACAAATAAACACACTATAGTATTAAAATGGTATATTTGAAAAGGGTAGAATTTGTTTGTTCACATACATTTTGACCAATGGATTTCCATTCATTCTCTGTGATTTATCATTTTATACATATATCACAAAATAGTTGAGCCCATCTAGAAAAATGTATGTTTAAACATTTAATTTGACATTTCCCAGGATTTCTTAAATATATATTCATCATTAAAAATAGATAGTAATAAGAGTCATCATGATAAAGAACCTAAAAAGGACTACATTTTCTTTGTATAAGATGTTGCACTTTTCTTTTAGTGAAATTCACGCAACACAGACTCATTAAACCTCATCCGACCACAGAATACACATGAATACACATGAACAAACAGACCTAGTGAGGTGGTCTTCATTGTTATTTCAACATCTGTTAATTATAAACTTCAGCTGAACTCCGTGATTTAAGCTCAGTTTAATATCCTCGCTGTAGAAATGAAACAAGCCTGTGATGGAGTTCATTTAACTCATTAAATCTGTGAAGGCAGAGCTGATTAGAGCAAGGCATCACAGTGTCTTTAGGTCAAAGATAGAAGACGCACACAAATTTAAACACACACACACACACGTTGAGTCACTGTATGAGAGCACGAGTGGTTATCATTATCCTTTTCACTAATGAGCAGAAACTAGAGCCTCATCTCTGTATAATACAGCATATCAAATCAGACAGCCTCGTTTTAAGAAGATTAATTTGAAAACGGGAGAGGAGCCTTACGTCACACTGTAATGCAACCAAAAGGCATTTCAACTTATCCTACTAAAATTACCACACCGCGAGAAACATCCACTGCTGATTAACGGGGTCTTATTCTAA
Source organism: Rhodeus uyekii (assembly GCA_037043235.1). Taxonomy (NCBI): domain Eukaryota; kingdom Metazoa; phylum Chordata; class Actinopteri; order Cypriniformes; family Acheilognathidae; genus Rhodeus; species Rhodeus uyekii. The sequence continues at coordinate 1,307,827 of JAWRVZ010000075.1, read as the reverse complement.
TGGACGGTGCGTTCTATGGTTTCTACCTGATTTAAATGAAAATGATGACATATACAACCATTTTGAAACTATTTCTAGAACTTAAAACCCTTCAATGATCAAATAAGCTAAATGTTCATTCAAAATTAACCCTAAACTTTTTTACTACACGCTTTTTCCTGATTCATCATTCATTGTTATTCCAACAACCAAAACTTCTATTCATAATCTTTTTGTTCCACCTCTAAACCAGCTTTCCTTTTTGGCACGTCACTAATTCTACTTATTTTTCAAAAGTTAAAGATAAATCACTCCATCCTAAAAAAAAAAATTTTTCAATATCCTATTTCTCTTTGAAATATGACACACAACCAAAGTAAAATGACCTGTTTTATGTGGATTTTAAGAGACTTGCTCAAAGATGATTCATGGGGATCGAATGCACGACCCATGCATGTATGATTACCAGTTTTCAGCTTTAACCGCTATACCAGAGCACACAAGAACTAAACTAAATCAAAGGTCAAGTAGTAACTGAGCTCAAATTCAACTGCAATACAATCTAAGGATCCTCTAAGCCCCCTTAAACAGTAGAGGTCTTCTGGCTCAGATTTACTGACAATATCTACATGCGAGATGTTTTATTCATGCATCTGCACTGAGAGATTCAAAGGAGGTCAAAAGTCCTAAAATATGATGCATTGTAAAACATTATTACACAGAAAACTGAGAAGAGAGAAACACAACTGATCTTAGCAGTCGATCCCAATACCAAAGTCATGGTGTTCACATTAGCTCTTTCCCTGCCAGTGGTTTTAATTTTTTTATAAGTTGCTAGCCACTGCCAGCAATTTTGATCATTTGTCCCCTCGAATATTTTGTTGTATGAATAACTAAACAAAGACAAATAATAATAATAATAATCCCCCCCAAAAAGCTGAGAAAACTGGAAAATGTCCAAAAAATATGCATATAATGAAAAAGTGTACTATATTCAAAGGCTTCTGTAATCATATGACAGCTTTCTGTGAGGAAGTCTAGTTTCAGAAGGCCATTGCGGTTCAATTACCGGCACAAGCTGGTTGCAGGAGGAAAATGATTGTTGATTGCTTGGATTTATTGTCACGGTAATATAGAGATATTATTTCAGCAGAAAAATAGTTGTCTGAATTACATTGACTCAACCTTTTAAATGTTTTAAGTCTTTCACCACCACTGATGGAAATCTCCATCATTTATGAGGATTCTGCATTTTCTGTCTTCTGGTTTTTTTTTTTACTTCTATTTTCCATATTCTAAAAGAGTAGAATATCCTGATTTTGAAATATCCTGACTTTGGGAAAAATGTGATTTTTCCGTATGGGTTTGGAATCCTCCTGACGGTGAGTAAGTGATAATAGAATTACCATTTGGATGAGAACTAATCCTTCATTACACAGACTTAAACTGACAGTAAGCGATTTCTGAAAAACACCCCTAAACAAAAGGATCACACCTCTATCTTGATGCCTCCGCTCTTTGAAGCTCTTTGAAGCTCTTTGAAGTTTGATGGATTCTGATTGGCTGACAATGTGTTTATTGTTGGTGAAAAAATAAAAAGTCTCTGAAAAGTGACTCCAATAATATTGTTCCTCTGTGTTGTTATCATTATAGCTGTGGTGTTAACTTTCCTATTCTCATAAAGTTAGAACGATTAGCCAATTAAAACTTCACGTACTATTGTCATAGGTGTGGACAGGCTTCAACTACAACAATGTGAAAGTTACGGTAACTTTTGAGGTGACAGCCCATCAACACCGTGTTGCCATGGAAACAGGTGGCCACTAGTATACAAAACGAGTGGGCAGGTGTTTAGGTCACCTCCTGTGTTCACCTGGTGTGACATCCCTTCTCTCCTCCTTGGAAAAACAACGCAGGACTGAAACAAGATGCTGGTGGCCCCCTGACTCATCCGGTGGTCCTGCTGTCTCTGTGTGCAGCTCTTGACGTGATTCAGCTCATTCCACATTGTTGGCTGGAAGATTGTTCATTAGGAGCCCATCTGTTGCTGAAGGGATGCAGCCTCAATTCTGCCGCACATTTCTTTCACACATTTTACTTGGCTTCTCTAATCCCTTCTGTCACTCGCTCCCTCTGGAAGAGAAAGAAAGAAACACGCCATCACAACCCTGATGACAAGAGAGTCCAGCCAGACGCCTTGGAGGGAATTTTCCCTGGTTCTACAGGTCTCAGAATCCCACTGGTCATTATTAGCACACACACACACACACACACACACACACACACACACACACACACACAAACACAAACGCGCACAGGCGCACACGCACTCACGGCTCTAGAATATCTTTTTTTTTATCCCCCCCCCCAAATCAAGGTCTTAATCTTAAAAAAATCCCTCTAAAAATGTCTGCCATGCACAAACCTTTTATATCTAAATAAGTAATACCTAACAGAAATAATAAATGATATGCAGTATATTGTGGTTGGTAATAAGTTTAATGTTTTTGAATGGGGTCTTTCATTTAAGCTGCATTTATTTGATCAAAAACACAGTAAAACAAACACTGAGAAATATCATTACAGTTTAAAATAATACTTTTTATTATAAAATGTAATTTATTCCTTTGATTACTCAAGTCTTCAATGTCACATGAAAAAAAAAAAAATTTGATATGATAATTTAATTAAAACAGTATGATAAGATATGATAATTTAATTAAACAAATAAAACAGTTTTATTTGTGGAAACCATGATGCATTTTTTCTAGATTCTTTGATGAATTGAAGGTTCAAAAGAACAGAATTTTATTTAAATTACAGTCTTTTATTACACGTCTCTGAAATGTTACGTTATTCCCCGATAACAACCGTCCAATTCCAGCTCGTCCGCGTAACTGAAGTTGTCATGCTTGCTAAGAACGTTTTTTTCTTCAAAGCTAACAAAATATTTAAACAAATCAATATTTTGTGTATAGTTATTTAATCGGTTGCTGATAATTTCTAACAAATTATAAGAGAGGTATAACAGGTACCATTTTAAAACAGTCAATGTCTCTTATTCCCATAATTACTCATGTGGTGAAATGCTGTGTAATAAGTGGTGTGACTTAAATGTTTGAACTTGCCACTTGCTACCAACTGCTTTCTCTGAGGAAGCTTTGCATGTAAAGAGCTAATAAAAATGTTACTTGTGAGACAAGAAGTCGTGTAATAATCGGAAATAATGTGCATCCAGTCGGTTGTCATCACAGTATTATCCCTTACATGTAAAGTCACTTTTTATCAATTTGTCCTTGCAGAAGTAAGCATTCATTTCTTTAAAAATAAAAATGATTTACATAAACCTGCATTTTCAGGTTGTTGTATCTCTGACAGGATCCCGCAGACTGTTTGCGGTGCCAATAACTGCGCAGCTAGTGTTATTTTCAATAGTACTCTGATGTATTTATGCACACTATGAAAATATCTTTATAAAAGGAAAGAGAGATGAAATGTTTGCTTGGATATTACGTCAGAGAGTAAACATTTACCTTTGATATGAGAGGCAGCGCGGTGCAGACGGAGCTCAGCTTGGTATCGGCCCCATGTGAAAAGCATCTAACCAAGACGTTCAATCTATCAGACAAACGCTGTGTTCTCTAGAGAAAGATGCAGGATGGAGGAAATGGTGTGATAGATAATATTTGTTTGTGGAGGAGAGTGCACTCAAAAAAAGAAGCATCTGATAGTTATTCCAGCCCTGTGGCAAACTTCTACACACTTGAAGTTACTTCAGTTTGCAGTTTTATAATGCAACCAAAAAACTGCACTAACAAGCAAGTACATGCACCAAGAAAAAACACTAGGGGCCAAATTTAAACAGGGCAAATTAGCTTGAGAGCACAATTCTAGAAAAGGCACAGATTGGAGTGGAAAGTTCTGCACGTGATTTACTGACAACACGCAAATTACAGAACACAGACGCAGCCGGATCATTTCCATAATGACCAACAATCTACCAATTGGCATTTGGTTTAAGACAGGCTTGTATTGGGCGGTAAATAATGGGACAAATGCGAGTAGTCTGACTTATGCAAACCTTAAAAAAATTCATGAACAACACACACCATTGTATAGATAACTATCGGCCAAGACCGAAGGAAACATGGGGGTTATATACACAAGGGAGCAATGAGGGAATTAGACAAGACTAACAGTGTGATTGCTGATGCGACAGGTGAATGGACACAGACAGGGAGATCACGGAAGGAACAGGAACGAAAGGAACAAAGACACGACTGACATGTAACACTTATTCACCTATCATTTCCAGTTTTGGTTAGGTATTAAGTCATAGGTTAGGTTTAGGGGTAGAGACTGAGTTAAGACAATGTTTTTGGAAAGAAATGTTGTTCCAGGATCAACAAAAGATATTGGCAAAGCCACGGCGGCAATATGAGCACCAAGCATGAAAAAAAATGTAACTCTAGTTAACACTGGTACAGTTTCAGTTAAATGGCACAGCAAGTGAACGTTATACCTGACAATTAAATTTAATTGATTGCATAGCATTTTCATAGAGCTTGTATTGATATAGATATCTATTTATTTTATGAGTACAGTATTGATTTTAACAAGGAAAAATGCATGAGAGCTGACACTTGAGAGCATAGGTTTCAATAATAGAATGATACATCTTGTCTCTCTATTAATGAAAAACAAAGTCCTGATTTAAAAACCCTTCAGTGAAAGCATTAAACAGTGCATTTCCATTCGATAAGGGCTGCTGAAGTGCTGTCGTGCATATTAATTGGATAATAATTAGCTTTGGCTCTCTTGTCTCTAATGTGCTTATGAAGTGACGGGAGGCGCAGGCTGTCCTCGTGCGCTCGTTTAGTGCTCACTTACATTACACTGCAGGACTCGATGCCAAATTATGATTAGTTGACAGATTTTTTGGACAACCAGCTTATATCTTTTAAAAGTGACCCCTATCCGATATCTACATTAACACTATACACTTGGCGAAACAACCCAAACTAGATGTACTGACCTAGAAAAGCTTAAGCCAAAAAGAAAGCAAAACAACACGATTTGTAATGGATGCATCATTCTTTGGGTTTTAAATATAGCTGTAATTGTGGATCAAACACAAAACTGTTAAAAACACTCTATTGAACAAAACACAAATACTGAAAGACTGTATCAGATGGCACTCTGATATATATCATGGTACTACTGACTGAATAATATTTTCATGGACAATGACTGAGAGCTTGAATGATCTCTAGATGTCTTAGGTAGTAGACACTTGATTTCACTACAGCAATAACTTGTTTTGCAAGATTCAACTTGTCGAAAATTACACCCATTTTTTACATATGGGTGAACATTCCTGGAGAGTGATCCCAGGTAGCTAGAAGTATTTGGTGACGAGTTAAGAGCGCCAAAAACAACAATGGCAGTTTTGTTCTGAGCCATTCAGCCTTTTACATCATTAAGACACTCAACAATGATGGGACAGGACTTATGAATTGGATATATTGAAACATATAATTGAGTGTCATCAGCATAACAATGATATGTGATGATATTCCTAAAGATAGACCCCAATGGCAGCTTGCATACTGAAAATAAAATTTGACTCAGTACGGACCCTTGTGGGAAGCCACATGTTAGAGGAACTGAAGATCTTCTAACTTCCTGCTCTGTACAGTGCAGACGTGTTTTCTCTCTGCTCCCACTCTGCTCTGGCACTTTGGTATTTTGTCTTTTTTTCTCTGACCCACTGCTTGCTGGACTCTGAAAAATACTGAAATGGAATTGATTAACTGGTCAATCAGCGCGATCAATAGGATTTTCTTACAAAGGAAGGGTGCTCCGGGAGAACCCACCTGCCCGGACGGGACCTTTGCTGCAGGGTACGTGATGGACCCATGGAACAACTGGCAAGTCCTGTGCCTGGAGGCTCTGTCCATAGAGGATGCGGAATATTTATATATGATTGGATTATTGATGGCAGGGTTCCTATCCTTTGGCTTTGGGACTGCCCTGACCTATCGGAAGATTGGTAAGACAGCTGCAAGCAAATTCACCCAGCCGCTGTCTGTGGAAATTAAGGAATGCTTCAGGGTTGTGTGTGACCGTTTGAAGGAATTAGATCAGAGAGTGATACAGATTGAGGAACTGAACCGTAACAACGCAGTCTGGACTGCGGATACACAGATCGGGAGTCAGATCGGTGAACTTTTACGGACTGTAACCGGTCTGGCCATGAGGCCATAAAATAACTCCTTTGAATCATTACTACGACAGTAACGCGTGTAAGCGCATCCTTTGCAGAGACTGCATGGAAGATAGTGGACTGAAATATTGACTACAGACACTTATATTTCATTCAATGCTAAAAAAAAAACTAAAAAAGCATTGATAAAAATCATCAATTTCAAGATTTACATTTACTTAAATCCAGAGCAACTTGCATTGCGGCAAGAAACACACTGACATTCTAATCAGTTCTTGCTTTCCCTGGGAATCAAACCCATGACCTTGGTGTTGCAAGCGTGAAGAGAGTGAACATGAAGAGAGTTTATGGAAACATGAAGAGAGTTTATGGAAACCTTCCAGGAAATAAAATGGAAGGGAAAATCATTCACATACTAGCAGAGTGACAGTCGACTGTTGAGACACAAAGCATCAGTGCGTGAGAGAGTCTGCAGTGATGCTGCAGAACTGTGGATCCGTCCCAGCCTGCATGAGTCAGAGACGCGTGTCTCGCTGACGTGAGGAGGAATCGAAACAGCATGGAGATCTGATGAAGGCCGTTTCTCTTCAGACGGGATGAAAATCTGATGCACACCAACCAGATTTCACTCATGCACAGAGAGATAGAAAGAGAGTATGCGTAGCACAGAATAGTTTATCCAAAAATGACAACAGAGTGCTTGGAGGGATGACATATTTTTATATGCCTTAACTCGGAAATGAGTTTGCTTTTTTAGCACTATCAGTTCAATCATTCTGAAGGGTTTTTGGTTTAAATGCTTGAAATAAGGTCTGTCATGAACAAGTATGCAATAGTTTCACATTTTATCAACATAAAAATCATCAATAATAACTTCTTCTTTTTTTAAAGCTTTCACTTATCTTGAAAATGTCTAAATGGGTCTAGAGAGGTTGTCTGACATTTAAAATCATCAGTGAATAGACAAACTCATTTATTCAACCAGACACTTTCACAGCTTCGTGTTTATAATCAGGTTCTTGAAAACTATTATAACTTGAACTTTCAGGGATTTTTTTAAAGGGGTCCTTTTATGCCCCTTTTCAAAGTCTTGATTTTGGTTTTAGGGGTGTCTTGGTGTAAATATTAACAAATGCGTCAATTTTGGCATACCAAATTGAGCCGAAATTCAGACCCTGAGAATGTTATGGAGCAAAAGGATCATGCAGAACCATTGCAAGCCCGGATTTTATGGGAAATTTCAGAAGTTCCTAGGGATCATTAGCAGTCTTACAAAAGCAAGGGCTTTGTAGTTGAAGTCTACATCAAGACTGTAATGTTAGCCATCAGGCTAGCGGAGCCAAACAGCTTTGTTTACATCGTAGCAACAACATAAAACTTATAATTGGATCTGTTAATAGAAAACACCACAACAAAAATAAAACATACTTGCAGGTTGTGATCCATAAACAACTGATTGTAAAGAGAAAATGGGGATTGCTCCTTTCAGGAGAATTATTTGTGCATATTCGACACTGTACTCTCATAGTTTTTGGAAGCTGTCCTCTATAAAAATGTGAAGCACATTGATAAACTAATAAATTTGAACCACTGTTTTCTTAGTTTGTGCGCCTTAGGAAGCCCAAATAAATGGTCTTTGGAACTTGGGTGGGAAAAAAGGGTCTCTTTGACATGATAATGTGATACTAAAGCAGTTAAACCGGGTCTTGTCCCCATTTTTGTGTATTCTGTGGGCAGAGATTATTTCAATGATTGACGATGTGACACCACGACATCTGGAATAATTGCGTCATAGTCCCATGTCACTGTAGTCATAGTCCCGTTTGTTGTGTTCTTGGAAAAGGGTTTTCTGTTAAAGTGAAGATCTCCGTTTGAAATGAACTTTGAGCTTTGTAACATTGAATAAGTATTTTATGCTCAAATAGCAACTGTACTACACCAGCCACACACTAAATAAAGTTGGAGAAGCATAATAGGAATAAAGAGCGAATCAAGTAAAGAGTTGTCAGATGTCCTGGTCTAAGTTTATATTTTTGCTTCTTGTTCAGGCTTCAAAATTCATGGGAGTTATGGTCATTTGAGAAGATGATGAACAAAGTGTGTAAGAATCATAAACGTTTGTTGGTCACAGAGCTTATTTTCTGCAATAATCAAGAAGCCAATGGAAAAATCCAATTGGGTTTTTTGTCGAGGGAACCAGATTGACGCTACAAAACCACGTCACCACTGCAGTCCTTTCTTCTGTCTTCTGTCTCACACAGATCTTTGCTTCAGAAGGTTTGGAAACTATTGCACACAACAAAAAAACTTGAGCTTTTTTTGTCCTTTTTGGATTTTGACCGTGAACAAATGAGGGGCAGGGTTTTACTCTTACCTCATTGCACTGCAGAACGAACCAGTCCCCTTGAGAAGTGAAACCCAACACATCCGAGCCTGACGAGAGGCTCGTGCACGTCCCAGCTGCTCTGATAAGGCTTCACCAATCCCATCATGAATAGCAGATTCATCAGTTTTACGAGATGCTTCACGCCCAGCGGGTTTCAGAGATTTAAACTGCACTACATAAACCCGAGGACAAAGATTTACAGGAAAGTGAGATGAGTCACGATTACGGTGAATGAGGGGACTGTAATAGGTGCAGGCATTGCTGTCTGCTTTGATTTGTAACATTGTGATCACGGAGGAATTTTCGAGGTGAAAACCTCTCTCGCGCACATACGCACAGCTTTCACTCTCTCACAGGAAATTAGAGTTAGAACATTGACTCACATAAAGGATTAGCGCACCGGAGTCTTGTGCATTTCACTAGAAACATCTCTGGTTAAATACTTAAAGCATGCATACATGAAACAATGTTTTTGTTAATAACATTTATTTTTTCCCTTTGTTTTGACTGTATATCTAGAGGACAGGAAGTGAAGTGTGAACTTATATCAACTTATTCTACCTGTCATCCCTATCCCAACAGTCTACTAATACTCTACTGAGAGTTAGTTGACATGCAGTTGTAAAATTAGATGTTGCTGGTGGAATGTCTAAAGTGGACTATAGAAATAAAGTGTAACCAAAAAAATAACAAGGCAATTGTGATTATTTCTTAAAACTAGAACTTTGCTTCACAATTTGACTTTCACAAAGAGACTTTACGTTTGTAACAGTGTGACTTCAGATTTCATAGTTGCAATTCACAATGTAACTTTATATATCACAGTATGACTTTACAAATCAAAACTTCAACTTTCTCAGGATGTGAATTTCACTACTGAAACCATCTTTCATCTTTTTTAGTGTGACTTTGAATTTCGCAATTGCGACTATTTTTTCGAATTACAACTTTCTCTCATAGTGTAACTTCACATTTCACAACTGCAACTTTACATCTCATAATTGCCATATTATTTCATTTTTACTATTTTCTTTAAATGGTAACCTTAAAGAACTTTGTCACGATGTGACTATTTAATTTTAAACGTTATTTCTCAGTTACCTCTTATATGGCTTGCATATATTTGAAAGCTGTGACAGAAGAGAAGATTTTCATTTAAAACTTCAGACTGCCCTTCACTCAAATCTATCATATGACTTCAGAAGATTAAATACAGCAATTAAATAATGTGAACTATTGCATGATGCTTTTATTGCACTTTTTTGTCATTATGGAGGTTGATATTCTTTTTTGGGGTTACTGTATGGTTGCATTATATGTAAAAGCGCTGTCCAAACAGGAAAAATATCTAATTTTGTGTTCCATTGACTAAATATAAGTCATACGGGTTGTGTAATTAAGGCTGGTAATTATTTGATATGAACAAACATGACTATATTATTTGAATTTCTGGATGTTTCAGTCTCCTTCATTCCTTGTATTTCTCTCTCGTTTTCTCTCAGATTCTGGGAGACGGGCTCAAGCCGTGTGACCTTTTCTGTGGAAGTCACCGCTGATAGTCATGTCACTGTGATCAATACCTCTGTAATGCATTTCCCACGCTGCTCTCTCTCCGAAGGATCTTTGTTCCTGTGTCCATCTGCAGTGATTTCCTCCTCGTGGCAACACGACACTAATAATGAAACATCTGCAGTCTCCTTAAATATTGCAGCAACTCCATGTGTCTACGTGACAGGACAGCTGTTATGGTCACTTAAGGGTGATGTGTGAAAACACCTGAAAATGGAGAAGAAAACTGGTAATTATTCAATGGTAATACACATTTCTTGTGGAAATGACAATAAATTCATACTAAACACTACCCACATGCTACAACAATAGTAACAACAATAGTGCACTTAAAATGCATTATGATGAAAATAACAACTGTCATTTTCTAAAATATGCAAATCTATGCATTTATCATTTTATATTTAATATAATGATATTTAAGTTATTTAGGTTAAATCAATTTAAAATAAATTCACTGTTAAATAATTTTTCATTCATTGAGCGATCAACCGTAAAATGACTTTTTTTAAAAATAAATAACTATATACTTCCTAAATAAATAAATACACACACTAAGAGCCATTATATACTAACAGGGTATAAATATGATTAATAATAGCTCTAGAGTGAAAGTCGTGGAACATGGGAGATGGGGAGCCGTGAACGAACAAACTCACGGGAGCCGCGAATGAAAGCGGGGAGATAGGCAAATGATATGGGAATTAGGTGTGTCAGTGCTCAGTGCTCACACACACACACACACAGGCAGAACTGGGAGACAATGCATTCATGAAACGTGACAGTTACTGCTTAGAGGTACTGTACGTATATATTTCACTATGTGAACAAAAGCGATCACAATTAATGTTAACAACAGGAGGTAAAACCGGTGTAAATCACTTATAAAAGTATCACTGTGGTGAATGATGCAGCCAAACCAAGCAAAGCTGAGATAATGAACAAGTGAAGGGGTGATAAAGGGGTTGGAACGGCGTGACTGTTATGAGAGGCTGTGTTTAGGATATTTACAGTAAAAATGCGTGTGGGTGAGGGAAATTTTTTCTCGTCCACCGATACGATTTGCTCGTATACCAAGTCGCTCATAAACCAAGGTATTACTGTATTGTAAAGCAGCAGCATGTCTTACTTGCTCAAACCAGTGTGTCGTGTGTATTGGCAGTAGCAAGTCCCATACTTTGCAGCAGCAATAACAAATCTATTCGGCTAAGGCCAATATCAACAATGTCACATCCATTTTCATACCAAACGTTCAGAAAGTTGTCATGACAGAAATCTTTTAATGAAATTCAGTACAATATTAAAATAGTCTAGTGGATACAGTATGTGAAAGGACACAACACAGGCTTTATTTGTCAGAGGGCTGTTGACTGCACATATTTTAATTAATGTCAGTCAAAACAGCAGTGTTTACAGAGCTGGTTATTCCCATTTGTTTTGTGTAGACAGAAACTGCTGAACAGAAGCTGATGAAATCAGTACAACAAATAAAAGAAGGTCCTCAGTTTCTGACACAGCAGATTTGAGCTAAGCTGCTGGATGTGAAGTACTTCCTAACAACCTTCATATGAACGATTCCAGCTTTGATCTTATCATCAATCACAGACAATGAGACAGTTGGTTCATTTGCAGAATCCATTCAGTTTTTGATAGAGATATGCTTGTCTCTCACTTGTTGTTTGTGGTGTTTGCCAAGTCAACCATCACAATTACTCATACTTCACTCTTGCAACCCCAATGAAACCCCAATATATGTAGTTTATTGATTTAATAAAGCAACTTTTGATATACTTCAAAGCACTCAAATGACATTTTGAACTTAATTTTAAGGTGAACATTTAAATTAAGTTTGCCATGGCTAGAGAAAGTAATTTTTACAGCACATATTGTGAGCATGATCTGAAAATCAATTCACCTGATAAATACAGTACACACAGTCTTTAGGAGTCGCCATTCAGGCTGTCAAACACACGCAGCTTTGAATAATCAGGTGTGTGCGTGAATAATATCATAGCGTGACGGCCGAACATCCGCTACACTACGTGAGATGGGAAATAATAACATAAGAATTGAGATTAACAGTCTTTGATTTAGCCATTCCCCAACCACCCACCTCAAGAAAACCTTAATCACGAAAGGTTAAAGAATATTAAAGTTGTGCAGCAGTAAATTAGCAAGAGAAAATTGAATCAACCGCATGGATTTTAATACAGAGAGATGAGGAGCGAAAGAGCTCACAGGGAATCATTTCACTCATGACAATTTACTGAAGAAGAGGAAAAAAACTGGATGAAATCTCTCTCTCTGCAGCATCTGCCTAAAAGCAGGTTTCGCCTCCCCTTCATGCAGTTTGGACAGGATTCATTAGGTCATTTCACGACCTTCCATATCTCAGCTTCAGCACTGATAAAGAGCAACTCGGAACAAATAGGATTTTTTTTTTCTCCGTGGCATGCGGTCCCCTGATGAAACACATTTGTTTCACCCTTCCTCTATCTGTTCCTCCAGAGATGGACTGAAGGAGAGAGAGAGAGAGGGATATTCTAGGTGTTACCCTGTGTCACTGTGGCAGTGCTCATTCTGGGAAATTTAATTATCACCACCAACAGTCTGAGGATCCGCAACCGCACGAACTGTGTGTGTCACGAACATCGACTAATGCGACACTCTTTGTCCGTACCCTCCCACAGTCTGTGGCCTACTTCCATCATTAAAACACGCTGCGACAACACAAAACAGCTGCCTGTGACAGGACGTGGGATTTAAACGGCATGCACTGATTTATTTGATAAGGGTATAATCATGTTAGCGAACATCCGCAAAAGCATTTGCCACCGTTTGAAGATATAAGCGGTGTGAAATATTGGGCACGTTCGCATCTGGTCGCTTTTCTCCGATTGGCTGGTTATCCGATATACACCTTCGAGGCCTGTTTTCTTTCCTGTAGCTCAATCAGTGGAGCATTGGTGCTTGCAACGCCAAGGTCATGGGTTCGATCCCAGGGAAAGCAAGAACTGATTCAATGTGTATCTTGAATGCATGTCTGATGGTCTAGACTCTACAGGTTCTTTGACAATAGTTGGCATACGCCAAAAACAACGGCAACCGCAACATGATGTTTGCAATGCAGATGTTGTCTTATTCACAATATGACAATATGTATCTGTAGAGCTGTAGGAAGCTGGTGTGAGCGGCTGTCGTCTCCGGCGGTTTTCAAAAGGCATTTGTTATATTGTCATTTTCTGCTCATCCTGCACTTTGTAACAATAGAAGCTTTTGTCTCTACAGCGACTTTCAACATGTTTTCTGTAACAACGTGTGACTTTTATGTTCTACATTGTGTGAAAAAGTCAATTGAAACGGATTTCCAGAAATGCGATTTGAAATCAAATATGAATGCAGCTCAAAAAAGGATTTGTAAAATTCAAATTCTATGCAATTTCTTTTTTTTTCTTTTCATTCACGCTTGCTAATTCTGATAGTATTTCAATAGGAAATCGGATTTGGACAGACAGTTTGGATGTGGTTTTGATGCTAATAATTTAGCAAGCACTTAACAACAGCCAGGCAACCATTTAAAAGTGCCCTGGCAACCACTCAGAATACCCTAGCAACCATATAGCAATGCCTCTTTGCATGGCAACCGAAATAGTAAAACTCTTTGGAATTATTTGAATGTGAAAATCTAGTTTGAGTTCATAATGCCTGTTGTAAATTAACTGCTTTACAGACACAGAGTACAATAAAATAAAATAAGAAAAAATCTATTAAATTAAAAATATTCAAATAAAATCTTAAATAAAATGAATCAAACATAAGTTAAAATTAAACTAAAAATGTAAAAATATATTTAAAATAAAATATAAACTATACCAAATTCTGGAATGCACATCAAATCTGGCCCTTCAAACCAACCTTCAACAACCCGAAGACCTCTGCACAACTCTGGACACCGGTACCACGTATTGGCCGCACATCAGCAGGCCTGCATGACCGTGACGAAGTCGAGACGACTATTATGAATTAATTGTCAGGCGAGGTAATGAGCTCTGAAAGAGAAATCCTTGCTGAGCTTGTGGAGACATGTGAAATATGTGCTGGCTGAAGTAAAGTGACTGTCAGCAATACTGCAGAGACGCAGAGTAGAACGACCTCTCCACCCGCTCTCACAAACGCCTTCTCTTTAACCCGGACCAATTTGTTTCAGGTACAGCGGCAATTTATCTATGTCTAAAGGTATGGACGGACAGTGTTTGTGTATGTGAGTACCATGTTGTACGGTTAGCCAGGAAAATATATAGAGAGAAAAATATTCAATATATCTTCTATTTTTCTTGGTTTCTCAGTGTCTCCCATTTTTTTCTTATCAACCGTTAATTAATTGTAATTAAGTATAACTAATGTTGTAAAATATAACATTTGCTACACTATATTTAAATATTAACTTTAAATATAATAGTACATTGCATTATCATGAACTATTGTTTTCTAATACATGCGTATTATGTATTTAAATATATTCAATTGAAATTAAATAGTTAGAGTATATTTAAATATACTTATATCTGATGTAGTACATTTAATTAGTTAAATGTAATAAAAGTATAGATATATTCCTTAATGTATTAAGGGATCATATGATTTTCCTTTAAAATAATGCACCAAAAAAGTTTAAGATCAAGAAAAATCCACTTGACATGATTTGACCCCTTTAAATGTATAAAATAACTTCTCGTTCAGCAAAAAGCACAGGTTAGGTATAACAGGGTGTCCTTGTGCCCATGATCTATCGAACAATATAATTACAAATCAGGCCTCTCCAAACCAGTGCCAGATAGAGATGATAAAGATGACACAATGATGGGCCACTGGCTGACACATAGTGTACACTCATGAATATTCATAATATTAGGATCAGACACCTCACAGTAATGCCAGCCTTCTTTCTGAGAAGACACACACACACACACACACATAAAACACATCTCTCTTGAGATATCAGGAGAGAGGATGCACAAATTGAGAGAGAGACGGTGATAGTGAGAACACAGTAAAATCCATGCCCTCATTCAGCATTTTGATTGGTCGTTGTGTAATTCGGGGTTATAATGACCCTCGTTATCAGTCCATCAGGCGTGCATTTCCAAATGGAAGTAATGATTACAAAAACACAAACATGGCTGAATGAAATGGCTTTCGCTCCTCAATCACAGCTGCTTGATGACATTACACAAATACATATGCAGGGAATCCAGTCAATGCATTTAAATCGCATGCAATTTTACACACTCTATATAACACTCAACCTGCTGAATGGAAAGAGACGTTCATGTTCATAAAGAAGCTTTTTTGGGAGCACTTGCAGGTAATAATCCTCCACCTAAAGTAATAATTCACCCAAAAATAAAAATTCTGTCAGATTTACTCACTCTCATGTTGTCCAAACCCATGTGCTGTTACTCTCTCTCTGTGGAAGAGAAATAGGGAATTTTTGCAGAATCTTTTGAAACTTGATAATATTCACAAATTAACACAACTTGAATGAATTTTGAACTCTAAATAAAAGTAGGGTATTTTCACAAGTCTAGAGGTTCCAAAGACTAAGATGAGACAGAGATTTCCAACATGAAGGTTGCATTTACATTAACATTTATTCATTTAGCAGATGCTTTTATCCAAAGCGACTTGAGGTATAATACAGAAAGCGATTCATCCTGAAGAGGCAAGAGTGTCACAATAAAAAGTTGCAGACATTGCTTGAACTAGTAGAAGCCTGGAGATTAGAGGGATTAAAGGAAAGTGTTTCTTTTTTAAGGTTATGTTAGGTGCTCATGAAAGAGGTGAGTTTTCAGCTGTCTTTTGAATATTTACAGGGATTCTGCATTCCGGGTGATTTTATTTAGGTTATGATAAAATAATAAACACAGGGTACTCCAAGACGACGTAACAGTGTGCACTTGATGCAAACAACAACCGACAAACACAGGGTGAAGGTGAGGAACTAAAATACACATGGTGATGAACTAAAATAATTGCAGTGCAGTTGCAGTTGTGATGATGATTAGTGTCCACAATGGAGTCGGGGGAGGGAGAAGCCAAGGAACTGGGAGACAACTGATGGAGACAAGGCCCAGGATTCACAGGCACAGACTGAGATGGAGCTGAGCATTATCGCTGGCACAGGAGGCCTTGGCGATGTTGCAGCGACGAGCATCAGAGGTGGAGCCAGAGTGCCAGAGGACTGAGGCAATGCCAGTGTGATGGAGGACAGAGGCAAAACTGAAGGGAAGAAGAAGCACACTGCAGCTATTGGAGTGGATGAACAGAGGGCAGCAGATTGCCCCAAAGTCTGTGGCAGAAGCTGGGTGATGACCAACCAAGGGAGTGAGCCAATAGGAGGAGGAAACCTGGTGGAGCCACTAGGTCATCGGTGCAAGATCTGAGGTTGGAGGCAGGATCCATAGCAGGACATGTCCAGAGACGGCAAGGCTGAAAACATCCTGCAGAGGCAGGATTGGAGGACGAAGTGGCAGTGACGGCGGAAGATGGAAACTTGATGGGATCGGTGGAAGTAATTTATAGTTCATGCAGGTCTGTTTAGAAACAGCGATGATGAAGGAAGCGCCGGGTAGGATAGGGAGGGAGTTAATACCTCCATGTCCAGAGCAATCAGCCAGTCCTCTGTGTCTAATTCCACCAGTATTCCCTCTGTCACGGACTCACACCTGTGGTCAGACTCACTGTGGGACTCTGGGGTGATGGCCCTCTTCGGATTCTGGCTCACTGATCGCTCTCTGTCTGTGGGGGGATGCATAATCTTCATGGTTGAGGGTGGTGGTGAGCTGGGCTCTTGGTCTGAAGATATATCCATAATAATCCATTCTTTTGGTTCGTTATTCAGCCACAGATCAAGAGGTTGCAGAGACGAAGATGTAGAGATTTCCAACTGGTAAATACACGTGGTGATTAACTAAAATGACAGCTGTAATTGTGATTAAACTTAAAGGTCTAAAACACTAACACAGTAGACTTTGTGAAAATCATTATTTGTGCAATTCTCAGAACATTTGGCCACAGCTGTTCATTTCCTGTCAGTACTGAGACTCATGTCAGATTCTCTAACAATCAGGCCTGTGTGTGTGCATGCTTAAAGGTTTGACTATACTTGTGAGGGATAATAAAATGAGAATTGTAAAAGGATAATAAATCAGCCAAACCACATCTTGCATGCAATACACTTTACATCTAGTTTCTGTGATGGGTAGGTTTAGAGGTAGGGACTAGGTTAGGTTAAAGGAAATATCAGTAACCTGATATAAAATCATTGGGTGTATATGCAATGTCTAACATGTGTTGTGCTGAATACAGATGAGGGGACTAATCATTTGTGTGGTGCAGATAAAGCACTCAGTGACTGTGGCATTTAAGCAGGTCAAGAGCACTGACCTCAGCTGCCTAAGATGAGAGGGGAAACACACACACACACACACACACACACACAGGCTCACAATCTCTCGCACTGCTTCTGTTTCTCACAAATAGATGCTCTGCACACACACACACACACTGTCGTCTTGATTTATTGAACGTGTTCAGTGTCATGAGTCACTGTAGCCTCTCTAAGAAGTTTCTCTCTCTGTCTACCATTAGCATATCAATATTTCCCAGATTTGGTCTTGAAAGTAAAAGTACCAAATGGGACTAGAAAGAGTTGTACAGTCTGAGGCCACTGGCAAAACTTCAAATAGCAATAAAGATGATGAATATATAAATATAGCATATGAATAATACAAACGTTTCAGAACTCGATACCTACACTTTCTTTTATCAATAACATTACCACAATGTAATTGGATTGTCCATTAATGCAAAATTTATCTGAACAACAAAATATATATTATATTATAATATAATATCATATATAATATATTATATTATATTATATTATATTATATTATATTATATTATATTATATTATATTATATTATATTATATTATATTATATTATATTATATTATAT
Organism: Rhodeus uyekii; assembly: GCA_037043235.1. Taxonomy (NCBI): domain Eukaryota; kingdom Metazoa; phylum Chordata; class Actinopteri; order Cypriniformes; family Acheilognathidae; genus Rhodeus; species Rhodeus uyekii. Next base: position 1,289,647 of record JAWRVZ010000075.1, on the reverse strand, counting down.
TATATTATAAACATCCACACACAAAACCACAATATAATGTAGCGTTATATATTATTTCAACCACTGCAAAACAGTTTTTTCACAAATTTCAGAAATTACTACAGGGAGTGCAGAATTATTAAGCAAGTTGTATTTTTGAGGATTAATTTTATTATTGAACAACAACCATGTTCTCACTGAACACAAAAAACTCAATATCAAAGCTGAATATTTTTGTATCAATATTTTAAGTAGTTTTTAGTTTTAGCTATTTTAGGGGGATATCTGTGTGTGCAGGTGACTATTACTGTGCATAATTATTAGGCAACTTAACAAAAAACAAATTTATACCCATTTCAATTATTTATTTTTACCAGTGAAACCAATATAACATCTCAACATTCACAAATATACATTTCTGACATTCAAAAACCAAACAAAAACAAATCAGTGACCAATATAGCCACCTTTCTTTGCAAGGACACTCAAAAGCCTGCCATCCATGGATTCTGTCAGTGTTTTGATCTGTTCACCATCAACATTGCGTGCAGCAGCAACCACAGCCTCCCAGACACTGTTCAGAGAGGTGTACTGTTTTCCCTCCTTGTAAATCGCACATTTGATGATGGACCACAGGTTCTCAATGGGGTTCAGATCAGGTGAACAAGGAGGCCATATCATTAGATTTTCTTCTTTTATACCCTTTCTTGCCAGCCACGCTGTGGAGTACTTGGACGCGTGTGATGGAGCATTGTCCTGCATGAAAATCATGTTTTTCTTGAAGGATGCAGACTTCTTCCTGTACCACTGCTTGAAGAAGGTGTCTTCCAGAAACTGGCAGTAGGACTGGGAGTTGAGCTTGACTCCATCCTCAACCCGAAAAGGCCCCACAAGCTCATCTTTGATGATACCAGCCCAAACCAGTACTCCACCTCCACCTTGCTGGCGTCTGAGTCGGACTGGAGCTCTCTGCCTTTTACCAATCCAGCCACGGGCCCATCCATCCTCACTCTCATTTCATCAGTCCATAAAACCTTAGAAAAATCAGTCTTGAGATATTTCTTGGCCCAGTCTTGACGTTTCAGCTTGTGTGTCTTGTTCAGTGGTGGTCGACTTTCTGCCTTTCTTACCTTGGCCATGTCTCTGAGTATTGCACACCTTGTGCTTTTGGGCACTCCAGTGATGTTGCAGCTCTGAAATATGGCCAAACTGGTGGCAAGTGGCATCTTGGCAGCTGCACGCTTGACTTTTCTCAGTTCACGGGCAGTTATTTTGCGCCTTGGTTTTTCCGCACGCTTCTTGCGACCCTGTTGACTATTTTGAATGAAACGCTTGATTGTTTGATGATCACGCTTCAGAAGCTTGGCTATTTTAAGACTGCTGCATCCCTCTGCAATATATCTCACTATTTTTGACTTTTCTGAGCCTGTCAAGTCCTTCTTTTGACCCATTTTGCCAAAGGAAAGGAAGTTGCCTAATAATTATGCACACCTGATATAAGGTGTTGATGTCATTAGACCACACCCCTTCTCATTACAGAGATGCACATCACCTAATATGCTTAATTGGAAGTAGGCTTTCCAGCCTATACAGCTTGGAGTAAGACAACATGCATAACGAGGATGATGTGGTCAAAATACTCATTTGCCTAATAATTCTGCACTCCCTGTATTAATATTAATTGGCCATATACATGTTCAGCCACATAAGTTAAAGAAATAAAGTCTCAAAGTCCACATGATATTATGAATTTGATGCATACGTGAAAACACACACACACACACACACACACACACATATATATATATATATATATATATATATATATATATATATACAGTGGTACCTCGGTTTACGAGCGACTTGGTTTACGAGAAAATCGGTGTATGAGCATGGAGGGTCAAATCGGTGTACGAGCATTGTATTGGAGTGCGAGCAAATTTTTCCCTCACCCACGCGCATTTTTGTCCTAACGCTCAGCATCTTCGTGGGCATTTTTACTGGAAATATCCTAATGACAGCCTCTCATAACACAGTCCCGCAGTTCCAACCCCTTTATCCCCCCTTAAAGCATTCATTCTCTCAGCCTTGAGTTGCGAGTTACAGCAAATTGTCAAGTATTTTTAGAGTTTAATTGTCAATTACTAATTAGTATTTATATGAGATCTTAACGGTTATAATTTTAACTGTAATTAATACGGTAAAATAAAAACAAAATATTTTAATTGGCATTTATGGTCGTGTGGAACGAATTAATTGATTTTTAATGCATTCTTATGGGGGGAATTGTTTTGGTGTACGAGCATTTTGGGATACGAGCTCGCTCTTGGAACGAATTAAACTCGTAAACCGAGGTATTACTGTATATATATATATATATATATATATATATATATATATATATATATATATATATATATATGGTTCACATTGTTTTATGATTCATTTAACATTATGATAAAATGATAACATACGTGTGTTTTGAAATACATCAAATATTGACAGTAAATTTGGTTCCAAAAGGCGTTTCATGTTGACTTTGAGACCTGACCTTATTTCCTATGTCTGAACATGTAAAGCATCATGAGAAGTTTTTGTTATTAAGCTCTTTCATCTCTCCCTCACAGACTCACAGTTGTGTTTGCCCAAAGCATTAATAAACCTATCCGTGTTCATCATCTCACTTACAGTACGAACAGGAGACGTGGAGCCGCCGACACCACTGATCTGACACATTGTGGAACTCCCCTAGTGAGAGACATTTGAGCTACATCTGGTGGTCTCGCCTCATTGGCTTGATAGAATACTAATAAAAGCCATATGACAACAGCATACCAAGTATGCAATTAATATTCTAAAATATTCTACCGCGGCATGTGGCGGAGACCTGTTGAAGTCGCGTTCCACAGCGGACTGGCAGCTCTGTCTGTGTGGCAGCGAGAAGACGTCCTTATTAACCTCTATTACAGCAGACACACATCCACATACACACACATTCATTTACTCAAGGCATCAATGCAAATGTTTAGAATAGCAAACTACTCTTAATAACCATTTATGAAATACACTGAATTGGCACAATGTGCAAATATTTACTGTGCAAAAAATTCAACTTGTGTAACTTTGGCCTGGATGGGCAAAACATCTCTAGCACAGGCCTGTCAATCTCAAGCCATGCATATTTACATCAACTATCAAAGGAAGAAAAACAGACTGAAAAGTGTGGGACATTTGCACTGCAATCCACATACAGCACCAGCCACAGTCATTCAGTCACTAAAAACCGGTCGTTCCATAACGCTTAACATGCCCTAATGTACTTCATATACACCTTAATGATTATGCATATTACATATGGCACATGCAAGCAAGATGAGCTCAGAATGCCCTGCTAACAAACATTTCTAAAACAACATTTATTTCTAGAGCACATTTAGACTATATGAAGTGATCCAAGTGCTGTACAGTGTAATAAGCAGGTCTACACTATAAAAACAATCACAGGTTCCCACAAGCGAAAGCATAAAAATACAATTTAAACATCACATTTAAAAATGTCAAATGAAAGATTAGACCTCACATTATGAGAGAGACCATTCCAAAGCTTGGGCTCAACCACAGAAAAGGTCAGATCACCCTTTGATTTGTAGCAACAAGTGATTAGATTGAAAGATATAAGTGCCATAGTAGGACAATATGGCACTTGAAGATCATTAATATAAACCTTGGTGCATGGCCGGACAACGCCTTACAGACAAACAAGGAAAATCAACCCTTAATTTACCGGGAAGCCAGTGAAGGGACACTAAAATAGGGGAGATATGGTCCATCTTTTTAGACCCAGTCAAAAGTATTGTAGTCACATTTTGAACAGCTTGCAATTGTGATAATAATACTGACAGAGACCAGTATAAAGAGAGTTATGATAATCTAATTAGACATTAGACAGGTTTTTATTGTCATTCTGTGTACACAACGACGCAATATCTCATAACAACAGTACATTTAAAACATTTAACATTAAAATTAACAAGAATTCAGCAGTCTGACAGCCATGAAAAAGCTATTGCCGAACCTGCTTGACCTGCATCGAAGGCTGCAAAACCTTTTCCAGAGGTCAGCAGCGACAACAGGCTATTCCTAGCCTGGGACAGACAGCGCTTTGGGGCAATGACCTGAACAGAAGGGAGAGAGGATCCAATGATCTCCTCTGCAGTCCTTACCACTCTTCTCACATGCCTCCAGTCCAAGGCAGTGGACTTTTATATTTTTACCTGAAAGAAGATGTTTCAACTTTGCAATAGATCTCAAATGGATAAAGCCTCTCTACAGTAATGACAGTGCTAATTTGTTTATCTAAAAATAGAGAAGAGTCAAAGATCATTCCAAGGTTTTTAATTTGTTTTAGTACACTGGCTGAGCTTAAACTGGGCTTCCAGAGCAGAGGGGGAATCTGCAGGACAACCTAAAACTAAAACCTCTGTTTTGTCCTAATTTAGCTGCAGAAAAGAGAGAATCGTCTGCATGTAAAATGAAATGAAATCTCAACCGATTGTGGATTTGTACTGATCTGAAAACTAGGTTGGGCCATACTTGACGATAATCGATTAATCACCCGATAGTTTTTAAACTGGATACTGGATCTTGAAAAAGCAAACATGACACTCCAAGTAAAACCGTGCTGAACCAAGAAAATGTACTAAATAAAATAAATTAACACTAATGCATTAACTAAGCTTAATAGATTCAAATAAAATGTATTAGTAAATGTTAAAATTAAACTAAGAAGGAACAACACGTCTTTAGCAATTATTGCCATAAATGGACTTTTATTGTAAAGTGCTACTATTTCATATAGAGCCAAACAGTCGTGACTAAAGATGTCCATCTTTCAATATGTATGCAAAGGCCAGAGCATTAAAATGACATAAATTAACATTATATGCATAATTTCAAACTTTATTTGCTTCTATTTTAGAACACTTGATGATTATCTAATCAAAATAACAACATATGTATTGCAGTGACAATAAAAAAAAGAATTGAAATCGAATGTGTTTCTAATTTTTTTATGTCTGTTGGCTAGAGGAAAAGATGCAGTTTGCTTTCTCGGGTTTAAATATGCCACTTCAATGCATAACAAATGAATAAAAGTGACCAGCTGGATAAAAACGAATGCAAATAGATGTGTCATGTATTGGAGAGTGAGGACTCAATATGCTGGGTGGAAGGGTATTTATTGAAAAAAAATAAAACAGAAATAGAAACATAACGGGCCAGAAAGGGAAAAACAGACCCGACTGGACAAGACTAGGCTCAGACTAGACTAGACATAAAATACCACAACCGACACTGGAAGACAGAAGAGCAACAACGACACGACCCAAGACAGCAAATACGAAGGGATTAAATAGACACAGGAGGAAGGATAATTGAATGGGAACAGCTGGGACAAATCAAAGTCTAACATGGGAACAAGACGGGTGGGGTTACATAATGACAAGACACAAACACGCAGCCAATGCGGACGCGCAACGCCGCGTGTTCACAGGACGAGACATCATAGTGAAAACACAAACTGTGCGCACCACACCCAACACAACAAGAAAGCACTTGGCCGATATAAAAACGAACCACACTCACTCATATGACGTATGACCCACTCCCGACAAGGACAAACACACGGGTCATGAATGTCCGAATCCCGGCAAAAAAATGAAACTGAACAGGACCAGAGTCTCGGGATCGGACATCATAACCCCCACATAAGACGTTAAACAGACAAGAGAGTGTGCAACTCGCAAAACACTAGACATTACGCCAGTGTCAGAGCTCTGCCACAACACCAACAAATGACTGGACCAAATGTGGCAGAACCCTGACAAAATAATAAAAATTACAACATTAAACATTTGGGTCGTGTGTTTTTGTGACATTGTTTTCACCTCTTAAGGCACTACTTATGTTAGCAGATATACATCACAATTGAAAAAAAAGGCTATCACAACTTCCATTTCATTCCAACCTCAACAGAGTTGCTGTCACATTTATGTAAAACGCTCAGAATCAATCACTTATGAGGACACGTGATAGTTAGTATGTACACGTAGTCTTAAATTATTACTTTATTATTTGCCTTCTGAAAACTTCTTGTTATAAAAAGTTAACAGTATAAATGAGTCCAATAAAATCATACATTGTCTCAGTTTTGTCTTTTCAAGCACAATGAGTGCATAAGCTTGCGGAGTTGACCTAGATATGAGCCTAATTAACTATTTGGATGGCTTTTTATTTTCCATAAAATACATATGTATATGTACCTGTATGTCATTTTTATGCCATTAAAGGTGCTCTAAGGACGTTTTGGTTTGTTTTGCTGGCCAATTATGCTGGACTAATTATAGCTCGGGTCCCTCCTCCACTGTAAGTCTAGATTTTTGCACCCTTTTACATCCTCCATTCCTTAGCAGTGTAAAATAACACCATACCTGTCCAAAACAAGATGACAAACAAGATGATGTGAGGAATTATTCAAATTATGTGCCAAAAAAGCCATGCTCCATCATAGTCGATCATGGCGATAGCAACAACAACAACAAAAACATTTTTGTATTACTTTTGTCGGTCACACTTTAGACTAGGGTTTATTTCTTACCATTAACTACAACTTTTCACTCAATTAACTCCCAATTACTGCTTATTAATAGTTAGTAAGGTAGTGGTTAAGTTTAGGTATTGGGTAGAAATAGGGTAGGATTAAAATAAACAGAACAACATTGCTTGCTGGTATCTTTGTTCTTGGTGTGAAGAGGTCTTGAAGCTTATTAATTTAACTTTTGGCATGAAAGGGCTTTTACATTAGCCAAAAACAGAACTTTGCTGTTATCGAAAAATACCAGCCCAGGGCAGAAAAAGTAATGCAAGAGTGGCGTAATGCATTAATTTCCATAAAAAGTAACGAAATTACTCAATTAGTTACTTTGTAAGGCAATATTGTAAATCTTTACTTTTAAAAGTAACTTTACCCAACAATGATGTTTACTTTGTTATTGAGAGAAAAGCGTGCAGCACATATTTACACATTCTTCTCTCCGCCGCTCCATATTTCCAAGTTCTTTTGCCATCTAAGAGAAAAACAAAAATGTTGTTGTATATCAGGCCTTTGAATCACATTCAGTCTCTTGTACATTACATGTGCACGAGTAATAAGTTGCTGGCTGTAGTTCACTGAACAGCCACCGGTGTCGCTAATAACAAGGGGAGAATTGCATTCTACTAATAGCTCCATTAATGCTTGATACTGAATTTAATACTTGATTAATGCTACTAAATCACTCACAGTATGAGCATTAGCAATAGTGTAATTTGACTTAACAAACACCATTGATAAAAAGCTAAATGTAAAGTGTGTACATCAGAACGTTTTTGAAGTTTGGTTTAGCCAAGAGATACATTTCAATCAGTCACATCAAAGCATTTTAAACCAAATTTTTAGGTTTAATTTCTTGCCTTTCAATGGCGTTTGAATGAAACCTTCAGGTTCTCTTCAGGTGGATCCAGAGGGAAAAGGCACGTGGCGTTCCCAACAAACCCTCAAGCATTTCGGCTCTGAACTTCCATTATCCATCCTCGTCCCCTGGGTGAGCTGGAGCACTATTGCAGAGAGAAACCATCAGTCCAAACAGGCTTTGTCCGAGTTTGCATCTGGCACACATTACGGATTTAAAGTATTGTTGTATTGAAATAATTTGACATAATTGAGATATGACAGTGAGGCTATTTGCATTGGTTAGCATTTAAAGAAATGCATGAGCGCCTGGGGTAAATTCATCGCTGACCCCTTTTAGTAGCAAGTTAAACCGGATCAAGCGACAGCCTTTTCCCAATGTGCAATGAGCCCATGACAGACCGTCAGTCTCTCTGTCTGTAAAGCTTCCTTATCAGTGGCCGATTCACACACTGCCATAAAATGACATAGAGGTGGGGAGGCAATCATCCGTGAGCAGCGGCTCTTTGAAAATCCCACATTTACTCTTCAAAATTTCAAGGGAAAAAGGCTTTCATTCAAGTTTCATTCAGCTCAATGCCAAACTTAATTTCTACCTTTGAATTATGTTTAATATAGTTTCATCCTCAGATGTCATACGTACAGATAGCTGGCATTCATATATATTCATAACTATCTTAAATCAAAACTTTTTTGTATCAAAATATAATAGAAATCATGCTGATGATTTGCTGCTCAATAAACATGTATGATTATTATCAATGTTAAAAGCAGTCATGCTGCTTCATATTTGTGTGGAAACCGTACTACAACATAAACCTAATAACACAACTTAAATCTACTGCCAATATTACAAAATATCACATAACAAAAACTGTACTTATGCTACATTCAAAGCGCATGGGAATGATCGTCAGAGGCATGGAATCAGTTCTTGCTTTCCCGGGGATCGAACCCAAGACCTTGGCGTTGCAAGCAACAATGATCTACTGATTGAGCTACTACAGACGAAACATCAATCACTCAAGTAATGGACATCCTTTGCTCTTCGGCATGTTGCATTAGAGCGGGAATGATACATAGTCGTACATAATTGAGTAAAAGCATGCAAAAATCATTTGAACGCTCATCATGGTGTAATTATGATTTCCAGAGGACTGGAACGCAGCATTAGTCACTTTACATGTCAATCAGCCAGTCTAAGTGGGTGGAAGACTTAGCTTGTATATGGTTATTGTAGATTTATGTATTGGTTCAAGTAAAGGCGACGTTTGAAACCGGTCTTAGATGACTTTCAACAGGGTGTCGAGCTGAACTGACTGAGGGAACCTTTCCCTCCTGTCTTTCCAGGTCAGCTGCATGTGCAGGACTCATCTGAACTGACGTGTGAGTGCTCTCCTATATTATTTATCACCATTTTTAAGAACAACTAAAATATCTCAGCAATGCCGTAAAATCTTCAGAAGCATAAAGACGTCATTCGTATGTACGACGATTCTGACTAAAACCATTATCAAAAAAGAGACATTCAGAGACGGAGTCATTTTGAAATGATGCACAAAAACGTAAATAGAGTCAATTTTCATTTCAGGCCACTGTTAAGCTTTACAACACATCCATTTATGCATTTACATTCCTGCATTTATCACGATTTTATTCAAAGCGACTTGCATTGCATTCAAGAAACACATTGACATTCTAATCAGTTCTTGCTTTCCTTGGGAAACGAACCCTTGACCTTGGCGTTGCAAGTGCCACACTTTACTGTTTGAGCTGCAGGAAAGCTAAAAATGATGAATATCTGTTATTAGGAACAAGATATGTGCATTTACTTGCATTTTTAGGAGTGACACTGATAAATCTGTACAAAGAGGCAGAGGGAAAAGTGTATCTGACTTCCTGCAGCACATGTAGGTCAGGTGACCTTCAGAAAGATGGAAATGCATTGCTTCATCGCCTCCTGAGGTCCCACACTGAACCCTGGTCCTGCTACATTTCCCACCCAAACGCCAGGCTCCGAATGGATGAACGCCGCCATTTGTGAAGGTTAGACAAAATGCTCCTTGAATAATTATGCCACAACGGACCTGCTCCAGATCCAGCAACAATCCTCTATCGCACGACAAAAACACAACTCATGTCGCAACAATTTCAGGTAATTTTCAAATTAGGTCAGCATGTATTTTTCTGTGAAAACATACTGGAGGGCTGAAATCTCAAACTAAAAGCCGAGAAAACTTTTTTCAAGGTGAGATTACAGGGGTAATTTACCCCAGAATGAATCTTCTGTCATCATTTACTCACCCTCATGTCTTGACATGTTCTTCCTTCTGTGGAATGCTTTATAAGAATGTCCACGCTGCTCTTTTTGATCATTTATAACAATGATCATTTATATTGACTATGGCTGTCAAGCACCGAAAAGGATGAGGAAAAAAAGACACCATTAAAGCATCATAAATATACTCCATATGACACTATTGAATCATCAGAAACCATAGAGTTCTGTGAGGAGAAACATAGTTTTCATTTAAGTTGCAAAGTTAATTTATGTGAAAAAAGGATGCCAAACAATGCCAAATGATAAAATAACTACCTTAAATATAAAATAACTATTTGCATCCCATATGTGAAGAACAAAATCCTCACTTGCAGATAAATTTGTGCAACAACAACAAAAAAACGGAACACCAGTGTATTGCCGTCTTAGTTTATGTTCATATCTTGTAAATTAACTCAAATGTGTCCACTGCAAGCAATCATGCATGTACATTTGTATGCACATCTTGGTGTTTCTATGCACCATTTTTGTGTGAAATCCCCATACAGTAATACTTTGAGATGCGAGCATAATCCGTTCCAGAACGAGCTCATAACTCGAATTGCTCATATCTCAAATAATTTTTTCCCATAACAAATAACAGAAAAAAAATTAATCAATTACAGGCCTCTAAAAAACTTCCTTATTAGTGCTAATAACAATGGAAAAACATGTTTTTAATTGCTATAGAGACACACACAGAAATGTATAGTATATAAGTTTTCCTGTGATATAAAATAAATTTTGATTTTATTACCTTGAGTTCTTACCTTTGAAAAAAGACGGTACAGTGGAGGCATGTGCAGAGGAGGAGGGAGGGATTATGTAGATAATGCAAACATATTATATTTATTATTATTGAACACATAACTTGTGAATCACTCGTCGCCCCCGGTAACCTCCCGCTGTAAAACCAAGCTGCCTCTAGTGGAGATCATATGCTATTACCCATAAATGAGGAGCTTGAGCTGCTGCGAGTGCTGAACACCTCTAGCGTCTGTAAGCTGCTCGTATCTCAAATATTTACTCATATCTCAAAGCAAAAATTTGCTCAAATGCTTGCTCGTATCTCGGAATACTCGTATGTCGGGGCGCTCGTATCTCAAGGTATTACTGTATTTGCATCTGCCACCACCGAAGCTCCGGTGTCATTTATGTTCAGTTTCTTGTTCAGTTTCTCCTGTGTTGGAAAGAAATGTGGCCCTCCAGTTTAAATATGGAAGAAAACTAAAATATTTCAGGAAAAAGTTAGATGTGAGAGCTTTAGCTTTTTTCTTCTTATTTTTGCAACAATGCCATAGTAGAACCATTTTTGGTTCCCCAAAGAACCTTTCAGTTAACAGTTCCTAAAATAACCATTATTTTCATAGTCAAGAAACTTTGAACCTTTGAAAACCTTCTGTGGAACCAAAGATGCAAATTAAGAAACTTTTTTAACCTAAGGAAAAAACAGCATACAATTGATTTGAAAATAACACAAACGAAACAACAGAAGACGTAAACGAAGACAAACTAATCCTTTATGGGTGAACTGTCCCTTTAAAGGCCCTTTGGAAAACGTTCGGCTCCAGACTGGCAGCTTCCCTAAAACTCCTGAAGACCTTGAGGAAGTCTGAAGGATGTGCGGACGCTCTCCCTCAGCCGTACTTACGAGGGAGGTGCTGACATTCGTAGAGAACATCAATAAGGCTGGACGCGAGCAGGAGGAGGCTGGAGTGATGAATGAACGGAGCGCCGAGAGACTCCTGCACATTTAGACGGATGTGGAGCTCTTGATCAATGCTTCTCCTCAGCAGAGACACAATCAGCCGCGCCGGACATCCCCATTGTTTAAATGGAGTGACGCGTCGTTTGCACTGCGGTAAAGGTTAACGACGAGAGAATCACGCAGCAAATTATCAATTAATCTTCGGGCACTTTTATTCTCTCACCTGCCTTCACTCTTTCTTTACATATTTGCTGCATTTTACTTCTCACCCTCTTTCTCTCTCCCCTTCTGTCTTTCTCTCCCTCTCTCTATATCTCTCTCTCTCCCCTTCTCTCTTTCTTGCCCTCTCTCAATCTCTCTCTCTCTCTCTCTCTCTCTCTATCCCCTTCTGTCTTTCTCGCCCTCTCCCTCTCTCTCCCCTTCTCTCTTTCTCGCCCTCTCTCTCTATATATATATCTCTCTCTCCCCTTCTCTCTCAATATCTCTCTCTCCCCTTCTCTCTTTCTCGCCCTCTCTCTATATATATATCTCTCTCTCCCCTTCTCTCTTTCTCTCCCTCTCTCCCTCTCTATATCTCTCTCTCCCCTTCTCTCTTTCTCACCCTCTCTCCCTCTCTCTCTCTCTCTTGCCCTCTCTATCTCTCTCTCTCTTTCCCCTTCTCTCTTTCTCTCTCTCATTCTCTCTTTCTCGCCCCTCTCTCTCTATCTTTCTCTCTCCCTCTCTCCCCTTCTCTCTTTCTCGCCTTCTCTCCCTCTCTATATCTCTCTCTCCCCTTTTCTCTTTCTCGCCCTCTCTCCCTCACTCTCTCTCTTTCCCCTTCACTCTTTCTCACCCTCTCTCCCTTTCTCTCTCTCTCTTGCCCTCTCTATCTCTCTCTCTCTTTCCCCTTCTCTCTTTCCCTCTCTCCTTCTCTCTTTCTCGCCCCTCTCTCTCTATCTTTCTCTCTCCCTCTCTCCCTCTCTCCCCTTCTCTCTTTCCCCTTCTCTCTTTCTCTCTCTCTCTTTCCCCTCTCTCTCTCTCTCCTTCTCTCTTTCTCTCTCTCTCTCCCCTTGTCTATTGCTCACCCTCTCTCCCCCTCTCTCTAACTCTCTCTCTCTCCCTCTCCCTCTCTCCCCACCTGACGTGTTTGGCTTCAGAGTTTGTTTTTTTCAGGTCGCGTAATTTGGCGGCTTTATCTTGTTGGAGGGATTGAGCTGGCTTTGGGGAGCATGCTTAGATACCGGCTACATCCATTATCTGTCAGAGGATAACCTGATTCAGAGCCGCTGCTGCCAGACATACAAAGACAGACAGAGCGAGAGAGAGAGAGAGAGAGAGAGAGAGAGAGAGAGAGAGAGAGAGAGAGAGAGAGAGAGAGAAACAGAGAGACAGGCCTTGTTCTGTGTTTAATTGTCAAGCCGATCAATTAGAGGCCGACTCGCAGATCGCCGTGACATAACTCTTCAGGAAAAGTGACAAAAAACAAGATTATGGCACGAAAAAGCTGCTGAACTGGATACAATCCCGCTGACAGAGATGACAAGAAACATCCGCTCACAATCATTCATTGCCCATGTGTAATAATGACCAAAACAGAGAGCTCTGATCCTGGATGCTGATTGGCCAGAATTACAGTTATGCTAAAATACATAAACACTGGAATCACTACATACAGTGCATCACACAGTGGCACTTAAATGTAAAGCTATAGGACCCAGTTTCACAGACAGGGTTTAGATTAAGCCAGGTTTAGGTGTAGGGGAATTTACAGTTAAGACCCGAGGACCAGATATGTTGAATGAAGACCAGGAGTCAGAAGTGCAGTCAATAGAAGAAATTTTAGTGAAGTTTAGTTTGCAGTTTCATCAGCAGAAGCCAGCTTCAGGTCTCACAAGGAGTTCGTAGGCCGCCCCACATACAATAACATTGTTACAGCAATTATACTCTAACAGAGAGTGCTAACTACGTCAATGATGACGTTTAAATGATTCTGATTGGCTAAGAAAGAAAGAAAGCAAGACAAACAAAACTAGTAATTTTCCACACAAGCGCAGACAGTCTGAAGCTTATCTTCGTTGATCACATGGTTGACGGTTTCGTGACGTGGCTTGTCGAGAACAACACGTTTTATGGTGCCAGTTAATCACCTCACCAATACAGACCATATTAACACACACACACATATACAGCTTCTCCAAGGCTGAACTCAGCTCAGGCTCCAACTATAAACCAAAACATTCTGATAACATGTTCTATCTGTTGAGAAGTGCTGACAATATTCATCCTTACTCAATGGAAAACTACAGAAAAGTAAAGAAAGTTTTTAACTAAATAAAAATCCCTAACTTGATTATAAATCACTCTTTACAAATCATCCAAATCAGAAAGGAAAATAACATATGAAAAATAAGACAAAGAAGCATATGAAAATAAGAAAAAGAAAAGGATATAGGTATAAATAGGAAAAATAAAATAATATATATTCAAGCGGCAATGGATTTCCGAATAGTATCTTTCATAGGTCTTGGTTGAATTTGGACATTTGAGTAGCTTTTATATAAAAAAACGGAAAAAAAAACATTACTGGTGTGAATATTGAGACAAAACAATAACATTTTAAGATGTGTTGACCAGTTGAAACGCTTTTTACTTTTGGACAAGCTTAAGCCTTGCCTTCAGGATTATCACAAACTCGTATATAAAGTAAAATTAGGTCATGAACTAATAAAGATTTAACAATTTAACAGCATATATTAATCAAATTTTAGCATTTGTGAAGTTAATGTTAATTTTGTAAAACTTAACATTCATGCATTTCTCAGACGCTTTTATCCAAAGCGACTTGCATTATATTCAAGAAACACATTGAATCAGTTCTTGCTTTCCCTGGGATCGAACCCATGATCTTGGTGTTGCAAGCGCCACACTCTACTGTTTGAGCCACAGATTTTCATCCATTTTCATCCATCATTTGTGATACCTCAAAATTTGCTCATATTAAAAACAATTGGATTTAAACATGAATATTTATAATATTTATTATAATATTTATATTTCTGTGTCATAAATTCAACCCACTGGTTCAAATATGGAGAATGAGGGGAAAATGAGATTTGAGAACTTTTTAGAAGAAGAAGAACGACCTTAATTTAGCAAATTGTCATATTTTTTGTTAGTCTCTGTTGTTAGTCTGTTGTTTGTTAGTTTTCATGCATGGATTTTCATGCAACTTCACTCAATATTAGAGTGGTGATTATTAAGTTTACAAATTATATGGCACTTATCATTTGACCATGGAATCATATTTTAGAGTCTTGTGGTCGAAAAATTCACATTAACCTGTAATTTCTTTCTGATTGTCAGTGAGTTAAATATAAGTTGCTTGATTGTTTGACTATCAATAATCCATGAGTTAAAAAAAAAACTCACTCAAGACAGGAAATCTCACTGAAATGACCTCCACAAATGAGGCAAATGTTTTGAATAATGAAGATTGGTCGTCCTCGGAGCCAAATAAACACAGAGGACTTATGCAAGACAGACGACAGCGGAGCAGCTTGTGTCTGCTTCTAAAATGAGAAGACATGAAATCTTGATTTGAGATTACAGCACAGGAAAGTGTCAAACAGAGACAAATCCTGTCCTCACTAATGCTCAGCCAACCTTATCAGCTCCCCGTTAAACATATCATTAGATTTCCTCCTAATATAAACACGTGACCAGACGTTTTATCATTCAATAATACGGGATGGCACACTATTGTCTGTACAGTTGAAAGGCCTACAAGCATGAAGAGAAGTACTGTTGATAATGAGTTAAATGAATGTTAAATGAGATGTTTAACTGCGTTACCCATGAGCCTAGTTCAGCCAAGATAGTAAACACACACTCTTCTTTCAGTAAAACATGCTGAATCCCGTCATGCTGAAGAGATGAGATGTTTCAAAGATATTTTATGTCCAAACCACATTGTGGAGCATTCCTCAAACACACTGGAAGCTCTTGACCAATCACAACACACCGATCCAGGCGACCAATCAGAGCACAGTGTGCTTTCAGAGGGAGGGGCTTCACAGAGACGGGAACTAAACAGAGCGTTTCTGACAGACTGGAAAGAGACGAGATGCAACAATGGAGAATATGGGGAAAACAAGCATTAAAACTTATTTTGCTAGAGCCCAAAAACAACATCAAGGCTTGAGTTAGTTAGTCGTGTGTTGAAACTGTTATGGTAAAGGGTGGGGCATTTCTCAAACACATTTGAAGTGGATTCACAGAGACAGGAACTAAACACAGCCTTACTGCGAGAATGGGAACATTCAAGCATGAAAACATGATCTAGTAGATCCCAAAAACAGCATCAAGACTTTGTAAAAGGGCATAATAGTGCCCTTATAGTGGTAAAGAGGTAATAGTATGTCATCGGATGAAATAAAAAGGATGAAAGAGGTGATTCATCACCTTGTCAGACTCCACAGCACCTTCCTCTCGTACATCACTCTCTTACACACTTCAATCTTCTGAGGCGGCCTCTGTCACGACCTCCATCTACATAATCTTACACTCAGATGCACATGTTCAGACGCTCATCCTCAGCATTAATTAGTCAGTTATTTGAGACTTTTATCTGCTGTGACTTACAGTAATAATATAAAGACAGTCATTTTAGAGTAACATTTAGATGATGCTCTTTTCCAGAGCGATATGTATATATATATATATATATATATATATGTAAAACAATATAAAACGTAAAGTAAAAGATTCCTTTTATATTCAATAATATATTTGTTGTATTGCTATTTTTATAAATATATATTTCTATATAATGCATGTTGGTTTTATAAATCATATTACATGACAATAACAGAATAAAATAAAAAATGTTATGTATGAAAATTTATTATTTTAAATATTATATAATAAAGTATTATTAATTATTTTATTCATATTTATGTATTAATACAGATATGCTGGTATGGTGCAAGATTGTTTAATAAACATTGTGCCAGTACAATAATATAATAAAAAAATATCTTATATTAAATAATATATTTGTTTTCTTTATGTAGGAAATGTTTTTTTAAACAATGTTGCATGACAATAAAATATATTATATTGATTTCTTTATTTTATTATTTTATTGTATAATAATAATGCATTATTAAATATGAATAATAATTAGTGCATTATAATAATGTTATTTTCTTTTCTTTCTATGTATATATAACAAAAGAACATTATTCCAATACAACAAACACGGCTCTGATAAAGATTATAGAGAAAGATTGTTCACTATAAGAAGTCCTGTACTAGTTTCAGTTTATCCGGCTGGATCTTATTTAAATCTAAGTGGATTTATTATTTCATCCATTCTGATTCCAAATAATGACAGAAATCCAATGGGAATCTTTTCACATTCATTCAGGATCTTAACCACAGATTAAGCATCTCGATCAGAGCCTCAGTGGAGCTCACGAACCACCACAGATCCCCCCCCCCCCCACAAACTTTCTCTTTTTCATCTTTCCGTTGGCGTTTCTTGCTATCTTTGCCTGCCTCTGATGTTGGAGTGATCTGTGTGTGTTAACGCTATGATTTTATGCTCCTTTGAGGTCTGGAGGCTGTGCAATCTGCCTCGTGGAGGGAGTCCGAGCCTCCGCCGGCTGGATTGCATTTTGATCATTAAGATCAGAATTATCCGTCTGACTTTCACACTTCAACCGTGTTAAGCTGTTTAGAAAGGCAGAAACACTGGGATGTGCCGCGACTACTGATGCTCCCCAATATCAGCTACTTCCACAAACATTAAGAGCCACTTTCACGCCTTAATTTACACAAATCAAATAAATTAGGGGACCGGGGGGCCGGGGGGCTTATTACTCTTGTGTTCTTCATTTAACCACTGGAAGACCAATCAAAACCACACTCAAGATTAACTGGTTTAAGGTCTTCCGTGGGTAATTAACTCAGATCTACCTGTCTAAATCTCTCTGCAGCTTCTCAAGATAGAGATCTAATTAAAACAAACATTATATTAGTAGCTTCACTGCCATCAAATAAACTGCAGCACAAGAGATACAATAATTATACCCTGATCTGATAGGATTGGCATGGACTGAAAACAATACAAGATATGCAAAGTAAGAGCAATGTGCTGCTAATAACTAATATTCTCTTGACCTGAACACACTGTCAGTGCACACTTGAAAGATGAGGATTGAGACGTTTACTTCCTGTAATCGTTCACCACCTAGAGGTGTCAGCTCACATCACTGCCCTCGGCATTCAAACAACTCAATCATAAATGCATATGAATAGATATTTGAAGTAAGGCAAATTAAGTAAAATAGGTTACAACTAGAATATATATATTTAAAAAAAAAATGTTTTATTAATTAATTTATTTGTTATTGTCTACAACAATAATGCTGTGCAGGACAAATTGTGTGTTTTTAAAGAATATAAATAAATAAATAAATAAAATTTAATTGCTATTGTTTATTGTTTATGCTGTGCATGACACGACAGGACGGGACAGAATAAAATAAAATAAAATAAAATAAAATAAAATAAAATAAAATAAAATAAAATAAAATAAAATAAAATAAAATAAAATAAAATAAAATAAAATAAAATAAAATTAACAACATAACATAAAACAAATAAACAACACAATATAACATAAAATAAAATAAACAACACAAAATAAAAACACAAAACAAAACAAACAACATAACAAAATAAACAACAACAACAAATAATAAAATAAAACAACAAAAACACAAAACAACATAATATAAAACAAAACAAAAAAACAACATAACAACAAAATAAAATAAACAACACAACATAATATAACATAACATAAAATAAACAACACAACACAAAATCAAATCAAATAAAAAATGAAATGAAATGAATTAAACAAAACATCATAAAATATAAAATAAAACAACAATACAAAATAAAATTAAATAAAAAAGATTAAACAAAACACAACAGAAAATAAAACAACAACAGAAAACAAAATAAAATAAAATAATAATTATTTATTAATATTGTCTACAGCACAAATGCTATATAGGGCAGTGCAAAACAAAATAAAACAAAATAATTTTCTATTAAATGGCTAAAATACCATTTTTAGGCTTTTAAACCCCATTTACCTTATCATTGTGTAGTCAGGCAGAATGGCTCTCTTTCAGAGGCTGACTGTAATAAATCACTCTTATCTGTATGTGTTCTGGTAGCGGTGGAGTAGCCATGGCACTGCTGAGATCACCTCTGGAGTCCAGAGAACCCAAGAGGGAACAGCCTGTGCTCTTATTGTGGATATTGCTGTTCCTAACCACACCTGTGCTTGTATCTCACAAACATATCAGCTCAGGACGAGAGCGCTGCTCTGTTTCATAAACCTGAAAGACACGAAAGCCAGAGATTCAGGGATAGAGTGTAAGTAAATGCATTCAAACACAAACAAGACTTACAACACTGAAGTATGTGATAGATTCATAATCTTAAAAGCCAGTGACAAAATGCTTGAGGAAAGTGACGCAGTTCTTGTCATGTAATGCAGATTTAGACATTTTTAAATGTGCACACACTTAAGTGTCCAATGTACTGTTTGTATGCGTATGTTTGAGGAGTAACATATCTGTGTCTCATTATACTTTCTGTAGGAGCTTCCCACATCATGGATGGATGGAAAAGCACAGGGAAGGACAGCATGCCGCAGCTGGTGGTGAAGATTGTTGGTGGGAAACAAATTAAGTATTTTATTGAAGGGAACAGAAGGTAAATTTGTGATATTCTTTCCATATAATTGTAAATAAGAAATTACACATTAAATATATAAATATATTTTTTAATTAATAATAATGTATATTATTATTTTACAATAATGTAGCAATATATATATATATATAGTGAACTCATTTTGAATTATTTATGTATACACACACACACACACACACACACACACACATGTGTATATATACAGTATATACACATACACACAATTAAATAATTCAAAATTAATGAATAATAATAATAACAATAATAATAGACATTATATTCATGCATGTAAAATAAATATATATACACAATAAAAAAAATAAAAAATGGAATTTGTAATTTAGTAATTTAAAAATAATAATCAACAACATTATATTATATATTGTATTATTATAATCCATATATACTATTATTACTGTTAGTAATTACATTAATAATTAAAAAAATGAATATCAGAAATTATACTATCAAGTCAAGTCACCTTTATTTATATAGCGCTTTTTACAATGTAGATTGTTTCAAAGCAGCTTTACAGGAAAAACAATATAAACAAAGTTTGTTTGGCTGAACAGAAGCCCCAAAAGAGCAGGTGAATCGATACAATTGATGAATTTTAAGTGTTAAGTTTCCCCAGCTGAGCAAGCCATAGGCGACAGCGGCAAGGAACCAAAACTCCGGCAGGTGACGTAACGAATGAAGAACAGAATGGAGAAAAAACCTTGGGAGAAACCAGGCTCAGTCGGGGGACCAGTTCTCCTCTGGCCAAAAGCCAAACAGTGCATGATTATTATACAACAATTCTAGTCCAATATGAAGTCCAATTTGGTCCGGTTAGAGATGGGTTCATGATCGTCACAGGGGAGGGTCTAGTAGAGTCACGGTCTCCGCAGACACTTCAGGGCAGTGTTGTGCTCGTGTCCAGGTGCAGGTCCTTCATCTGATCTGGATACGGCCCGGATCCAGCTGACCACGGTAACCTCGGAATAAACAGAGACCAATATCAGCGTAGATGCCATTCTTCTTCTGATGTATCGAGTACATCAGGTGTTATGGGAATGTTCCCGGTTCCGGCTTATCTAAATTATGCAGCCTAACAATCATTTTACATGATTTGGATTAAAAATGTATGTATAATGTGTTATGTGTAAGCCAGGTTGAAGAGATGTGTGTCTATCAATCATCTTTAAGCCAAGATTAGTATAATATAGTAGTAATAGATATGGTAATAATAATAATAATAACAACAATCAATTAATAAATGCAAGTAAAAGTTCAAACAGAGGCCAAACACACTGTTTGAAACTGTTATATAGTCCTACAGATCATCTTGAGGAAAGAAAGAGCTCGGAGGACAGGAACAGGCCACCTAACACAGTCACGGATGGAGATTTAAGCAGGACAAAGCCTCTGGGAGCAGTTGAGCAGACAGAGTGTCTGTTACATGCTCTCAGACAGGTACTGAAAATCAACCACAGCACAAACTACACTGAATTATGCTCACAACTCACAACCTCAAAAGAATTTTAAACCACACTTTGTGTTTCTGTGTGGTTACAACTGGCCAGTTTTTCTCAGATGACTTGAGATAAGATTAGAGCAATTGCACTGTCTGTTGTGCTGAAAATGCATACAATCATAATAACAGCACTGTCCAGTGCTCTGAAATCCACTTCCCATTGATCACTAGAAGAAACGTCCTCTAGAATAAATGCTTTATGGTCTGAAGACGGCTGGATGCTAATGGTATGGTAATGATCCAGGTTCCTGACAGACTGTGTGTGACGGCACCATGTGGAGATCGTTCGCTCTCCTACATACATCTGAAGTCCACAACCGACCTGGGTTATTCAAAACAACTCATGCAAAATCCTCATATTACAGGAGCAGAGGTGAGATATCATATATTTAAGTCTGTACATGCACACTACTGATCAAACTTTTTTTTTTTAAGAACTCCCTTCTGCTCACCAATGCTGCATTTATTTGATTAAAAAAAATTATTATTATTACAATAACAGTTTTCTATGTGAATATATATTAAAGTGTGATTTATTCCTGTGATTAAAGCTGAATTTATTAGATGATAAATACAGTAAAACAGTGTAATATTATATCAGTGTAAAACAGCTGCTTTCTATGTGAATATATAGTAAAGTGTCATTTATTCCTGTGATTAAAGCTGAATTTATTAGATGATAAATACAGTAAAACAGTGTAATATTATATCAGTGTAAAACAGCTGCTTTCTATGTGAATATATAGTAAAGTGTCATTTATTCCTGTGATTAAAGCTGAATTTATTAGATGATAAATACAGTAAAACAGTGTAATATTATATCAGTGTAAAACAGTTGTTTTCTATGTGAATATATAGTAAAGTGTCATTTATTCCTGTGATTAAAGCTGAATTTATTAGATGATAAATACAGTAAAACAGTGTAATATTATATCAGTGTAAAACAGCTGTTTTCTATGTGAATATATAGTAAAGTGTCATTTATTCCTGTGATTAAAGCTGAATTTATTAGATGATAAATACAGTAAAACAGTGTAATATTATATCAGTGTAAAACAGCTGTTTTCTATGTGAATATATAGTAAAGTGTCATTTATTCCTGTGATTAAAGCTGAATTTATTAGATGATAAATACAGTAAAACAGTGTAATATTATATCAGTGTAAAACAGCTGTTTTCTATGTGAATATATAGTAAAGTGTCATTTATTCCTGTGATTAAAGCTGAATTTATTAGATGATAAATACAGTAAAACAGTGTAATATTATATCAGTGTAAAACAGCTGTTTTCTATGTGAATATATAGTAAAGTGTCATTTATTCCTGTGATTAAAGCTGAATTTATTAGATGATAAATACAGTAAAACAGTGTAATATTATATCAGTGTAAAACAGCTGTTTTCTATGTGAATATATAGTAAAGTGTCATTTATTCCTGTGATTAAAGCTGAATTTATTAGATGATAAATACAGTAAAACAGTGTAATATTATATCAGTGTAAAACAGCTGTTTTCTATGTGAATATATAGTAAAGTGTCATTTATTCCTGTGATTAAAGCTGAATTTATTAGATGATAAATACAGTAAAACAGTGTAATATTATATCAGTGTAAAACAGCTGTTTTCTATGTGAATATATAGTAAAGTGTCATTTATTCCTGTGATTAAAGCTGAATTTATTAGATGATAAATACAGTAAAACAGTGTAATATTATATCAGTGTAAAACAGCTGTTTTCTATGTGAATATATAGTAAAGTGTCATTTATTCCTGTGATTAAAGCTGAATTTATTAGATGATCAATACAGTAAAACAGTGTAATATTATATCAGTGTAAAACAGCTGTTTTCTATGTGAATATATAGTAAAGTGTCATTTATTCCTGTGATTAAAGCTGAATTTATTAGATGATAAATACAGTAAAACAGTGTAATATTATATCAGTGTAAAACAGCTGTTTTCTATGTGAATATATAGTAAAGTGTCATTTATTCCTGTGATTAAAGCTGAATTTATTAGATGATAAATACAGTAAAACAGTGTAATATTATATCAGTGTAAAACAGCTGTTTTCTATATGAATATATAGTAAAGTGTCATTTATTCCTGTGATTAAAGCTGAATTTTAAACATCATTACTCCAGTCTTCAGTGTCACATGATCCTTTACAAATAATAATATTTTTATCAACAGCATTTATTTGAAACAGAAATCTTTTGTAAAATTATAAATGTCTTTACTGTCACTTCTGATCAATTTAATACATCCTTGCGGAACGAAGTTATTAATTTCTTTCAAAACAAATTGTAGTATATATTGTAAAATGAAAACCAGTTTCTAAAACAAAACGATTGATCTTTTTTCAACATGTCCAGACAGAGGAACCAGTGGAATCATATCCAGAGCGCTGGCTCCTCTCATCCGTCTCAGAGGAACTGCAGGATTGGGAACCACACGCATTCCAGAGCATGGAGGAGGAAGTGACATCACTCGACACGTCCCAGTCAGGAATCCTCCATCAGTCAGAACTTGCATACCTCTTCCTCAGACTGAAGATCCCTCTGAAGCTCAGCACACTGGCCTGTGTGTTCAAATCCTTCGGGAACACCAGCGAACCGGAGCAGGTGCATGAGTTTCATCAGAACCTCTGGGAATTACAGCAAATATTGTTATCCAACTAGTCAATACACAGTTTCGGAGGCATTCAATCCATCAATTTAATCATAAATCTAAACGTGCTCCATTCATGAATTTATCATTCTCATGTCATAAAGTCACACTACACTATTTTCATGAATAACCTGTTTGTTTGTTTGTTTATTTGGTAACACTTAACAATAAGGCCTCATATTAACAAACATGAACAATGAGGAATACATTACTGTATTTATTCTTATGAATGCTTTCATTCACTTTCAAATTTAATATTAGAAGATAATTTATAAAATTTCAAGTTAAAGCGTTTTAAGCATATATGGTTTTCCATATAGGGTTATAACATTATTTGCATTGAAGTTCATCTTTTTTTCATCTGAAAGTGAGGGTAAGATGTATTATATTCACACTTTGCAGGTGCGCTATAAAGAAATGCTGCAGTTCTTACAGAGAGCTGTGCGAGATCAACAGCAAAGTGTTGAGGTCTGTCAACGAGCCTGATAAAAATACCCAGGAATGTATCTCGTCTGACATTTTCAGAATTAAAAAATATATATTTTGAACACGATCCCCTTCAGGCAGAGATTTGGGATGCAGAGGCCAGCACTGACCTGGAATCAGTGATCAGCGAGACTGAAGATCAAAGAGAAAAGTGGCTTCAGAGGTTCCAGAAGATGGAGACGGCCTTACAAATGAGTGATGCCAAAAACACAGGTATGAAACCTATCATAGAAATACAGGAATGTTATGCTTTATTCCATATTTATCTTTCTTTATTGTGTGATGTTGCTGTTTGAGCGTGAACAAATCCCTGCAAAGTTCCTCCAGCAGCAGTTCTTCTCTATCAGTGTCGGTGTTTCTGAACTCCTGAAACGCCTCCATTGTCGTCTTGAGTTTCTTCCGGGGAAAAAATACATCATAATATTCCTCACTATAATAATTCATTTGCAGAATAAAGGGGCAGGGCTTGAGTTACTTAGTCGTGTGTTGAAACTGGCAGTTATGGTAAGGGGGCGGAACAATTTCCAAACACATTAAAAGCGCCCGACCAATCAGAGCACATTGTACTTTTCAGGAGGAGGGGCTTCATAGAGACAAGAACTAAACTGAGCGTTTCTGACAGACTGGGAAGAGACGAGATTCAACAATGTATAATATGGGGAAAACAAACATTAAAACCTATTCTACTTGAGCCCAAAAACAACATCAAGACACAATGACACAATATACAGTAATACCTTGAGATACGAGCATAAACCGTTCCAGGACCGAGCTTGTAACTCGAGCTGCTCGTATCTCAAAAAAAAAAAAAAAATTCCAATAAGAAATAACAGATTTTTTTTTTTTTTATCCGTTTCAGCCCTTTAAAAACTCCCTTATTAGTGCTAATAACAAAAAATATGTTTTTAATTTCTATAGAGACATAAACACACACAAAATTATAGTATACAAGGATCCCTGTGATATAAAACAAAGTGTGGTTTTAATTATGAGTTCTTACCTTCGAGACAGACGATACAATAGCAGCTAATGACGGCATGTGCGGAGGAGGAGGAGGAGGAGGAGGAGGGAGGAAGGAGGGGTGACGTAGATTACGCAAACACGATACAGAAGACCGTAAGGCGAAAAATAAATGGCGTAAAGAAACAAGCGCAAAACTGATGTTTGTGTTTGTGTAAATTACAGCTGCGAGTGGATAACAGATCTACATGCGAAAAAACGGGACCAGTGAGCTAATTTAAATCCCTTGCGCGCATGAAAAGTTAAGTACATTCTTAGCCTCCTTACACTGGTTGCCAGTACAGTTCAGGATTCATTTTAAAATTCTTTTATTTGTTTTTAAATCTCTAAATGGTCTTGCCCCACCATACATGTCTGAGCGACTTGTTCCTTACACACCCACCCGTTCTCTCAGGTCAGCTGATCATCTGCTCCTGAAAGTTCCCAAAACAAGGCGAAAATTAAGAGGGGATCGTGCTTTTGCGGCGGCAGCACCAAACATGTGGAATGACCTGCCACTGCACATTACACAGGCCACTTCAATGTCTCGTTTTAAATCTCTTCTGAAAACTCACCTTTTTTCCTTGGCTTTTATCACTTGAAGTTGACATTTTGTGACTTTTGTTTTTATGTATTATTATTTTATTCTATTATTTTTAATCTTTCTGTACAGCACTTTGGTCTACTTCGGTAGTTTTTTTAGTGCTTTATAAATAAAGTTTGTTGTTGTTGTTGTTGATGAAATCTCATCTGCAGCCAATATGCACAAGCCAACATTCCCCACATGTGTGTGTTCTAGATCTTCTCTCGACGACTCTTGCTTGCGCAAGCACTTTTATTTTAGTCGACGAACCGTGAAGTGAAGTAGTGAGTGAGCTCCACCACTAGCGTCGGCATCTGTAAGCTACTCGTATCTCAAATATTAACTTGCGTATCAAAGCACAAAATTTGCTCAAAGGCTTACTCGTATGTCAGGACGCTCGTATCTCAAGGTATTACTGCATTACCTTTTTAAAGCAATTTAAAATGTGATGGACTAGGAAGCGATAGAACTTTGTAAGCCAAAATGATGTTTTGGACTTTCTTTTTCAGGTTATGTGGAAAGAGATCAAGCCAAACGCCTGATACAGAACTACAGCCTCATCTTTGATCTGAATCTGAGTCCACTGAAGGTCAAAGAAATCACACACAACACTCAGCGAGAGGGCAAGGTTCACCTCGCCTCGGCTCTGCAGCAGCTGAAGGAACTATAAACCTTCTGACCCTTTTCTTAAATCTACCGTTATGCCCAAACTACAGCGTTACAGTCTTCCTCAATAACCGCTCGGGGAAACATTAACATTGACCCTGTAAAGGGCTTTTGAATTAAAGCTTTGCAATACAGAAAACTGAGAGACTCACATAAACACATACAAGTCAATGTCTCACCGCCTAAAAAATATCCTATCGAATCCTATTTTTAATTCTAATATGTTTCATTGTCATGAAAACTATGTTACAAAAGATAGAGAGAGAGAGAGAGAGAATATAATTTCTTGTTGTTTTCTTTTTGCTGTGAAGTTAACCTGGTCATTTCTTGGTTTCATAACATTAACTTCCCACTTACTTACTGCAGTTTAGTCGGTTAACTATCAAAAACCTTTTTGGGTGCTCCAATGTGCGTCAACACTCATTTTTATTTAAGATTCAAGAATGAAACTGATGTAGACAGGAATTAACCGATGCACATACATCACTTGGGAATTGTGACAGTCAAAAAATAAGGAATAACACATATCACATCTATAAAGTTTAAGGCATTGAATCCTTATTGTACCACTGATGTATTGCTAATGCCCACATCAGAGCCCTTCTCATACACAATACTTGAAATGAACACAAGAGGGTAGAGTTTTACCTTTAACTCTCTCCAATGGTGCCACAACAACCTCTGACAGGAGATGAAGCAAGGTCATTAAATAGTGCACAATACATCAGATAAAACAGTACTTGAAGAGAAAAATATGTGAAGCCAAGACCTTGTATAAGTTTATGTACACATATTGACAAATACTATGGAACATTGGACATCTTATTTGGAATATTGATTAACTAAGTTGCATTTGAATTGCTACAAATTTTAAATATTTGATATTAAATCTAAAAATCAATTGCACATCCATTATTAAAGTTGTGCGTCTTGACTTAAACTCACTTTGTAGTTTCCTGTTGCTCAACCAGTAGATTGGCACTTGCAGCATCAAGGTCATGGGTTCGATTCCCAGTGAAAGCAAGAACTGATTAGAATGTCAATGTGTTTCTTGAATGCAACGCAAGTCGCTTTGGATAAAAGCATCTGACAAATGCATGAATGAAATGAAATGAAATGTTTGTCAATTAGGTACAGTATATAAGACAAACTTTGAGACTGCAGATATAGCGTGATTGTTCAGAGGATGAATGTGTTTTTTATGCCAAAACATGGAAACTCGAGTCATATAATCTAGCAACTGAACCAGTTCAACATTTTTAAACACATGGTCCTAAATGCACATGTGAGTTCAACTAGAGTTTGATAGTATATTTACACATTAATGTTCATTGTTATGGGGGGAAAAGGAAAATATACTGTATATACTTTAGACATGAAAGTAACGCTTCATTCTTTAAATGAGAACGGTTTAATTGCATGTCATTTTTAATTTGTAGTAAAAGTATTTCACCATACAAATCATATATAACTACATGAGTATACAGTTTATTATTAAATAAAATACATGCATCTGTAATAATCTGTTTAAATAATTGTTCGAAACTTTTAACCACCATTAAACCAAATTTAAACATTCTTTTTTTATTATAAATTATATATTTTTTATTATTATTCATTTTATTATTATGCACCCTTCTTTCAATCTTTAATCAAAATAACTTCCCTTTCTTTTCTCTGATGATGAAGGCGGAGTCACCTGTCACTCACATGAGATCCACCAATATCAAACCACAACCATCCAATCAACTCCCACAGACTAAATCAAGCCCCGCCCTTCATTTATTCTCATTAGAGAAGACATTTCATTTGGATATGCATCACAATAAAGAAGAAAAGAGTATCACAACTTAATTTCATGCTGATTTTCAGATGCATCAATGTCAAACAGATGCTGTAAAAACTAGAAATAAGTTATTTTCCTCAGTGAAATAATCAGAATAAATCAGAATTACCTGACAAATGTTCATGCATTGAATAACTGATTACATAATATTATTTAGATGAGCTGCATGCTCTTGTGTGTGTCAGTGGCTTCACCTTGTTGTTCTTCAGTGTGTATAATGACATGATGATGTCAGTCTGACACATTTCAGGTTCCTGACGGTCACTCTTTAGTATCTCTGCTTCGGCAGATGATGTTGAAGGTCTGAGGACAGCGGACAGCACCCACGATCCCATCCATGTCCAGAGGCTGTGGATCCAGCGGCCAGGAGAAATGAATCTGCTGAAGGAGAGACGTGATGAACAGGAAAAGCTCCGTCTTCGCCAGAGTCTCTCCGAGACAAACCCTCGGACCTGATAAACCAGAACATACACTCAAATAAACATTTAGTTGACAACCTTTAATTATATTCTCCAACATTGCAAACACAATTTCGCTCACAGCGTAAACAATCATAACATATTCGTGAGGTCATCACGCTGTACTAGATTGCATACTTTCTTGCGATCTGCCTGCCTAATGTGCTTTCTCAACAAATTCGGCTTCGTCCTGTCTTTTAACAACCTCGGCTCTTCAATCAAGTCACGTCAGAACCAGAATCAGGGATGTGTTTTTGTGTGTGTGTGTGTGTGTGAGCGCGTGTGTGTGTGTGAGCGCGTGTGTGTGTGTGTGAGCGCGCGTGTGTGTGTGAAAGCACGAATACTAGGATTCGGCGACATTAAAGAATCAACGTAACCGATGAGAAAATACTTGGACATTTATGGAATCGATTGATTTTTAGTGCATTCTTATGAGGAAAATTGTTTTGGTGTACGAGCATTTTGGGTTACGAGCTCGCTCTTGGAACGAATTAAACTCGTAAACCGAGGTATTATTGTATATACATACATATACATATACATATATATACATATATGTACATACATATACATATACATACATATATATATATATATATAAATCTGTTTCAAATCAGCATAAATCATTCTGAAAAAAGTATGAACATGTAAATGCAAACTCTGGAACAAGCAATATATATTTGTATTCAAACAATCTGGATTAACTGATGATAAATATATAAACCTGTTTATTGTGCATTTCAAACACATTCAGTTTTTCAGTAAGTACTATTATAGAAATCTTACCAATTTCATTTATGTACGATGATGGACATTTTAGATACTATTCAAAAATATATACATTTTATATTTTGGCCCAAATATTTATTTACATGCAATCTTAGTCCAGAAACTTTTGTGTTTATTAATATCACAAACAGCTGACTCACCCAGTGAGAACGGGATGAAACACTCCGGCTTGCTGAAGTGTCCGTTCTCATCCAGGAAATTCTCCGGGTTAAAGGAGTCGGGATGCTTCCAGTGCTCCTTACTTCTGAAAATGGCATCCAAGTTTGTCAAGATTCCAGTTCCCTGTATGAGGAAAGTTCAGCAGAGTTAACAAAGTTTTTCTCTGTAAATAGTACTTTACACTGGTTTAATGCTTTTACGTGATATTACTACATGTTTACTACATTTTGTCATTTTTGAATGGGAAACATTAACACAGTCCATCTAAAAGCATTTAAATGAGGTTTTTACAAAATGATAAACTAGGCAAATCTAAAAAAAATTTAATAGAAGAAATCGTCTCAGGTTACGTATGTAACCCTGGTTCCCTGAAGGGGAACAAGACGCTGCGTCAAAGCGCTAGGGGAAATACTCTGACGCCAGTCACGTGAAGATGTGTGCAACCAATGAGAGAAGAACGCGCGTGAATGCGCATCGCGGGTCAGTAATGTCATGAACAGCATAAGAGCGTGCCGAAACCCGGAAGCGGCAGCTAGAGAATGTCTGAAGCGGGTCCGGAGGCGCAAGGAGCTGAGGCAGAGACGCAGTGTCTCGTTCTCCTTCAGGGAACCAGGGTTACATACGTAACCTGAGAAATTCCCTTTCATGGGAAATCGAGCTGTGTCAAAGCGCTGGACGCCACTGCCATGAGCCCCAACACCCTCTGGAAATGTTTGACAGTGAGTGGCTGGCCTATCCTGGTACTCTTGACTGCTGAACGGATGGCCTGGATGCGCCCGGGGGATAGCCGAGCAGACATGGCCTTCGAGTCCCAAATGACTCCCAAGAAAGTGGTTCTCTGAACAGGAGAAAGCACACTCTTCTGTGAATGTGTGGGGTGTCCAGGACGGTCCTCAGATCCGTCCTTTTGCCAGAAGGCCGAACCTGAGAGTGTCGACCCGACTCCCCGGGTTTTACAGGGGGTAAACCGGCGGCGACACTCTCTTTCTGCGCAGCCCGATATGAGGCTGTTGAGGCCGCGAGTGGCTGGCGGCCTCACGTGAAGGGTGGCGGGGAAGGACTTTGCTGAACCCCGCTTGCTGCCGTGCAGCCTCCTGAAACTTGTCGAGACACTTTTTACGGCGTCACCGAACAAGCCCGAAGGGGACAGAGGGGCGTCCAGCAGGACGAACTTGTCCTTATTCTTTCTGGCCAAAAGGTTCAGCCATAAATGTCTCTCCGTGGCCACCAGATGCAAGTCCATGGCCCGGCGCAGCTCTATCACTGCCTCCGGGCCAATGCCGCCGCTCTGATCGAGGTCACCCAGCAACTCCGCCTGGTACGCCTGCAGCAGTGCCGAGGTATGAAGGCACGCCGCAGCCTGGCTAGAGGCGGAGTATGTGACCTGCATCGGCTTGGTGGGGGGCGCCGGGGCTTTAAGGGAGGATGCCGATTGGGGCACAGTGTGGAGATCACGAAAGAAAGGCAGTGCCCGGCGCTGGGGGATGACGCGAGCAGGCAGGTAGCGCTCGTCCAACTTGCTCTTTTTAGGACGAGCGCTCCTGGTCTCTGCCAGCCAATCAATCTCCAGACGAGAGACCGCTCACGTCACAACCTCGATCAACTCCTCGAAAGCCGGTGAGGAGGCTGGCGAATCCTCCTCAGCCGGATTGACACTAACCACGTCTAGTTCCTCAGAACTAGACAAAGTCAGCGCCGATGTCCCAGCGTGATCGGGAGAAACCGCACCCGGAGCGCGTGCTCCCGTATCCCGACTGGGACCGGATTCATCCCGAGAGTGCTGAGATGTGGGAAGACCCGTCTCTAGACCCTCTGAGAGGTCCATCTGCGATCCCCAGGAGCGCAAACGCCGCTGAGCCTCAGCTACAGCGAGTCCCGAGCCCTGGGGAACGCAAGCCTGATCGGCGCCATTACACGCCGCCAGTCGAGCGCTGACCGAGCATGCTCCGCTCCCAAACAGACGACGCACAGATTGTGTGTATCCCTGCCCGTAATGAAACGAGGGCAGGGAAAAGCACACGGTCTAAACGTCTGTTCATTCGCCGTAATTCACAAACACACTCCAGTCCCAAACTTTTAAACTAGAAGGTGTTTCTGACACAATCACACTTTCTCACTCTCTCAGCTACACACAACACGCTGAAGACATTCAAAGCTGCCGCTTCCGGGTTTCGGCGCTCTTATGCTGTTCATGACGTCACTGGCCCACGACATGCATTCACACGCGTTCTTCTCTCATTGGTTGCACACTTCTTCATGTGACTGACGTCAGAGTATTTCCCCTAGCGCTTTGACGCAGCTCGAGTTCCCATGAAAGGGAATCTATTCTATTGTCTCTCGCTCTCTGTATGTCCATGTGTATGTATGTCTGTATTTAATGTGGTGTGACAAAAGTGTTTGCCGTTTTACTGATTTCAAATTTAAAGTCAAAGATAACACAAGTAAACACAAAATTCAGTTCTTAAATGAAGTTGTTATTATTAACAACATGTAACTACATGGCTCTGTGTGAAAAAGTATAAAAGGGATATAAAATAATGAATAAAAAACTATAATCTCAGTATAGTCTCTTCATTTTTGCTGTATTACTCTTTATTTCAAGGTTAACTGTATGAAAAGCCTGTGAAAATCATTTACGCCTTGTCAATAATAATAATAATAATAATAATAATAATAATAATAATAATAATAATAATAATAATAATAATAATAATAATAATAATAATAATAATAATAATAATAATAATAATAATAATAATAATACACCTTGGAATAATTCAGGGGGTTTTCCTGGATCAACCAATTCATCAAAAAGATCTGACTCAATAGGAACGATTTACACATATTGGCAAGGAAAAGCCAGAGCGGACGTCTACATTTTCAGTGTGTTGTTGCTTAGATAACTTCATTCATTCATCCATTCTGCATTCATTACCCGAGGAATGTCGTATCCTCGTAGCTTTGTGGGCCGGATCGTTTCATGAATCACTCCCACTGGTACAATGTTGGCATGGCGCTGAATCTCGTGAACTGTGGCATGTGTGTACGGTAGTTTGTCACGATCATCCATGCTGGGCAAGCGGTCATAACCCAGAACCTGAACAATCTCCTCATGACATCGCTCTGTGTGGAATAAAAGACAAGTTCAATTAATTTATTGCATTTCTTGATGCTTGAAAGTTAGTAACAGATAAAGCTTTAGGTTTAGATTCTTAAACTCAAAGGCCACGATGTTTTAAATGGCAAAAAGACCAACAATGGACTGCTAATCTAAAGCTGATCTGTTTACAGTAAAGTCACTCAGTACACAAAATGTTTCTGAAAGTTTTAGGAATTTTGCGCAGTGTAAGAGCAAAAAAGTTTGATCTCCACGCAGATTTCACTCATGTTCAAGTTCGAGAAAGCTGCTCGTTTTGAAAGTGATTTCTGTGTGAGCAACAGTTCACACACCTATGTTATCAACAATGGAGCGTTTATGGATTTTTGCTAATGTGACTGCTGTTTGAAGCTTGCTTGTTTCCAAAATACAAATGGAAATTTTGACATACAATTTCAAAATTATTTTTGTCTCGCAAAGGAAAGTTTTGGACAAACTTGGGACTTTTCTCACAGAATTGCAAGCTAAAATTGTAAACTCACATTTTTTTTTGGATATAAACAATTGCGTAAAAAACAGTTCTTGAAATTGAGAGTTTATATCTTACATTTCTGTCATTTTGTCTCAGAATTTAATGTAATTTAAAAACATTTTTTTTATTTAATTTCTTTATTTCGCCCATATTTTACCAGGAATAATCCCATTGAGATAAAATTCTCTTCTACCAGGGAGTCCTGGCCAAAATGTCAGCATACAAAATTTCAAACATAAAACATTACAAGACAAACATTAAAGGAAAACAACAACAAAAATCCTACAAAAAAAATCCTTTCCAGCATTCAAAATTAACAAAATATATAAATGTTATGTAAATCAGGAACATGATTCTTTCAAATTTGACACCAAAAGGTTTCTAAAAATATTTAAAGATGGCAGCATGTCTAGCATCAAAATACTCTGCATTTCATTCACAAGTCTAGGCGCATAACAGGAAAAGGCAGTTTTACCAAACTCAGTATACGATCTAGGCACAGTTAAAAGTAATTTTAAAGACGGTCAAGCTTTATAACTACCAGAACAATAAGATAAGAGACCAGAAATATACAGAGGCAGATTATCTATTAGAGCTTTGGAAATAAACATCAACATATGCATTTTTCTCCTCTGATACAGGGAGGGCCAGCCAACCAAATCAAGCAAAGTGCAATGATGGGTACGTGTAGGAGCATTAGTCACAAATCGGATTGAAGCATGGTATATGCAATCTAATTTTTTTTAGTGAATATAAATCACATCGCCATATATCTTTATTCAATTCTGCCTTCCACACCAAGATTTCTATAGTGTTCTTACATACTACTAATGTTTAGCTGAAGTACCTTGTACATCTGGGTTTTGAATCAGGAAGATGAGTCCCCATCTGATGGTGGACGATGTGGTGTCGGTTCCAGCCAGGAACAAATCAGCTGTTGTCATAAGCAGGTTCTCCTCATGAAAGGTGGAGTCTTCATTGGACTTTTGCTGCTCCAGGTGAAACAAATCAATTAGTTGACTACAACTGGAAAATGTCTAGTTTTACATGTATGCATGTAAGAACCCTTCTTTCATTAATGTGAGCTCACTTTCTCTATCTCCAGCAGGTAAGCATCAATGAAGTCTCTCGGACTGTCTGGATCCAGAGTTTCTCTGTGTGCTTTAACTTCATCCTGGATGAAACCCAATAACTCATTGGCGTTCTGCTTGATCTTCTGGTGTGGCCCACGGAAATGCTTGATGAAGGGCACTAAGTTGAAAAACTAAGATAGACAGTAAGATGAAATGTGCCTTATGTTTCACATTTGAGCATTCTATTCAGTACATTGCATTCACTCCATACAAAGTAAATCAAATAATTATCAAGAAAATAATTCAATAAATATTTAAAGTAAATATTTGATTTTACAGTTCAAGAAAATGTATTTATGTAATCATCATATATTTATTTATTATATATATTAGTTTATAAAATATGTTAAGGTGGAGTATAACTAACTCCTGATAGATTGAATTCAAATAAATTAATACAATAATAAAAAATTGATTTAAGAGTCAACTAAAGTGAGACTATCTTTATGCGAATGCATGATTCCATGCAATATAGCAATATGAATGGAGACAGTGTATGGATTAATTGTAATTTGTATGGATGCACTGATGTTTAAAATCTACAATTCATCATTTACTCAAATGGTTGACATAGCCATTAAAGGGATAGTTCACCCAAACATGAAAATTGTCATGAATTACTTTATGTCGTTCCAAAATCTGTAAGACTTCTGGTCATGTTTTTGATGAAATCTAAACAATTTCTATCCCTCCGCTAACGACTACCACTATAAAGTTTTTATAGAGATTGTAAAATTAATCCATATGAATTATGCAGTTTAGTCCATATTTTCTGAAAAAAACATGATTGCTTAATGATGAACAAATTGAAACTTTTATTCACAAATAAACAATCATCAACTCACACATGAGTTGTACTAAACGGAAGCTCAAGCATGTATGCTTGATGTGCGAGAACCAGTAAGGTTTATTCTCGTGTTACGCATCAAGTTTGGCATTCATCGAGAACCAATGAGGTTAATTCTCGTGTTACGCATCACGTTGAGCGTCAGCGACAACCAATGAGGTTCATTCTCGTGTTACGCATCACGTTGAGCGTCAGCGACAACCAATGAGGTTCATTCTCGTGTTACGCATCACGTTTGATCGTCAGCGACAACCAATGAGGTTCATTCTCGTGTTACGCATCACGTTTGATCGTCAGCGACAACCAATGAGGTTCATTCTCGTGTTACGCATCACGTTGAGCGTCAGCGACAACCAATGAGGTTCATTCTCGTGTTACGCATCACGTTGAGCGTCAGCGACAACCAATGAGGTTCATTCTCGTGTTACGCATCACGTTGAGCGTCAGCGACAACCAATGAGGTTTATTCTCGTGTTACGCATCACGTTTGATCGTCAGCGACAACCAATGAGGTTCATTCTCGTGTTACGCATCACGTTTGAGCGTCAGCGACAACCAATGAGGTTCATTCTCGTGTTACGCATCACGTTTGATCATCAGCGACAACCAATGAGGTTCATTCTCGTGTTACACATCACGTTTGAGCTTCAGCGACAACCAATGAGGTTTATTCTCGTGTTACGCATCACGTTTGATCGTCAGCGACAACCAATGAGGTTCATTCTCGTGTTACACATCACGTTTGAGCTTCAGCGACAACCAATGAGGTTCATTCTCGTGTTACGCATCACGTTGAGCGTCAGCGACAACCAATGAGGTTTATTCTCGTGTTACGCATCACGTTTGATCGTCAGCGACAACCAATGAGGTTCATTCTCGTGTTACGCGTCATTTTTGAGCTTCAGCAACAACCAATGAGGTTTATTCTCGTGTTACGCATCACGTTTGAGCTTCAGCGACAACCAATGAGGTTTATTCTCGTGTTACGCATCACGTTTGAGCTTCAGCGACAACCAATGAGGTTTATTCTCGTGTTACGCATCACGTTTGATCGTCAGCGAGAACCAAAGAGGTTTATTCTCGTGTTACGCATCATGTTTGAGCTTCAGCGACAACCAATTAGGTTCATTCTCGTGTTACGCATCACATTTGAGCTTCAGCGACAACCAATGAGGTTTATTCTCGTGTTACGCATCACGTTTGAGCTTCAGCGACAACCAATGAGTTTTTTTCTCGTGTTACGCATCACGTTTGAGCTTCAGCGACAACCAATTAGGTTCATTCTCGTGTTACGCATCACATTTGAGCTTCAGCGACAACCAATGAGGTTTATTATCGTGTTACGCATCATGTTTGAGCTTCAGTGAGAACCAATGAGGTTCATTCTCGTGTTACGCATCACGTTTGAGCTTCTATTTCTTCTTCCTTTCCATGGTACACAGGACACACTCCAGTCTAGGGCTCTCCCTTCACACTCATGCACTTTTTTTTGCACATATATGTATAAACTGAGATGTATATAGAATGTATATATATATATATATATATATACACGTTTGCACATAATGTTTAATGTACACTACATTCATATACTACACACTTTCACCCGTAGTACTTACTGAACACACTGTATTTATTTATGTACATTTCACTTCACTATTTATAAACACTGTACATAAATGTACATAATTGTATATACATAGTATCTACGGCCCTATGTATACACTGAGTATACTGTAACCTGTACATTTCTCCCTCCCTCTGTACAATCTCTCCATCGCTCTCCCTTCCCCTCCCTTAAAACGAACTCTTGGTCGGGAGTCAAAGCATTTCACTACATATTGTACTGTGTATGATTTGTATGTGACAAATAAAACTTGAACTTGAAGTTTGAGCATCAGTGAGAGCCAATGAGGTTTATTCTCGGGTTGCGCATCAAGTTTGTGTGTCAAAAAGAACCAATGAGGTTCATTCTCATGTCATGCATTAAGATTGAGCGTCAGCGAGAACCAATGAGGTTAGTTCTTGTGTTACACATCAAGTTTAAGCGTCAGTGAGAACCAGTGAGGTTAATTGTCGTGTTACCCATCAACTTTGTGTCAGGTGCGGGAGAACGAGGACTCAATAGTGCAGGTTAGGGCTTTTATTGAACAAAACAAAACTCAAACAAAAACTACCCCGAGGGGGAAAAACATAACTAGACTGGACTGACTAAACTAGAGCACAAAAACTAACACAGCTAGACCAGGAACAGGAAACATCCAGGACGGGAACAAGGCAGCACACATAGTCAAAAAACGACAACGAACCAGCACAAGACCGCACACACAGAGAGAATATACAGGGAGCACATGGTAACAGTAACGAGGGAAAACCAGCTGGTGCAAATCAAACTAATGACAATGAGACAAAACGGCGGAGTAACAAACATTAACATGTAGCCAATGCTGATGCGCACTGCTGCATGATCACATTAAACAAAGACGACGCGCAGCCGGTGACAACCAAACTGCGCGTGCCGGAAAACACAACAAGAAAGCACACAGACAAGAGAGAGCGCAGCTCGCGCACAGCTTGAAACCGCGCCCACTCACATGACTTAGAGCTCGCAAGAACAAGTAAACACCTGTTCCCACGGGCTTACGGCAAAGACGAACACACGAGTTATGAATGCCCGAATCTCGATCCAAAACCGAAACGGAACCAGACCAAAGTATCGGGACCGGACATCATAACTCGCACAAAAGACGTCACACAGACATGCCTGCACGCGACTCGAACACTCGAAGCCACGCGCACGCACACGCAACTCAAGACATTACGGTAGTGTCAGAGCTCTGCCACAAAACCAAGAAATGACTATAGTTAGACTGAATGTGGCAGAACCCTGACAGTTTGAGCATCATTGAGAACGGGTGAGGATAATTCTCGTGTTACACATAACGTTTGAACGTTAGGCAGAACCAGTGAGGGTCATTCTTGTGTTACACATCACGTGTGAGTGTCAGGCAGAACCAGTGAGGGTCATTCTCATGTGTTAAGTAGTGAGAATACTGCTGCCATCTACGTAATTATTGTAATCAGTTGGGTTCGCGGATGTAAGCACACCCCATCCATGTGCACACCAAACAGGTTCAACTGAGCTTTATGTCTGCCGATGAATGTTTAAATGAGAATGAAAGCTTAACTTTCTATTTAAATCTGTACATTACATAAATCTGTTCAGCATATAAAGTGATCAAGCCTCTTCATAACATTTGCACTAAACAGATGAATTTATATGGATTAGTTTTCATGATCTCTTTATACTAACTTTTTGAAACATCAAAGTGGTAGTTGTGTATCTGTCAATGGAGGTACAGAAAACTCTCAGACTTCATCAAAAAGATCTTAATTCGTGTTCCCGAAAATGAAAGATGTGTTATGGGTTTGGAATGTCATGAGGGTGAGTAAATGATGACAGAATTTTCATTTTTGGGTTAACTAACCTTTTATGCATTAAACTAGTAAACTGAAAATAATAATAACAACAACAACAACAATAATAAAATAGTTTCTATGGAAGTGAGATTGAGTCCATGTATCAAGTGATTTTTTCAGCAGTGTTAATAAAATAAAAATAAAAAAATGTCTGCCAAAAATGAGGCATGTGATCATACCTGTCCCAAAGCTGACCCTGCAAATACGACATTTTCACTCAGGATACTCAGAAGGTATGAAAAGCGTTTGTCATCATAATCAAAGCGATCTCCAAACATGATGGAACAGATAATGTTGGAAACTGCATTCTGTAAAGCATGCTGAGGGTTCATTGATTTGCCTACAAAAAAAAACATGCATCAGCATGAGTGGAAAAAACACCAGTGCTTTTATATCCAATCTCTTTCAAATAAAGAAAGTTGAATTAAAATATTGGAAAGACAGCCTCTAAATATGCATCCTCAACAATTAAATACAACAATTTCTAATGTTACATTTAAGAATTGTTTAAGAAAAAGAAAAGGAAATTCCTTTGTGTGCTGTTTGACAAAAAAAAAAGCAAGTTTTTCAGTCTAAATTAATTCTAATAGAGGATGAACATTTCATACCTTCTGCTTTAAGCATTTCAGAAATCAGGTAACGGCTTTCCTCCAACACACGATCTTCTACTGATTTCTTTCCCAAGCCAAAGTTCCTGAGTGTGTGCAGAGCAAACCGTCTCTGCTGCTTCCAGGAGTGACCAAACGTGACCATTACTATACCTGACGAAAAGAGGGAAAGAACATTCTAATCTCATATCTTATATATTGCTAAATTTATAGTCTATACATTTTTGAAGCGAAGTGACTTAAGATCAATCATGCTCCATTAAAAATAAAGGTTCTTTATTGGCATGTATGATTCCATGAATAAACTTTAACATCTATGGAGGCTTTTTTAAAACACAAAAGATTCCATATAGTGCCAAAAGATTTTTGTAAATGTTCCTTACAATATGGGGGAAAATATATTTTAAAGAATTATTCACAGAGATTTTATTAAGAGGGACTGACCAAGTCCTTTAGTTAACCAGTCTATAACAGGCATAGATGGTCTTCCAGAAAAAGCTTCCTGAACCAGCGCTTCCTTCATGACCTGTATTGTGTTGAGGATTATTACCGGCTTCCTGCCAATATACAACGTGGACAATTCTCCATACTGAGGCATCTATTCGGAGAAGATTCACAACACAAAAAAATCATTCTCAACACGTGTGTTGTAAGTAAAACATCTAATTTAAAAATAAGCAAGAGTTCAATGATAAGCCTGTGCCAAAAAAAAGTAAAGACTTACTGATCTAATGAACTCCATTGGCTTCCTCATCAAATGTGGTGACGATCCCACAAAAGGCAGAGGTCTTGGACCAGGAGGAGTTTGACTTCTGTAGGAATTAATCCTGATGATCTCGAATAAAACCATGAAGATTAAGCCCAGAAACAGAGCCAGGCCAACGGAGGCCAGGTCTAACTTAATGAGAGTAGCCCACATTATCACAGACTTCTTTCAAGACTAACAAGAGCAGCAGATGATCGGTGAGCTTTATAAGAGCAGAAGAGGGAGGAGACTGTTCAAACAGGTGGTTTAGACTTTGCAGGCACTTATGAGAGAAAGAAAATACTCGTTCCCCATTTCCTTCCCTTTCCCTGAGGAAAAGGTTTAAAGTTCACAGAGGTTTTCAAATAGAAAAACTTTGCTGCACTAGAACACAATAAATTAATGCAGTAAATAAATTATTAACTACCTTACAAATGTCTAATCATAGAAGATAATTGTTCCTCATTAATACCATGACGCACGATGTGTGTAAAAGTTGAGTAAAAACAGTATGACTAGAACAAACTTGCGAAATCAGTCAAAATTACGAAATGAATGA
This sequence comes from Rhodeus uyekii, assembly GCA_037043235.1. Lineage (NCBI taxonomy): Eukaryota > Metazoa > Chordata > Actinopteri > Cypriniformes > Acheilognathidae > Rhodeus > Rhodeus uyekii. Next base: position 1,249,183 of record JAWRVZ010000075.1, on the reverse strand, counting down.
TGCAACCCCAAGCAATACATCATTTACACAATTGTGGGATTTTTTGTTTGACGGTAACTTGGTATTCTTTAAAATACCTTGGAAGACAATGTAATAAATATCATGACTGATGAATATATAAATCATTCAGTTATGTCTATCAAACATCTGTATCTGATGCAACCTCATGCAATAACTTCCACATTTTATTTTGTGTAAATGACGTGTAAATGAAATGGTGTTCCATTTTTTGAAGGTCTTGGTTTTGTCTCAACCACATTTGTACTCAGTATTGTCTCTGTCTCAAACTAAGAGGATTTTTTAAATTAATCTCAAAAACAGTCAAGAGCACGACGAAAAGCAAGAGCTGGTCATACTTTGAGACTGCAGATATAGCGTGATTGTTCAGACTGTGAGGATGAACGTGCTTTTTATGCCAAAACATGGACACTCAAGTCACATGATGTAGCCACTCAACCAGTTTAATACCTGTAAACACATGAACATAAATAAATAAATGATAGATAAATTTATGGATAAATGCACATGCGAATTCTTCCTCCACCAATAAACCTTCAACATGAGTTTGACAGTATATTTACACATTAATGTTCATTGTTAGTGGAAAAAAAATGAAAAGATACTGAATTTACTTCAGACTTGAAAGTAACACTTCATTCTCTAAATGAGAACGGATTAATTGCATTTTCATTTGTAGTTAAGGCATTTCACTATACAAATCATATACAACTACATGAGTATAAAATAAAATGCATGTTTCCGTAATGTTTTTATAAATAATAAAAATCATCAAAATGAGTGAGTCAAACAAAACGTTTTCATTTTTATATCTATATTTAAATAATTGTTCAAAACTTTTAACCTCCATTAAACCAAATTTGAACAATCTTTTTCAATGGAATACTGCACCATTTATATAAATTATGTATTTTTATTATTCATGTACCCTTCTTTAAATCTTTAATCAAAATAACTTCTTGAAGGCAGAGTCACCTGTCACTCACATGAGATCCACCAATATCAAACCACAACCCTCCAATCAACTCCCACAGACTAAATCAAGCCCCGCCCTTCATTTATTCTCATTTAAGAAGACGTTTCAAGCGGATATGCATCACAACAGAGAAGAAAAGACTATCGCAACTTCATTTCATGCTGATTTTAAGATGCATCAATGTCAAACAGATGCTGTAAAAACTGGAAATAAGTTATTTTCCTCAGTGAAATAATCAGAATAAATTGAATAAGAATAAACTGTCCATGCATAGAATAACTGATTACATATGATGATTTAGATGAGCTGCTATGACCTTGCATGTCTCTTGTTATTGTTCTTCAGTGTGTATAATGATATGATGATGTCAGTCTGACACATTTCAGGTTCCTGACGGTCACTCTTTAGTATCTCTGCTTCGGCAGATGATGTTGAAGGGCTGAGGAAAGCGAACAATACCCATGATGCCATCCATGTCCAGAAGTTGTGGATCCGGCGGCCAGGAGAAATGAATCTGTTGAAGGAGAGACGTGATGTACAGGAAGAGCTCTGTTCTTGCCAAAGTCTCTCCGGGACAAACCCTCGGACCTGATAAACCAGAACATACACTCAACTAAACATTTAAGCCTAAATTTAAGATTTATGTATTTGAGTTGCATACGAAATTTCCATCCAGTTAAATTAAAGAGTTTAAAAAAAACTAACAATTTTAATGTGATGCATGTGTCATAAATGAAGATTTCTGCACTTTAATTTGTTTTTAAAGATGGCATTGTTTACACTATTTACATGTATTTGACTATGTAAAAAAAAAAATCAGCATAAATCATTCTGATAAAAAAATAATAAATAATAAATAACAATAAAAACAATAAAACAATTAAAAAAAATTAAAAAAATTAAAAACATGGCATTGTTTACACTATTTACAAGTATTTGATCTTATGTATATAAAAAAACCAGTTTCAAATCAGCATAAATCATTCTGATAAAAAGTTATATTATTCGGGTAAAAAATATGAACATGCAAATGCAAACTCTGGAACAAGTTCCTAATTATTAGGAACAGCACACTGTCACAGTCATGTCATGCTCCTCCTGTGTGTGTCCCCTGTGTTCCCGTAGGCACCCATGCCCATGCCAATCAATGCCAGCTGTTCATTATTATCCTACCTATTTATTCCGTCATGTTTTCCATTGTCTTTGTCTATTGTTGATGTGACATACTGTGTCGTGTGTGGATGCTTGTGTCTTAGTCCCTGATTAAAGTGTTTTCTGCTGCATTTCCGTGGTTTCCTCGTCTCTCCGCATTGCACGCCTGCACTGGTGTTACACACACTAATACTGTGTCTGACCCCCTTTCGCCTTCAGATCTGCATTAATTCTACGTGGCATTGATTCAACAAGGTGCTGAAAGCATTCTTTAGAAATGTTGGCCATATTGATAGGAGCATCTTGCAGTTGATGGAGATTTGTGGGATGCGACACGAAGCTCCCATTCCACCATATCCCAAACATGCTCCATTGGGTTGAGATCTGGTGACTGTGGGGCCTCATTGTCATGTTCAAGAAACCAATTTGAAATGATTCGAGCTTTGTGACATGGTGCATTATCCTGCTGGAAGCAGCATCAGAGGATGGGTACATGGTGGTCATGAAGGGATGGACATGGTCAGAAACAATGCTCAGGTAGGCCATGGCATTTAAACGATGCCCAATTGACACTAAGGTGCCTAATTTGTCAAAAGAAAACATCCCCAACACTATTACCCCACCACCACCAGCCTGCACAGTGGTAACAAGGCATGATGGATCCATGTTCTCATTCTGTTTACGCCAAATTCTGACTCTACCATCTGAATGTCTCAACAGAAATGAAACCCATCAGAGCAGGCAACATTTTTCCAGGCTTCGACTGTCCAATTTTGGTGAGCTTGTGCAAATTGCAGATTCTTTTTCCTATTTGTAGTGGAGATGAGTTGTGGCTTCACAAATGCTTTGCTGCATACCTCGGTTATAACAAGTGGTTATTTCAGTCAAAGTTGCTCTTCTATCAGCTTGAATCAGTCGGTCCATTCAACAAGGCATTTTCTCTCACAGGACTGCCGCATACTGGATGTTTTTCCCTTTTCACACCATTCTTTGTAAACCCTAGAAATGGTTGTGCGTGAAAATCCCAGTAAGTGAGCAGATTGTGACATACTCGGAGAGGCCCGTCTGGCACCAACAACCATGCCATGCTAAAAATGTATCTTTCTTTGCATCTTTCTTTCCCATTCTGACATTCAGTTTGGAGTTCAGGAGATTGTCTTGACCAGGACCAACCCCTAAATGCATTGAAGCAACTGCCATGTGATTGGTTTATTAGATAATTGCATTAATGAGAAATTGAACAGGTGTTCATAATATTCCTTTAGATGAGTGTAGTTGTATACAAATAATCTGGATTAACTAATGATAAATATATAAACTTGGTATTTTTGCATTTAAAACGCATTCAGTTTTCAGTAAGTACTATTACAGAAATCGTCCCCCTTTCATTTATGTACGACCAACAATTTTGTTTTTGTTAAAGCTGTCCTCCAAAAGGAATAGACATTTTATATGCAATGCAAACATATATACATTTTATATTTTGGCCCAAATATTTATTTGCATGCAATCTTAGTCCAGATACTTTTGTGTTTATTAACATCACAAACAGCTGACTCACCCAGTGAGAACGGGATGAAACACTCCGGCTTGCTGAAGTGTCCATTCTCATCCAGGAAATTCTCCGGGTTAAAGGAGTCTGGATGCTTCCAGTGCTCCTTACTTCTGAAAATGGCATCCAAGTTTGTCAAGATTGCAGTTCCCTGTATGAAGAAAGTTCAGCTGAGTTAAACAAAGCTTTTAAAGCTCTGTAAATAGGGTCATTTTTAAATCCCTATATTGTCCCACGTTTCATACTGGAATCAGTCATACTTTACACTGGCTTAATGCTCATGTAAGAGCATGAAAAATCTGAAAAAATATTACTACATGTTTAGATAAGATTCATTTAATTGATTGGACAAGTACAGCAAACAACTTTATATAATATCTAGTCAAAAAAGGTTTTTACGGCAATGATTTTGTCATTTTTTTAAATGGGAAACATTAACACAGTCCATCTAAAAGAATTTAATTTGAATTTGAGTGTTTTACAAAATGATAAACTAGGCAAATCTAAAAAAATGTTTTAAAGAAGAACATCTATTCTATTGTTTCTCGCTCTCTGTATGTCCATATGTATGTCTATATTTAGTGTGGTGTGAAAAAAGTGTTTGCCCTTTTACGGATTTCTTATTTTTTTGCATGTTTGTCAAATTTAAATTCAAAGATAACACAAGTAAACACAAAATTCAGTTTTTAAATGATGTTAACAACATGTTAACAACATGTAACTACATGGCTCTGTGTGAAAAAGTATAAAAGGGATATAAAATAAAGAATAAAAAAACTATAATCTCAGTCTAGTTTCTTATAGATTAACAAGATGATTAATACAAGACAGGTGCAGAAGGATCTAGAAAGGACCAGAAGTGAACAGGAAGTGCAGACACGATAGACAGGAAGTGAAACCATGACCTTAACAACAGGGAAGGGACAAAGATGCAACATGAGTGTGACAGTAGCTCCCCCTCCCGGAAGGCGGAACCTTGCGCCAAAACTGGACCAACAGTGGAGGGAGGGAGGGAGGGAGGGGACCAGGAGGAGGACATTACAGAACATGGAACATGAAACATGACAAGAGGTCAGAAACACATTAAAGAGTCCAAGGAGGAGAGGAGGGTGGAAGGAGCCAGGGGGAAAACCAGGAGCAGGGGGCGCCAGACGGAGGAGGAGGAGGAGCCACGGTGAGGGCCCGCTGGCGGACGAAGCACCGGGGACGACCGACTGCAATGACGCCACAGCGAGAGGTCTTGATGGAGCCGACGACCCGATGAGCCCGAACGACACCGCTGGATCTGGAGGCCAAGGCGGACCCGCAGCGACGAATGTCCGAGCCGAGATTGACAGGACCGAGGACAGACTCGCAGGCGGTGTGACCGAGAACCAAGGTGTAGCCGGGGAGGAGGAGGAGCCAGCCGGAGCTGAAGGTGGAGGCCAGGCAACGATGGACCAAGGCGAAGCCGAGGGGACAAGGGAACCCACTGGAGAGGTATGGCCGAGGGACGTCAGTGGAGCCTAGGGAGGGAGGAGCCAAGGAGGAGCCGATGTGCCGACGGGTCAAGGTGGAGTGAAGGACACTGAGGTAGGAGGTGAAATCCCAGGACCCTTAGTGCCTTGCAATGCCGGTGGTTCGACGACACATGGCGACTCCTGGGTGTTGATGGGGGCTGGCGATGGGGCGCGGGACAACAGCAGAGGTTTCCCAAGTGCTGGCTTGATAGAGGCAGTGGGAGAGGGTGGCTGGATGGGAGGTCTGGCGCCGGCAGAGTGAGGAGCACGGGAGGACAGGCAGCTGGCTCTGGGAGGTCTGGCGGTTCAGGCCACGGGTGGTCCAGGTCAGCAGTCACGGAGCTGGGGAGCGTGGACTCGGTCGTGGAGCTCGGGAGCGTCGGAGTGTTGGTTGGCTGGGCTGGCTGTCTGGACCGAGGATACTCGCTCGGCTGATGGTAGTTACCTCCGGCCCAGAACAGAGTCTTCAGCATCGCATCGTCAAGAGGTGACAAAGTGGTGAGCACGCTGAATTTTACGGTGTACGGATGTTGATCAACCCCAAATGGTAATCCATTTTTTCTCTCAAAAAAAAGTCTTTCTTGGGCAACTAACCTGGTCACTTGTTCTGTCACGTTGGGGTGCTGCTGGTGTGCAATGTGGAAGCATGAGGGACAAACTTAGAGATTCAAACAGAAAGAACTTTAAATCAAAACGAGAAAACAAACGGCACTCAACAGTGCAAACTCGGAACCAGGGAGACTTGGGAGACATCCACACATAAGCGATATGTAACAAACGTCAACAAGAGACAAAGACTAGGGAGAACATGAGGCATGAGGGTTTAAATAGACAGGATAAGGGACACACCTGGAGACACTAACAATATGATTAATACAAGACAGGTGCAGAAGGATCTAGAAAGGCCCAGAAGTGAACAGGAAGTGCAGACACGATAGACAGTAAGTGAAACCATGACCTTAACAACAGGGAAGTGACAAAGATGAAACATGACTGTGACAAATACGCCTTGGAATAATTCAGAGGGTTTTCCTGGATCAACCAATTCAGGCCCAGGGCGGACGTCTACATTTTCAGTGTGTTGTTGCTTAGATAACTTCATTCATTCATTCATTCATTCATTCATTCATTCATTCATCCATTCTGCATTCATTACCCGAGGAATGTCGTATCCTCGTAGCTTTGTGGGCCGGATCGTTTCATGAATCACTCCAAGTGGTACAATGTTGGCATGGCGCTGAATCTCGTGAACCATGGCATTTGTGTACGGTAGTTTGTCACGGTCATCCATGCTGGGCAAGCGGTCGTAACCCAGAACTCGAACAATCTCCTCATGACATCGCTCTGTGTGGAATAAAAGACAAGTTCAATTAATTTATTGCATTTCTTGCTGCTTGAAAGTTAGTAACAGATAAAGCTTTAGGTTTAGATTCTTAAACTCAAAGGCTGCAACTTTGAACATGGCAAAAAGACCAACAATGGACTGCTAATCTAAAGCTGATCTGTTTACAGTAGCACTTAGTACACAAAATGGTTCTGAATGGTTTAGGAATTTTGCACAGTGTAAGAGCAAAAAAGTTTGATTTCCATGCAGATTTCACTCATGTTCAAGTTCAAGGAATCTGCTTGTTTTGAAAGTGATTTCTGTGTGAGTTCATGTTATTAACAATGGAACGTTTACGGAATTTTGCTAATGTGACTGCTATTGGAAGCTTGCTTGTTTTCAAAATACAAATGGTAATTTCGACATATAATCTCATAATTCTGATTTTTTGTCTTGCAAAGGAAAGTTTGGGACACACTTGGGACTTTAGCTGAAGTACCTTGAACTTCTGGGTTTTGAATCAGGAAGATGAGCCCCCATCTGATAGTGGTCGATGTGGTGTCGGTTCCAGCCACAAACAAATCAGCTGTTGACATAAGCAGGTTCTCCTCATGAAAGGTGGAGTCTTCATTGGACTTTTGCTGCTCCAGGTGAAAAAAATTATTAGTTGACAACAGCTGAAAAAAGGTCTAGTTTTACATGTATGCATGTAAGAACCCTTCTTTCAGTGATGTGAGCTCACTTTCTCTATCTCCAGCAGGTAAGCATCAATGAAGTCTCTCGGACTGTCTGGATCCAGAGTTTCTCTGTGTGCTTTAACTTCATCCTGGATGAAACCCAGTAACTCATTGGCGTTCTGCTTCATCTTCTGGTGTGGCCCACGGAAATGTTTGATGAAGGGCACTAAGTTGAAAAACTAAGATAGACAATAAGATGAAATGTGCCTAATGTTTCACATATTTACCACATTCTGTTCAGTACATTGTATTCAGTACATGGAAAGTAAATATTCTTATTATCAAGTAAATACGTAAATGTTAAGTAAATATTTGAATTTACAGTTAAAACTTGAGAAAAATATGGAAGTTCATCTATCATTTCCATTACTTCTTTGTAATTAGATAAGAATTTTCAAACGTCATTGCCATGGAAAAGCTATTTCAATTTTAGAAAATATTTTAAGGTGGAGTACAACTAAATGTTGATAGATTGAAGTCAAATAAACTAATAAAAAGATTTTAAAAAATGCATCTAAAGAGTCAACTAAAGTGATGACGTAATATAGCAGTCAGAATGACAATGCAGGTCAAATGATTTGCACTTGATACAGTTAAATTGTATGGATGCACTGAAGTTTAAAATCTGCTCTTAATTAAAGGGATAGTTCACCAAAAAATAAAATTGTCATAAATTACTCGCCTTGATGTTGTTCCAAAATCTCTAAAACCTTTGTTAATCTTTTTGATGAAATCTGAGCTATTTCTAATTCTCCACTAACAACTACCACTATAAAATGTATAAAGAGATTGTAAAACTAATCCATATGAATTATGATATTTAGTCCATAATTGATTGCTTTGTATGATGAACAATTATAACTTTTATTCACAAATAAACATTCATCACGAAATAACTTTATGCTAAACTGAAGCTCAAGCATGTTCGCTTGACGTCCGAGAACCACTGAGGTTCATTCTCGTGTAACATATCATGATTGAGCTTCAACAAGAACAAATGAGGTTCATTCTGGTGTTACGCATCACGATTGAGCTTCAGCGAGAACCGATGAGGTTCATTCTCGTGTTACGCATCACGATTGAGCTTCAGAGAGAACCAATGAGGTGCATTGTCGTGTTACGCATCACGTTTAAACTTCAGCGAGAACAAATAAGGTTCATTCTGGTGTTACGCATCACATTTGAGCTTCAAAGAGAACCAATAAGGTTAATTCTGGTGTTACGCATCACGATTGAGCTTCAGCGAGAACCGATGAGGTTCATTCTCGTGTTATGCATCACGATTGAGCTTCAAAGAGAACCAATAAGGTTCATTCTGAGGTTACGCATCACGTTTGAGCTTCAGAGAGAACCAATGAGGTTAATTCTCATGTTATGCATCACGACTGAGCTTCAAAGAGAACCAATAAGGTTCATTCTGGTGTTACGCATCACGATAGAGCTTCAGAGAGAACCGATGAGGTTCATTCTGGTGTTACGCATCACGTTTGAGCTTCAAAGAGAACTGATGAGGTTCATTCTGGTGTTACGCATCACGTTTGAGCTTCAGCGAGAACCAATAAGGTTAATTCTGGTGTTACGCATCACGTTTGAGCTTCAGAGAGAACCAATGAGGTTCATTGTCGTGTTACGCATCACGTTTGAACTTCAGTGAGAACAAATGAGGTTCATTGTCGTGTTACGCATCACGTTTGAACTTCAGCGAGAACAAATGAGGTTAATTCTGGTGTTACGAATCACATTTGAGCTTCAGCGAGAACCAATGAGGTTCATTCTGGTGTTACGCATCACGTTTGAGCTTCAGTGAGAACCAATGAGGTTCATTCTGGTGTCACGCATCATGTTTGAGCTTCAGCGAGAACCAGTGAGGTTCATTCTGGTGTCACGCATCACGTTTGAGCTTCAGCGAGAACCAGTGAGGTTCATTCTGGTGTCACGCATCACGTTTGAGCTTCAGCGAGAACCAATAAGGTTCATTCTGGTGTTACGCATCACGTTTGAGCTTCAAAGAGAACCAATAAGGTTCATCCTGGTGTTACGCATCACATTTGAGCTTCAGCTAAAACCAATAAGGTTCATTCTGGTGTTGCGCATCATGTTTGAGCTTCAAAGAGAACCGATGAGGTTCATTCTGAGGTTACGCATCACGATTGAGCTTCAGCGAGAACCGATGAGGTTCATTGTCGTGTTACTCATCACGATTGAGCTTCAGAGAGAACAAATGAGGTTCATTCTGGTGTCACGCATCACGTTTGAGCTTCAGCGAGAACCAGTGATGTTCATTCTGGTGTCACGCATCACGTTTGAGCCTCAGCGATAACCGATGAGGTTCATTCTGGTGTTACACATCACGTTTGAGTTTCAAAGAGAACCTATGAGGTTCATTCTAGTGTTTTACCATCTCTTTATGATCTTTTTGAAGCATCAAAGTGGTAGTAGTCTAGCTGTCAATCAATGGAGGGACAGAAATCTCTCAGATTTCATCAAAAACATCTTAATTTGTGTTCTGAAGATGAACGGAATTCTCGTGGGTTTGAAACAACAAGAGTGAGTAAATGATGACAGAATTTTCATTTTTGGGTGAACAAACCCTTTAACCATTAAACTAATAAATTGAAAATAATAATAAAATAGTTTGTATGGGAGCGAGATATAGTATATGTATGATGATAATGCACACATAATAAAGAGAAATCCAGTGATGGTTCTTTTTCAGTAGTGTAAATAAAAGAAAAAATAATTTTCTGCCAAAAATGAAGCATGTGATCATACCTGTCCCGCAGCTGACCCTGCGAGCATGAAGTTTTCACTCAGGATATTCAAAAGGTATGAGAAGCGTTTGTCATCATAATCAAAGCGATCTCCAAACATGATGGAACAGATAATGTTGGAAACTGCATTCTGTAAAGCATGCTGGGGGTTCATTGATTTGCCTACAAAAAAACATGCATCAGTATGAGTGGGAAAACGGCAGTGGTTTTATATCCAATTAATTTCAGTCTGAAAATGTCATACCTTCTGCTTTAAGCATTTCAGAAATCAGGTAACGGCTTTCCTCCAACACACGATCTTCTACTGATTTCTTTCCCAAGCCAAAGTTCCTGAGTGTGTGCAGAGCAAACCGTCTCTGCTGCTTCCAGGAGTGACCAACCGTGACCATTATTATACCTGACGGAAAGAGGGAAAGAACATTCTAATCTCATATCTTATATATTGCTAAATTTATTGTTACGCACTGGGTGCTGGTGTGCGATGCGGAGAGATGCGAGGACATGGAGATTCCAATGAAAACACTTTATTAACAAAATACCAACACAAAAGACACTATAGTGCAAAACTCTAACTTGGAGGGAGAGCATCCACACACGAAACATATCCACATAGCATTGACAATTACAGACAAAGACACAGGAGAACATAAGGGTTGAAATACACGAGGGCAGATTAGGACCAGCTGACATGACTAACAGGGTAATCACTAAAAAGACAGGAGTGGGAAGGATCTGGGAGACACAGAGGAACCCGGATGTGACAGACGCGACAAGACTGTGACATTTATAGTCTACACATTTTTGAAGCAAAGTGACTCAAGATCAATCATGCTCCATTAAAAATAAAGGTTCTTTATTGGCATGTATGATTCCATGAATAAACTTTAACATCTAAGGAGGCTTTTTTTAATACACAAAAGATTCCATATAGTGCCAAAAGCTTCCTTACAATATGGGGGAAAATATATTTGTAAGAATTATTCACAGAGGTGTTTATTAAGAGGGACTGACCAAGTCCGTTAGTTAACCATTCTATAACAGGCATAGATGGTCTTCCAGAAAAAGCTTCCTGAACCAGCGCTTCCTTCATGACCTGAATGGTGTTGAGGATTATAATTGGCTTTCTCCCGATATACACAGTGCCCAATTCTCCATACTGAGGGATCTATTCAGAGAAGATTCACAGCACAAAAAAAAATTATTCTCAACACCTGTGTAGTAAGTAAAAAATCTCATTTAAAATAAGGAAGAGTTCAATGATAAGCCTGTGCCAAAAAAAAAAAACGTAAAGACTTACTGATCTAATGAACTCAATTGGTTTCCTTATCAAATGTGGTAACGATCCCACAAAAGGCAGAGGTTTGGGACCAGGAGGAGTTTGACTTCTGTAGGAAATAATCCTGAAGATCTCTAATAAAACCATGAAGATTAAGCCCAGAAACAGAGCCAAGCCTACGGAGGCCAGGTCTAACTTCATGAGAGTAGCCCACATTATCACAGACTTCTTTCAAGACGAACAAGAGCAGCAGATGATCGGTGAGCTTTATAAGAGCAGAAGCAGAAGAGGGAGGAGACAGTAGGAGAGTTTACTTCAGTTAACCCTTTCAGCTGTGCTAATATTACAGAAATGATGAATACAGCACCAGCATTTTAATATATCAAACAAAATAAACAACAGAGATGATCAGCTTATAAAACAGACATGTTACACCAAGAAAAGTAAAATTATTTTTATTTGGAAAATATTACCTAAGCCACTAAAACTTCACTAAGAATATTTTTGAAACTCAAAAGAATTTTTTTCTTCTGTTCTGGGTGGTGTCCATCCAAGATCTCTGATAACCACTGGTCTTCGCCCCCGAGACTAGGAGTAAACCTTTAACCTTTAAAGCTTTCAACAAATTTCCAAAATATTTGTGATAGTGCATTTCTGAAATTCATAGCCTGTCTCAGAGGAAGAGAGGAATTTTGTAGCAGTTAAACTGGTGATTAAGGGAAAATACAAGAAGTCTTCACCTTACACAAGGATGTTGAATGCAAGAATGCTAGGAAATGCAATTAATATGTTGTAAGAGAAAGTGACAGCAACAGAGGCAAAACAGGAAATATTTTTGGACTCAGCAGCCCTAAAATTAATGAAAAATTATTATGCCTAGAGCACTTGACTGTCACCATGCCAGATTTCAGACATTTGTACTGTAACATGTTGAAGTTGCGAACCAATAAATTTGGCAAATGTGACATTATAGTTAAAGGGGAAATTGCATTGTTGGCCCATTTGGAGGCGCTGGATCTCAGAAGTCTTTAAGAATGTGTGAAATGTTGCTCTGGGGCATTAAACCAGGTGTGCTTAACTGTCATCAAGCACAATTTCAGACATTTTTACTGTAGCATGTTTAAGTTATGGACCCATGGATTTGACAGATATGACAATACAGTTAAAGGATGAATTGCATAGTTGGCCCATTTGGAAGCACTATGTACCTGATGTCTTTAAGAGAGTGTTAAATGTTGTACTGGGACGCTTTACCCAGTGTGCTTGCCTGTTGTAACAAAGTGGAGACCAGGGTTTTTTGTCTTTGTCTCAGACCAAGAGGATTTTTTGAATTAATCTCAAAAACAGTCAAGAGCACGACAGAAAGCAAGAGCTGGTCATACTTTGATACTGCAGATATCAGATTGTTCAGACTGTGATAAACGTGTTTTTGATGCCACAACATGGACACAATAAATTTACAATAAATGATAGATGCAAATTCTTCCTCCACCCATAAACCTTCAACATGAGTTTGACAGTTTATTTACACATTAATGTTCATTGTTAGAGGAAAAAAATAAAATAAAAGATACTGAATTTACTTGAAAGTAATGCTTCATTCTCTAAATGAGAACGGTTTAATTGCATTTTCATTTGTAGTTAAGGCATTTCACTATACAAATCATATACAACTACATGAGTACACATTTTATTATGAAATAAAATGCATGTGTCTGTAAAAAATAATGATACAATTTTCATTTTTATATCCGTTTAAATAAATGTTACAAACTTTTAACCTCCATTAAACCAAATTTGACCATTCTTTTTGATATAATACTGCAGTATTTATAACAAATGATTTATTTATTTTATTATTCATGTACACTTCTTTAAATCTTTAATCAAAATAACTTCTTGAAGGCAGAGTCACCTGTCACTCACATGAGATCCACCAATATCAAACCACAATCATCCAATCAAATCCCACAGACTAAATCAAGCCCCGCCCTTCATTTGTTCTCGTTTAAGAAGACGTTTCAAGCGGATATGCATCACAACAGAAAAGAAAAGACTATCTCAACTTCATTTCATGCTGATTTTAAGATGCATCAATGTCAAACAGATGCTGTAAAAACTGGAAATAAGTTATTTTCCTCAGTGAAATAATCAGAATAAATCAGAATTACCTAACAAAATTTCATGCATAGAATAACTGATTACATATAATTTACATACATTTAGATGAGCTGCATGCTCTTGTGTGTCTCTTGTTGTTGTTCTTCAGTTTGTATAATGACACGACATTTCAGGTTCCTGACGGTCACTCTTTAGTATCTCTGCTTCGGCAGATGATGTTGAAGGTCTGAGGACAGCGGACAATACCCATGATCCCATCCATGTCCAGAGGCTGTGGATCCAGCGGCCAGGAGAAATGAATCTGCTGAAGGAGAGACGTGATGTACAGGAAAAGCTCCGTCTTCGCCAGAGTCTCTCCGAGACAAAACCTCGGACCTGATAAACCAGAACATACACTCAACTAAACATGTAGGCCTAAATTTAAGATTTAAGATATGCATTTGAGTTGCATAAGAAATTTCCATCCAATTAAATTAAAGAGTTTAGAAAAAAGAAAAAAAAATGATGTGATGCATGTGTCATAAATGAAGATTTCTGCACTTAAAAAAAACGAAAAACATGGCACTGTTTACATTATTTACATGTATTTGATTTTATGTATAAAAAATATATAAAAAAAAACAGTTTCAAATCAGCATAAATCATTCTGATAAAAAGTTATATTATTCAGTTAAAAAGTATGAACATGCAAATGCAAACTCTGGAACAAGCAATATATACACTCACCTAAAAGATTATTAGGAACAGCATACTAATATGGTGTTTGACCCCCTTTCACCTTCAGAACTGCCTTAATTCTACGGGATATTGATTCAACGAGGTGTTGAAAGCATTCTTTAGAAATGTTGGCCCATATTGACAGGAGCATTTTGCAGTTGATGGAGATTTGTGGGATGCACATCCAGGGCACAACTCTTTTCGACATAGTGCATTATCCTGCTGGAAGCATCCATCAGAGGTCAGAAACAATGTTCAGGTAGGCCGTGGCATTTAAACGATGCCCAATTGCCACTAAGGGGCCTAATTTGTGAAAAGAAAACATCCCCAACACCATTACACCACCACCACCAGCCTGCACAGTGGGAACAAGGCATGATGGATCCATGTTCTCATTCTGTTTACGCCAAATTCTGACTCTACCATCTGAATGTCTCAACAGAAATCAAGACTCAGACCAGGCAACATTTTTCCATCTTCAACTGTCCAATTTTGATGAGCTCGTGCAAATTGTAGCCTCTTTTTCCTATTTGTAGTGGAGATGAGTGGCACCCGGTGGGTCTTCTGCTGTTGTAGCCCATCCGCCTCAAGGTTGTGCGTGTTGTGGCTTCACAAATGCTTTGCTGCAAACCTCGGTTGTAACGAGTGGTTATTTCAGTCAAAGTTGCTCTTCTATCAGCTTGAATCAGTCGGCCCATGACCTCTGACCTCTAGCATCAACAAGGCATTTTCTCCCACAGGACTGCTGCATACTGGATGTTTTTCCCTTTTCATACTATTCTTTGTAAACCCTAGAAATGGTTGTGCGTGAAAATCCCAGTAAGTGAGCAGATTGTGAAATACTCAGACCGGCCCGTCTGACACCAACAACCATGCCACGCTCAAAACTGCTGAAATCACATTTCTTTCCCATTCTGACATTCAGTTTGGAGTTCAGGAGATTGTCTTGACCAGGACCAACCCCTAAATGCATTGAAGCAACTGCCATGTGATTGGCTGATTAGATAATTGCATTAATGAGAAATTGAACAGGTGTTCTTAATATTCCTTTAGATGAGTGTAGTTGTATACAAATAATCTGGATTAACTGATGATAAATATATAAACTTGGTAATTGTGCATTTAAAACAAATTCAGTTTTTCAGTAAGTTCTATTGCAGAAATTGTCCCTGTTTCATTTATGTACGACGAACAATTTTGCTTTTGTTAAAACTGTCCTCCAAAATGGATAGACAATTTATATGCAATGCAAAAATATATAAATTTTATATTTTGGCCCAAATATGTATTTGCATGCAATATTAGTCCAGAAACTTTTGTGTTTATTAACATCACAAACAGCTGACTCACCCAGTGAGAACGGGATGAAACACTCCGGCTTGCTGAAGTGTCCGTTCTCATCCAGGAAATTCTCCGGGTTAAAGCAGTCGGGATGCTTCCAGTGCTCCTTACTTCTGAAAATGGCATCCAAGTTTGTCATGATTCCAGTTCCCTGTATGAGGAAAGTTCAGCAGAGTTAAACAAAGCTTTTTACTGTAACCAGGGTCATTTTTAAATCCCTATATTGTCCCACGTTTCATACTGGAATCAGTCATACTTTACACTGGCTTAATGTTTATGTGGGGTGGGGGTATCGTTTAGCATTTTGGTCTATGGATCCGCCGGAAATGTATATACGAGTATATTCACTCCTCTGTCAAAAGCCCAGTCTGTTCAAATAAACTTCACTTGATCACTGGCATTTCAAAATGGCGGAGGGGATTCCCCTGAGGAGAAGTGCTTAAAGTCTAAAAAATGTATAGCCAGGCTAATGTTTAGATAAGATTCACATAATTGATTGGACAAGTACAGCAAACAACCTTATATAATACAGTGGAGCTCACTTCTCTCGACCTCGTGAACTTGTGGAAGTGGCGGGTGTCTAAGACACACGGAAGTCTAAACCCTTCTAGATGCCATCTTGAAAGAGGAGGCACAGGAGTTGAGCCGAGTCGAGTCGCATCTGCAGTGAGTGTGTGTTCAGTGAGTCGAGCGCGTCTGCAATGAGTGTGTGTTCAGTGAGTCGAGCGCGTCTGCAATGAGTGTGTGTTCAGTGAGTCGAGTGTGTCTGCAGTGAGTGTGTGTGTTCAGTGAAGCATCATTGTCCAGGAATTCCCAGATTACATTGACATCGACAAAGACGTCGTTACTGACAGAAGCATTTGTTTTCAAGCAGACCGTTAAAGGCAAAAAGCAACAAAGCATTTTAGACTTTGTAAAGAAAACATAGTAACTGCGTGTGCAATACTTTCAGAACTGTGTCCGAGAGAAATGACTGTGTTATGAGCGAATGTGTTTACACGTGTGTAGTGACTGTGTTATGAGCGAATGTGCTTATGTGTGTTGTGACTGTTTACGCTCTGAGCGAAATTGAATAAATTGCTTGATCAAATAAATCGCCATATTGGCTGTTGGTTATCTCGATCACCGGTTATCTTGATGCTTTTTTGCAACCCCGAGGTCGCCGAGATAACCGGATTCCACTGTATTAATATGATATATAGTCAAAAAAGTTGATGATTTTTTTACGGCAAGATTTTTTTCATTTTTGACTGGGAAACATTAACACAGTCCGTCTAAAAGCCTGTGAAAATCATTTACACCTTGTGAATGAATAATTCAGGGGGTTTTCCTGGATCAACCGATTCATCAAAAAGATCTGACTCAATAGGAACAATTTACAGATATTGTGAAGGAAAAGCCAGAGCGGACGTCTACATTTTCAGTGTGTTGTTGCTTAGATAACTTCATTCATTCATCCATCCTGCATTCATTACCCGAGGAATGTTGTATCCTCGTAGTTTTGTGGGCCGGATCGTTTCATGAATCACTCCCATTGGTACAATGTTGGCATGGCGCTGAATCTCGTGAACCGTGGCATGAGTGTACGGTAGTTTTTCACGGTCATCCATGCTGGGCAAGCGGTCATAACCCAGAACCTGAACAATCTCCTTATGACATCGCTCTGTGTGGAATAAAAGACAAGTTCAATTCATTTATTGCATTTCTTGATGCTTGAAAGTTAGTAACAGATAAAGCTTTAGGTTTAGATTCTTAAACTTAAATGCCGCGATGCTGAAAATGGCAAAAAGACCAACAATGGGCTGCTAACCTAAAGCTGATCTGTTAACAGTAAAGTCACTCAGTACACTAAATGGTTCTGAATGGTTTAGGAATTTTGCACAGTGTAAGATCAAAAAAGTTTGGACTTTTTGTCTTGGAAAGGAAAGTTTGGGACACACTTGAGACTTTTCTCCCAGAATTGTGTGTGAAATTTGGAGAGAAAAAAAATCAGAAAACTCAGAAAAAAATTGTGTGAGATGTAAACTCGCAATTGCTAGATATAAACCATTGCGTAGAAAACAGTTCTTGAAATTGGCAATTTATATCTCACATTTCGGTCATTTTGTTTCAGAATCTAATGTAATTTCCAGATTTTTTTTTCTCTTTATTCAGTTCTGACTTCCACACCTATAGTGATTCCTATAGTGTTCTTGCAAACTGCTAATGTTTAGCTGAAGTACCTTGAACTTCTGGGTTTTGAATCAGGAAGATGAGTCCCCATCTGATGGTGGTCGATGTGGTGTCGGTTCCAGCCAGAAACAAATCAGCAGTTGTCATAAGCAGGTTCTCCTCATGAAAGGTGGAGTCTTCGTTGGACTTTTGCTGCTCCAGGTGAAACAAATCTATCAACTACAGCTGAAAAATGTCTAGTTTTACATGTATGCATGTAGAACATTTCTTTCAGTAACATCTTACTTTCTCAATCTCCAGCAGGTAAGCATCAATGAAGTCTCTCGGACTGTCTGGATCCAGAGTTTCTCTGTGTGCTTTAACTTCATCCTGGATGAAACCCAATAACTCATTGGCGTTCTGCTTGATCTTCTGGTGTGGGCCAGGGAAATGCTTGATGAAGGGCGCTAAGTTGAAAAACTGAGATCGACAATTAGATGAAATGTTCCTTATGTTTCACATATTTATCACTACATACAAAGTAAATATTCACATTATCAAGTAAATCTTCAATGCTGAGTAAATATTTGAATTTACAATAAAAACTTGATGAATCTATCATTTCCATTACTTGTTTGTAATTAGATAAGGATTTTTAAAAGTCATTGCCATAAATTTTATAAAACATTTTATTTTAAAGGCCGTCACACAGCCGAAAACGCATGAAGAACGCACAAATCACGCACAGATTGGGTTTGTGCATGCTTGTAAGTCGAGAAATTGACCAAAGTATTCCACGAACATTCAACGCAAGCCTGACACATGAATCACTAACGGAGCGCGTCCAAAACACGCACGCGTCACGTTCCACGTACAAGCACTTTCAGAATCCACATTGTCAGTGGATGTCAGTCGGATGAACGTGGTGCGTGCGCGGTTCATGCGTGATATGAAGGTGGGGCGTCAGTGGACGGACGTGGACGTGCGCGCTTTCGAACCAGTTCCAACGCATGAGCACTGACGGCCGACGCGTGTCCCGCGCATGTCACGCATAATCAACGCATAAACTACGCACGTCAACTCATGAATAACGAACACCGACGCACATCTGCGCGTCGGAAACTTTTTGAACCGTTCAAAACTCACGCACAAACCACCTTCGACGCACATCCACTTACAATCACTGACGGTCCTCGTTCGTTCGACCGACGAATTACGCATATGACGCACACTCCGCGCAGAAACGAAAATATGCGCGTAATTCGTGCATTCTTCATGTGTTTTCGCTGTGTGACTGGGCCTTTAGGTGGAGTGTAACTAAATGTTGATAGAATGAAGTCGAATAAATTACTTAATTAAAAATGCATCTAAAGAGTCAACTAAAGTGATGACATGTAATATAGCAGTGGCAATGACAATGCAGGTCAAATGATTTGCCACTTGATACAGTTACATGATACAGTTGTATGGATGCACTGATGTTTAAAATTTGCACTTAATTATTTACTCAAATGGTTGCCACAGCCATTAAAGGGATAGTTCAACCCAAAAATAAAAATTGTCATAAATTACTCACCCTTATGCCATTCCAAAATAAAAAAGACTTTTGTTCATCTTTTTGATGAAATCTGAGCTATTTCTATTCCTACACTCACAACTACCACTATAAAAACCACAAGAAGCAGTTAGGTTCATTCTAATGTTACACATCACGACTGAGCTTCAGCGAGAACCAATGAGGTTCATTCTCGTGTTACGCATCACGTTTGATCTTCAGCGAGAACCAATGAGGTTCATTCTCGTGTTACGCATCACGTTTGAGCTTCAGCGAGAACCAATGAGGTTAATTCTCATGTTACGCATCACGTTTGATCTTCAGTGAGAACCGATGAAGTTCATTCTCATGTTACGCATAACGATTAATCTTCAGTGAGAACCAATGAGGTTCATTCTCGTGTTACGAATCACGTTTGAGCTTCAGTGAGAACCAATGAAGTTCATTCTCATGTTACGCATCACGTTTGATCTTCAGCGAGAACCAATGAGGTTCATTCTCATGTTACGCATCACGTTTGATCTTCAGCGAGAACCAATGAGGTTCATTCTCATGTTACGCATAACGATTGATCTTCAGCGAGAACCAATGAGGTTCATTCTCGTGTTACGCATCACGTTTGAGCTTCAGTGAGAACCAATGAGGTTAATTCTCGTGTTACGCGTCACGATTGAGCTTCAGCGAGAACCAATGAGGTTCATTCTCGTGTTACGCGTCACGCTTGAGCTTCAGTGAGAACCAATGAGGTTCATTCTCGTGTTACGCGTCACGCTTGATCTTCAGCGAGAACCAATGAGGTTCATTCTCGTGTTACGCGTCACGATTGAGCTTCAGCGAGAACCAATGAGGTTCATTCTCGTGTTACGCGTCACGATTGAGCTTCAGCGAGAACCAATGAGGTTCATTCTCATGTTACGCATAACGATTGAGCTTCAGTGAGAACCAATGAGGTTCATTCTCATGTTACGAATAACGATTGAGCTTCAGCGAGAACCAATGAGGTTCATTCTCGTGTTACGCATCACGATTGATCTTCAGCGAGAACCAATGAGGTTCATTCTCATGTTACGCATAACGATTGAGCTTCAGCGAGAACCAATGAGGTTCATTCTCGTGTTACGCATCACGATTGAGCTTCAGTGAGAACCGATTAGGTTCATTCTCGTGTTACGCATCACGTTTGAGCTTCAGCGAGAACCGATTAGGTTCATTCTCGTGTTACGCATCACGCTTGATCTTCAGCGAGAACCAATGAGGTTCATTCTCATGTTACGCATAACGATTGAGCTTCAGTGAGAACCAATGAGGTTCATTCTCATGTTACGAATAACGATTGAGCTTCAGCGAGAACCAATGAGGTTCATTCTCGTGTTACGCATCACGATTGATCTTCAGCGAGAACCAATGAGGTTCATTCTCATGTTACGCATAACGATTGAGCTTCAGCGAGAACCAATGAGGTTCATTCTCGTGTTACGCATCACGATTGAGCTTCAGTGAGAACCGATTAGGTTCATTCTCGTGTTACGCATCACGTTTGAGTTTCAGCGAGAACCAATTAGGTTCATTCTCGTGTTACGCATCACGCTTGATCTTCAGCGAGAACCAATGAGGTTCATTCTCGTGTTACGCATCACGTTTGAGCTTCAGCGAGAACCGATTAGGTTCATTCTCATGTTACGCATCACGATTGAGCTTCAGCGTGATTTTCATCATATAAAGCAAATCGAGCCATTTTATAAAATTTGCACCAAACTGATAAATTCATGTGGAATATATTTGTGATCTCTTTAAGATTTTTTAGAGGCGTCAAAGTGGTAGTTGTTTACTTGCCAATTGAGGGACAGAAATCTCTCAGATTTCATCAAAAAGATCTTAATTTTTATTCTGAAGATGAACAGAATTCTTATGGGTTTGAAACAACAAGAGTGAGTAAATGATGACAGAATTTTTATTTTTGGGTGAACAAACCCTTTAATCATTAAACCAATAAATTGAAAATAATAATAAAATATTTTTTATGGGATTGAGATTGAGTATATATATGAGTGTAATGCACACAAAGAGAAAGCCAGTAACGGTTATTTTTCAGCAGTGTAAATAAAAAATAAAAAATGTATCTTTAAAATATGAAGCATGTGATCATACCTGTCCCGCAGCTGACCCTGCGAGCATGACGTTTTCACTCAGGATATTCAAAAGGCATGAGAAGCGTTTGTCATCATAATCAAAGCGATCTCCAAACACGATGGAACAGATAATGTTGGAAACTGCATTCTGTAAAGCATGCTGGGGGTTCATTGATTTGCCTACAAAAAAAAACATGACTCAACATGAGTGGAAAAAAGACTCAAACAGTGCTTTTATATCCAATCTCTTTCAAATAGAAAGTTGAATTAAAATATTGGAAAGACAGTCTCTAAATATGCATCCTCAACAATGAAATACAACAATTTCAAATATTACATACAAGAACTGTTTAAAAAAAAAAGTCCTTTGGGTGCTGTTTTGAAGCAAATTTTCAGTCTAAATGGGTTCTAATAGGGGATGAATATTTCATACCTTCTGCTTTAAGCATTTCAGAAATCAGGTAGCGGCTTTCCTCCAGCACACGATCTTCTACTGATTTCTTTCCCAGGCCAAAGTTCCTGAGTGTGTGCAGAGCAAACCGTCTCTGCTGCTTCCAGGAGTGACCAAACGTGACCATTACTATACCTGACGAAAAGAGGGAAAGAACATTCTAATCTCATATCTTTATAGTCTATTTATAGTCTATAGTCTATAATTTATAGTCTACACATTTTTGAAGCAAAGTGACTTAAGATCAATCATGCACCATTAAAAATAAAGGTTCTTTATTGGCATCTATGATTCCATGAATAATCTTGAACATCTATGGAGGCTTTTTTAAAACACAAAAGATTCCATATAGTGCCAAAATAATTTGTTTAATGTTCCTTACAATATGGGGGAAAATATATTTTTAGTTTTTTTATTAAGAGGGACTGACCAAGTCCTTTAGTTAACCAGTCTATAACAGGCATAGATGGTCTTCCAGAAAAAGCATCCTGAACCAGCGCTTCCTTCATGACCTGTATTGTGTTGAGGATTATTACTGGCTTCCTCCCGATATACACAGTGGACAATTCTCCATACTGAGGCATCTAATTGGAGAAGATTCACAAGTGCATTTTAACTAAGAAATGGTTTCTCAACAAATGTGTTGTAAATTAAACATCTCATTTAAAAATAGGCAAGAGTTTAATGATAAGCCTGTGCCAAAAAAAAGTAAAGACTCACCGATCTAACAAATTCCATTGGCTTCCTTATCAAATGTGGTAACGATCCCACAAAAGGCAGAGGTTTGGGACCAGGAGGAACTTGACTTCTGTAGGAATTAATCCTGAAGATCTCTAATAAAACCATGAAGATCAAGCCCAGAAACAGAGCCAAGCCTACGGAGGCCAAGTCTAACTTCATGAGAGAAGCCCACATGATTACAGACTTCTTTCAAGACGAACAAGAGCAGCGGCCGACCTGTGAGCTTTATACAAGCAGAAGCAGAAGAGGGAGGAGACTGTGGGAGAGTTCACTTCTGTTAACCCTTTCAGCTGTGCTAATATTACAGAAATGATGAATCCAGCTCCTGCATTTTAATATATCAAACAAGATAAAAAAACAGAGATGATCAGCTTAAAAAACAGTCATGTTACACCAAGAAAGGTAAAATTCAGAATCAGAATCAGAAAGAGCTTTCTTGCCAAGGAATTTGTCTTGGTGCTGAAGCTTCCAGTGCACATATACAACACAACACAACACAACATGAACACAAATATTAAATATAGTATTAAATAAATAAGTTTTTTTTTTAAATAAAATATATAAGGTCACAGTTACGTTACAAACATATTTACAGTATTTAAGTAGTATGAATAGAAATAATCTCATGAGTTTAGAATATATTGCACTAAAAAGTCAAAGTATTGCACTTAAAGGCGGCTGGGGGGGGGGGGGGGGGGGGTAATTCAACTGTTCAAGAGGGAAATGGCCTGTGGGAAGAAACTGTTCCTGTGCCTAGATGTTCTAGTGGCCAGTGATTGGAGTCGCCGTCCTGACGGTAACAGTTCAAACAGGAAGTGTCCAGGGTGAGCGGAGTCTATGATGATTTTATCTGCTCTCTTCTTCACTCTGGAAGAGTACTGGTCCTGGAGGGCTGGCAGGGAAGCACCAATAATCCTCTCTGCAGTCCGGATTGTGCGATGTAGTCTCCCGATGTCAGATTTGGTAGCTGAACCAAACCAGACAGTGATGGAGGTGCACAAAACAGACTCAATGACAGCCGAGTAGAACTGAATCGAATCAGCAGCTCCTGTGGGAGGTTGAGCTTCCTCAGCTGACGAAGGAAGTACAGTCTCTGCTGGGCCTTTTTTTACAATGGAGTCAATGTGATTGTTCCACTTCAGGTCCTGAGAGATGGTGGTGCCCAGGAACCTGAATGACTCCACTGCTGCCACTGTGCTGTTCATGATGGTGAGTGGAGGTAGAGCAGGGCTGTTCCTCCTGAAGTCCACTATCATCTCCACCGTTTTGAGCATGTTGAGCTCAAGGTTTTTATAACTGCACCAGACAGCCAGCTGTTCAACCTCCAGTCTATAAGCAGACTCATCACTGTTTTGGATAAGGCAGATGGCGGTGGTGTCGTCTGCAAATTTCTGGAGCTTCACAGAAGGGTCTTTAGAAGTGCAGTCATTGGTGTACAGGGAGAAGAGCAGTGGGGAGAGAACACACCCCTGGGGGGCGCCAATGCTGGTAGTGAGAGTCCTGGATGTGAGTTTCCCCAGTCTCACTCGCTGCTGCCGGTCTGTCAGGAAGCTGGTGATCCACTGACAGATTGAGGATGGTATGGAGAGTTTAGCTGTAAAAAGATCAGGCATGAGTGTATTGAAGGCCGAACTGAAGTCCACAAATAAGATCCTTGCATAAGTCCCAGGTATGTCGAGATGTTGCAGGATATAATGCAGTCCCATGTTGACTGCGTCATCCACAGACCTGTTTGCTCTGTAGGCAAATTGAAGAGGATCCAGCAAGGGTCCAGTGATGTCCTTCGGGTGGGCTAGAAACAGTCTTTCAAATGACTTCATGACCACAGATGTGAGAGCGACAGGTCTGTAGTCATTAAGTCCAGTGATTTGGGGGTTTTTGGGGACAGGAATGATGGTGGAGCGTTTGAAGCAACGGGGAACTTCACACTGCCATAATGATCTACTGAAGATCTATGTGAAGAATGGGGCTAGTTGGTCAGCGCAGGCTTTCAAACAAGCAGATGAGATGCCGTCTGTGCCTGAAGCTTTCCTTATCTTCTGTCTTTTGAAGATTTTGGTTACCTGCTCCACACAGACCTTGAGCTCAGGTTGGATGGCTGGGGGGAGGAGGGGGGTGCAGGAAGTGATGGGGGACGAGTGAAGTGCAGATCAGAGTGAGTGTGAGGTGTGAGATTGGGTTTCTCAAACCTGCAGTAAAATGCATTCAGCTCATCCGCCACATGTTGATTCTCAGCAGGTCAGGGGGATGGTGGCTTGTAATTGGTGATATTCTTCAGGCCTGACCAGACAGCAGCAGGGTTGTTGGAAGAAAACTGGTTTCTCAGCTTTTCAGAGTAGCTTCTTTTAGCAGCTCTGATCTCCTTTGTCAGTCTGTTCCTGGCCTGGATATACAAGACCCTATCCCCACTTCTGTAAGCATCCTCTTTGGCATGACAAAGCTGTTTGAGTTTCCCAGTAAATCATGGTTTATCATTAGTGAATGATAAGAATGTCCTGGTAGGAATGCATGTATCCTCACAGAAACTGATGTATGATGTTACAGTATCTGTAAGCTCATCCAGATCAGTGGTAGTAGCTTCAAAAACATTCCAATCAGTGCAATCGAAGCAGGCTTGTAGGTCCCTCTCTGCTTCATTAGTCCATCTCTTTACAGTCTTTATTACAGGTTTAGCTGATTTCAGTTTCTGCCTGTAGGACGGTATAAGATGAACCACACAGTGATCAGAAAGCCCTAAAGATGCCCGTGGGACGGAGTGATATGCATTCTTTATTGTGGTGTAGCAGTGGTCAAGAATATTACTCTCTCTGGTGCTGTCTGTATTTTGGCAGTTCACGGGAGAGTTTTGCTTATTTGGTTTATTATTATTATTTGCTTATTTGATTTACTTATTTGCTTAAAATTCTGCTTATTTGGAAAATATTAGCTAATACTACTCTTCAAAAGAGTGGAAAAATGTGTTCAAATACCCCCATTTAATGGCAAAAAACTTTAGATAAATGCAAGTTTAAAAGTAAATGTAAGGCTGTAATTCCTGATAAGACTGGACAATAATTCTCAAAAGAACATACAGCGTACAACAACCGACTAGGAGTAAACTTTTAAACAAAATTCCAAAATATTTGTGATAGTCGTAGCCTCTCTAAGAGGAAGAGAGGAATTGTGTCTTTGTAGCAGTTAAACTGGGGATTAAGGGGAAATACAAGTCTTCACCTTACACGTGGATGTCGAATGTAAAGCTGCAAGGAAATACACATAATATGTTGTGAGAAAGTGACATGGTGGTGGCTGAAGCAAAACAGGCACTATTTTTGGCCTTAATGCCCTAAAATGATTGAAAAATAAGTGTTGTATTTCATTTGACAAATAGGACGCAGGGCAGTGCAATTATGAACATTTAAACAGAAGGTTTAGACATTGCAGACACATATAACAAATACATTGAGAATAGTAATTTAGGCCGCATTTGGAAGCACTATATACCTGATGTCTTTGAGAGAGTGTTAAAGGTTACACTGGGACCTTTTACCCAGTGTACTACGCCTGTAACCATGCATCAGCAAATATGATGCAGGACGGTGTAATCTATGAACATTCAAACAGGTGGTTTAGACTTTGCAGGCACTTATGAGAGAAAGAAAACACTCTTGTTTCCCATTTCCTTCCCTTTTCCTGAGGAAAAGGTTTAAAGTTCACAGAGGTTTTCAAATAGAAAAACTTTAATGCACTAGAACAAAATAAATGAATGCAGTAAATAAATTATTAACTACCTTACAAATATCTAATCAGAAAAGATAATTGTTCTTCATTAATCGCATGATGTGTGAGGTGTGTAAGAGGACCTTTGTCTGGTATGACTAGAACAAACTAGCATAATAAAATAAAATTATAAAATGAATGATGCAACAACAAGCAACACATCATTTACACAATTGTGGTATTTTATGTTTGACAGTACCTTGGTTTTCTTTTAAAATATCTTGGAAGACAATGTAATAAATATCATGGCTGATGAATATAAGAATCATTCAGTTATGTCTATCAAACATCTGAAGCAACCTCCTACAATAATTTCCACATTTTATTTTGTGTAAATGACATGTAAAAGAAATTTGTGTAAATGAAATGGTGTCCCATTTTTTGAAGGTCTTTGAAGGAAGAAAGAAAAAAAGATACTGAATTTACTTTAGAACAGAGAACGGTTTAATTGCATTTTCATTTGTAGAAAAAGCATTTCACTATACAAATCATGTACAACTACATGAGTACACAGTTTATTATAAAATAAAATGCATCTGTAATAATCTGTTTAAATAAATGTTCAAAACTTTTAACCATCATTTAACCAAATTTGATCATTCTTTTTTTTATTATAAATTATGTATTTGTATTATTATTCATGCGCCCTTCTTTCAATCTTTAATCAAAATAACTTCTTGAAGGCGGAGTCACTGGTCACTCACATGAGATCCCCCAATATCAAACCACAACCATCCAATCAACTCCCACAGACTAAATCAAGCCCCGCCCTACGTTTGTTCTCGTTTGAGAAGATGTTTCAATTGGATCTACGTCACAATAAAGAAGAAAAGAGGCATTTCATGCTGATTTTAAGATGCATCAATGTCAAACAGTGTTTTAAAAAACAAATAAGTTGGAAATAAGATATTTTCCTCAGTGAAATAATCTAAATTACCTGACAACAGTTCATGCATAAAATAACTGATTACATATGATTATTTAGATGAGCTGCATGCTCTTGTGTGTGTCAGTGGAGTCACCTTGTTGTTCTTCAGTGTGTATAATGACATGATGATGCCAGTCTGACACATTTCAGGTTCCTGACGGTCACTCTTTAGTATCTCTGCTCCGGCAGATGATGTTGAAGGGCTGAGGAATGCGGACAATACTCATGATCCCATCCATGTCCAGAGGTTGTGGATCCGGCGGCCACGAGAAATGAATCTGCTGAAGGAGAGACGTGATGTACAGGAAGAGTTCCGCCTTCGCCAGAGTCTCTCCGAGACAAACCCTCGGACCTGATAAACCAGAACAGACACTCAACTAAAGATTTAGGCCTAAATTTATGAATTTGAGGTGCATATATAATATGCATCCATTTAAATTAAATGGCTAATGTATCAAAAATGAAATGCGTAAGATTCCTGCTAAAAAGAAAACAATGGCATGGCATTGTATATTATTACCCATTTACATGTATTTGATTTTATGTTAAAAAAAACATTAAAAATGTTTTTTTAAATTAGCATAAACCATTGTGAAAACAGCTTTTTAAAATTCAAATAAAAAATATGAACATGCCAATGGATGACTCAAGCAAGCAATGCACAGCTGTTCAATGATACTCAAACAATCTGGATTAACTGATGATTGTAACGGACTCAGCCACGCCCCCGGCACCAGACTCCTCCTTCACTCTGCCCATACGTTCCACGTCACCTGAGTACTAGCACCTGCAGTCAATCACTCCATCACCACTTCATCAGGAATCTATCTCGATTCTGGTGCTGGAGGATCTATGGCCGACATTGTCCTGGGACGCCCGTGGCTGACTGCTTCTTCCCCGGGCATCTGTTGGAGGTCGTTGGAGGTGTTAAAATGGAGTTCTCACTGCTTCACTAACTGTCTCTCTCCCATTCAGAAAACTCAACCACGGAAACCTCAGTCCAAGTCTCCACCCCGGGTCTCCCTTGCATCCACCTTCATAGAGAGTCCCCCCCCTCTGTCGTCGCCACCGACCTCCCTGAGCAATACCGGGCATTCCAGGATGTCTTCAGCCCACAACTGGCCACCAAGCTACCACCTCACCAGCCATGGGACTGTGTGATTGACCTGCTGCCTGGAACCTCCTTCACAAAAGGACGTATCTACCCCCTGTCCATCCCGGAACAACAGGCCAAAGAAAAGTATGTGCAGGAGGCTCTCAAGCAGAAGTACATCCAACCCTCAACCTCCCCTGCTGCTGCCAGCTTCTTCCTTGTCGCCAAGAAGGACGGAGGCTTGAGACCCTGTATTGACTATTGCCACCTCAATGCTCAGACCATCAAGTTCCACTACCCACTTCCCCTGGTTCCTGCCGCTCTGGAACAGCTGCGGGGGACTCGCATCTTCACGAAGCTGTACGCGCTGCGCAGGTCCCATCTCATCAGCATCGGGAAAGGGGACTGGTGGAAAACGGCCTTCATCACCCCTGCAGGCCATTATGAATATCTGGTTATGCCCTTCGGACTCTCCAATCCCCCCGCTGTGTTTCAGGGCTTCATGAATGAAATCCTCCGTGAGTTCCTGCACCACTTTGCCATCGTCTACATAGATGACATCCTCGTATACTCGTCCAACCCTGAAGAACATCCATCCCATACATCATTGACCAGAGCAGCGTCAAGATGGACCAGGGGAAGGTGAGAGCAGTGCAGACCTTGCCCACACCCATTTCCGTTAAGGACCTCCAGAGATTCCTTGGGTTTGCAAACTTTAACCGGAGATTCATCCGCAAACTCAGTACCATCGCTGCTCCTCTGTTTGCACTGCTTCGGAAAGGGCCCAAGTCTCTGTTCTGGAACACCGACGTGGTCAGTGCCTTTGCCAACCTCAAGACAGCGTTCTGCTTGGCTCCTACCCTAGTCCACCCGGATCCCAAACTCCCCTTTGTGGTTGAAGTCGACGCCTCCTGCACCAGGGTTGGAGCCATGCTCTTGCAGCGGCAGGGTGAGCCGTCTCCATCCATGCGCCTACTTCTCCAAAAAACTGTCCCCAGCGGAGAGAAACTACGACATCGGGAACTGTGAGATACTCACCATCAAATTAGCTCTGGAGGAGTGGAGACACTGGCTGGAGGGAGCCCTGCACCCCTACCAAGTCATCACGGATTACAGAAACCTCAAGTACCTTCTTTTTTTTTTCTTCTTCTTCTGGAAAGTGCCTTGTGCACCTTTTGGTTGTGATTAGGCGCTATATAAATACATTTTGATTGATTGATTGATACCTAAGATCAGCCAAATGACTCAATCCCCGCCAAGTCCGCTGGGATCTACATTCCATCCAGTCTCCGCCTGACCCTTCTGGACGAAGTTCATACATCTCCGGGCTCTGGACACCCAGGCAGCCAGCATACCCTCTCGCTCATTCAAGATCGTTACTGGTGGCCCAGTATGGCACAGGATGTCTCCCGCTACGTGGATGGATTCTCAGTCTGCACCACAACCCGAACCCCTCAAAGTTTGCCAGAAGGTAAACTCCTCCCTTTACCTATCCCTCGTCACCCTTAGTCCAACCTAGGAGTGGACTTTATGACCGATCTGCAACCATCGGACGGTAACACCTGTGTCTTGGTGGTGGTGGATTGGTGGTGGATTTTCCAAAGCATGCAAGCTCATCCCGCTGAAGAGACTGCCCACGGCTCTGGAAATGGTGGAGGCCCATTTCCAACACGTCTTCAGACACTTCGGCCTCCCCGAAGACATTGTGTTGGACCGTGGGCCTGGAAGGCATTCTTCAATCTCCTCTTTGTTTCCATCAGTTTGACCCTACGGGTACCACCCTCAGAGTAACGGCCAGACTGAGTGGAAGATTCAAGAAATCTGGAGATGCGTCCATGCCAACTGTAGTCGCCAGCAGGACAGCTGGAACCGGTACATTCCGTGGGCCAAGTACGGCCAGAACTCATTTAGGCAAGAGTCCACACACCTCACACCCTTTCAGTGTTACCTTGGCTATCAACCCCCTCTCTTCCCTTGGTCAGAAGCTAGACAGACCGACGGAGAGGACCCACTCCCCATCTCCACCCAAGACATGCAACTGCGGCTGCCCTGCCGAAAGCTGAGTCCCTGCTACGCAGGTCCATTCAAGATCTTGAGGCAGATCAATGATGTCACCTACCGGCTACAACTCCCTCCTTCACTCTGCCCACACGTTCCACGTCACCTGAGTACTAGCACCTGCAGTCAATCACTCCCGCACCATAAAGCCAACACTCACCCTTCACACAGTGTCTGGTCTCAAGTTTGTCATGATTGTCATTCCCTGTATAAGGAAAGTTCAGCAGAGTTAAACAAAGCTTTTCACTGTAACCAGGGTCATTTTTAAACCCTTATATTGTGAAATCAGTCATAATTTTCTCTGGCTTTTCATCCAAAACACATCAGCAAGTTCCACCTCCTAATGGCTGAAGAAAACCAAAATGAAGACTTTGGTGAGGCCAAATCAAAGTCCTGACCTGAATCCTATTGAGTTGCTGTGTAATGAACTTAAAAAGGCAGCTCATGCTGGAAAACCCTCCAATGTGACTAAATAACAACAATTCTGCAAAGATGAGTAGGACAAAATTCCTCCACAGCTGTAAAAGACTCAATGCATGTTAACGCTTGATTGCAGAGACCCAACCAGTTATTAGATTTATGGGGAAATCACTTTTTCACAGAGCCATGTTGGTTTTTGTGCCATCTTTGACTAATATATAAATTTGTTTTATTATCTGAAACTTTTAATTGACAAACATGCACAAAAAAAAGAGAAGGCAAACATTTTTTTCACACCACTGTATTATTTTGCATCAACGAACCATATACAGTTGGTACGGAAAGTATTCTGACCCCCTCAAATTTTTCACTCATTAATGTACACACAGCATCCCATATTGACAGAAAAACACAGAATTGTTGACATTTTTTGCTAATTTATTAAAAAAGAAAACTGAAATATCACATGGTCCTAAGTATTTTGAACCTTTGCTGTGACAGTCATATACAACATATGCATCATATATAACTCAGGTGCTCTCCATTTCTTCTGCTCATCCTTGAGATCATTCCTTCTACACCTTCATTTGAGTCCAGCTGTGTTTGATTATATTGATTGGACTTGATTAGGAAAGCCACACACCTGTCTATATAAGACCTTACAGCTCACAGTGCATGTCAGAGCAAATGAGAATCATGAGGTCAAAGGAACTGAAGAGCTCAGAGACAGAATTGTGGCAAGGCACAGATCTGGGCAAGGTTACAAAAAATGTCTGCTGCACTTAAGGCTCCTTAGAGCACAGTGTCCTCCATAATCCTTAAATGTCAGACGTTTGGCACGACCAGAACCCTTTCTAGAGCTGGCCGTCCGGCCAAACTGAGCTTCACAACAACTCCGTGACTGTTCTTGAATGGCCCAGCCAGATCCCTGACAACCCAATTGAGCATCTCTGGAGAGACCTAAAAATGTCTGTCCACCAACGTTTACATTCAGCCTGACAGAACTGGAGAGGATCTGCAAGGAGGAATGGCAGAGGATCCCCAAAATCCAGGTGTGAAAAACTTGTTTAATCTTTCCCAAAAAGACTCATGGCTGTATTAGAGCAAAAGGTGCTTCTACTAAATACTGAGCAAAGGATCAGATTACTTATGATCATGTGATATTTCAGTTTTTCTTTTTTAATAAATCTGCAAAAAAAAATTGTTTTTCTGTCAATATGGGGTGCTGTGTGTACATTAATGAGGAAAAACAATGAACTTAAATGATTTTAGCAAATGGCTGCAATATAACAAAGAGTGAAACATTTAAGGGGGTCTGAATACTTTCTGTACCCACTGTACATGTATGGTATATGTATATATATATATAATATCTTTAAACCTTTTTTGGATTAAATGGAACTTGGAAATATTTTGAAAGGTTTTCATAATCAACTCAACTACTCGCTTACTGTAATGTAATTTGTTAATAACTATACTGTCCACTGTGTAAATTATTCATTTTTAATGTATTATTTTCATTTTTCAAACAAGAATTTGATACAAAAAAGTGCACAGAGATACAAGATGTGATTAGTTAAGCAGGGATATAAAATAAAGAATAAAAAACTATAATTTCAGTCTAGTCTCTTCATTATTGTTATTTAACTCTTTATTTTGAGGTTAACTGTGTGAAAAGCCTGTGAAAATCATTTACACTTTTTGAATTAATAAATCAGAGGGTTTACCTAGAACAACCGATTCATCCAAAAAGATCTGACTCAATGGGAACAATTTACACATATTGTGAAGGAAAAGCCATGGCAGACGTCCACATTTTCAGTGTTGTTGCTTAGATAACATCATTCATTCATTC
Source organism: Rhodeus uyekii (assembly GCA_037043235.1). NCBI lineage: Eukaryota > Metazoa > Chordata > Actinopteri > Cypriniformes > Acheilognathidae > Rhodeus > Rhodeus uyekii. Next base: position 1,216,559 of record JAWRVZ010000075.1, on the reverse strand, counting down.
ATCCATGCTGCATTCATTACCCGAGGAATGTCGTATCCTCGTAGTTTTGTGAGCCGGATCGTTTCATGAAGCACTCCCACTGGTACAATGTTGGCACGGCGCTGAATCTCGTGAACCGTGGCATTTGTGTACGGTAGTTTGTCACGGTCATCCGTGCTGGGCAAGCGGTCGTAACCCAGAACCCGAACAATCTCCTTATGACATCGCTCTGTGTAGAATAAAAGACTGCTGCTTGAAAGTTAGTAAGAGTTAAGGCTTTAGGTTTAGATTCTTAAACTCAAAGGCCGCAGAGTTGAAAATGGCAAAAAGTCAAAAAATAGACTGCGCATCTAAAGCTGATCTGTTAACAGTAAAGTCACTCTTCCTAAACCGTGGTTCTGAATGATTTAGGAATTTTGCGCAGTGTAAGGAAAAAAAGTTCACTTTAAGTTCAAGAAAGCTGCTTGTTTTGAAAGTGACTTTTGTGTGAAATTCTGACTTTTTGTCGTGCAAATGAAAGTTTGGGACAAACTTGGGACTTTTCTCACAGAATTGAGAGTTAAATTTGCAATTTAGAAAAAAATTGTTTGAGATGTAAACTCGCAATTGCTAGATATAAACAATTACATTAAAAAACAATTCTTAAAATGGTAATTTTGTCTCAGAATTGAATATAATGTCCAAATTATTTTTTTTTTTTTCAAATTCTGCCTTCCACACAAAAATTCCTATAGTGTTCTTGCAAACTGCTAATGTTTAGCTGAAGTACCTTGAACTTCTGGGTTTTGAATCAGGAAGATGAGCCCCCATCTGATAGTGGTCGATGTGGTGTCGGTTCCAGCCAGAAACAAATCAGATGTTGACATAACCAAGTTCCCCTCATGAAATGTGGAGTCTTCATTGGACTTTTTCTGCTCAAGATGAAACAAAACAATTAGTTGACTACAGCTGAAAAAGGTCTAGTTTTACATATATGCATGTAAGAACCCCTTTTTCATTAGTGTGAGCTCACTTTCTCTATCTCCAGCAGGTAAGCATCAATGAAGTCTCTCGGGCTGTCTGGATCCAGAGTTTCTCTGTGTGTTTTAACTTCATCCTGGATGAAACCCAATAACTCATCGCCATTCTGCTTGATCTTCTGGTGTGGGCCAGGGAAATGCTTGATGAAGGGCACTAAGTTGAAAAACTAAGATTGACAATAAGATAAAATGTGCCTTATGTTTCACATATTTTTCACATTTGAGCATTCTGTTCAGTATATTGTATTGAGTATGTACAAAGTAAATATTCTTACTATCAACTAAATACTTCAACGTTAAGTAAATATTTGATTTACAGTAAAAATCTGAGGAAAATATGGAAGTTTATCTATCATTTCCATTACTTGTTTGCAATTTGATAAGAATTTTTAAAAGTCATTGCCATGGAAAAGCTATTTCAATTTTATAAAATATTTTATGGTGGAGTATGACTAAATGTTGATAGATTGAAGTCAAATTAATTAATTAATTAAAAATGCATCTAGAGAGTCAACTAAAGTGATGACATATAATATAGCAGTCGGAATGACAATGCAGGTCAAATGATTTGCACTTGATACAATTAAATTGTATGGAGGCACTGATGTTTAAAATCTGCTCTTAATTACAGTATTTACTCTAATACTAATGGTTGTCACAGGCATTAAACGGATAGTTCACCCAAAAATGAAAATTGTCAAAGTACTCCTTGTCATTTAAAAATCTGTAAAACTTTTGTTCATATTTTTGATGAAATCTGAGCTATTTCTCTCCCTCCAACAACAACTACCACTAACAAGAACCAATCATTCTCGTGTTTCACATCACGTTTAAGTTTCAGCAAGAACCAATGAGGGCCATTCTCGTGTTAAGCATCACATTTGAGTGTCAGTGAGAACCAGTGAGGTTCTTTCTCGTATTACGCATCACGTTTGAGCATCAGCAAGAACCAATGAGGTTTGTTCACGTGTTACGTATCACATTTGAGCGTCAGTCAGAACCGATGAGGGTCATTCTCGTGTTATGCATCACGTTTGAGCATAAGTGAGAACCAATGAGCTTCGTTCTCGTGTTACGCATCATATTTTAGCATCAATGAGAACCAATGAGGGTCATTCTCGTGTTATGCATCACGTTTGAGCTTCAGTGAGAACCAGTTAGGTTCTTTCTCGTGTTACGCATCACAATTGAGTGTAGGTGAAAACCAATGAGGTTCTTTCTCGTGTTACGCATCACAATTGAGTGTAGGTGAAAACCAATGAGGTTCATTCTTGTGTTACGTATTATGTTTGAGTTTCAGCAAGAACCAGTGAGTGTCATTCTTGTGTTACGCATCACGTTTGAGCTTCAGCGAGAACCAGTGAGGTTCGTTCTCAAGTTACGAGTCACATTTAAGCGTCAGTGAGAACCACTGAGATTTGTTCTCGTGTTACGCATCATGTTTGAGCGTCAGCAAAAACCAGTGAGGTTCGTTTTCATGTTTCATGCCATGTTTGAGTGTCAGTGAGAACCAAAGAGGGTCATTCTTGTGTTTCGCATCACGTTTGAGTGTCAGTGAGAACCAATGAGGTTCATTCTCATGTTACGCATCACATTTGAGCGTCAGTGAGAACCAATGAGGTTCATTCTCGTTTTACGCATCATATTTAAGCGTCAGTGAGAACCAATGAGGTTCATTCTCGTTTTACGCATCATATTTAAGCGTGAGTGAGAACCAATGAGGTTCGTTGTCATATTACGAATCATATTTGAGCGTCAGTGAGACCCAATGAGGTTCATTCTTGTGTTACGTATTATGTTTGAGTTTCAGCAAGAACCAATGAGGGTCATTCTTGTGTTACTCAACACGTTTGAGCTTCAGCGAGAACCAATGATGTTTGATCTTGTGTTAACATCACGTTTGAGGGTAGGTGAAAACCAATGAGGGTCATTCTCGTGTTACGCATCACATTTGAGCTTTAGCAAGAACCAGTGAGGTTCGTTCTCATGTTACGCGTCACATTCGAGCGTCAGTGAGAACCACTGAGATTTGTTCTCGTGTTACGGATCATGATTGAGCGTCAGCAAAAACCAGTGAGGTTTGTTTTCATGTTTCATGTCATGTTTGAGTGTCAGTGAGAAGCAACGAGGTTCATTCTCATGTTACGCATCACGTTTGAGCATCAGTGAGAACCAAATGAGGTTCATTCTCGTGTCACGCATCACATTTGAGCTTCAGCAAGAACCAGTGAGCTTCATTCTCATGTGTTAAGTAGTGAGAATACTGCTGCCATCTACGCAATTATTGTAATTAGTTGGGTTTGCAGATGTAAGCACACCCCATCCATGTGCACACCAAACAGGTTCAACTGAGCTTTATGTCCGCCGATGAATGTTTAAATGAGAATGAAAGCTTATCTTTCTATTTAAATATGTTCATTATATAAATTTGTTCAGCATATAAAGTGATCAAGCCTCTTCATAAAATTTGCCCTAAACAGCTCAGTTTACCATACATGGATTAGTTTTCATGATCTCTTTATTAAACGTCAAAGTGGTAATTGCATATCTGTCAATGGAGGTACAGAAAACTCTCTGACTTCATCAAAAAGATTTTAATTCGTGTTCCCGAAAATGAAAGATGTGTTATGGGTTTGGAATGTTATGAGGGTGAGTAAATGATGACAGAATTTTCATTTTTAGGTGAACTAACCTTTTATACATTAAACTAATAAACTGAAAATAATAATAATAAAATAGTTTCTATGGAAGTGAGATTGAGTCCATGTATCAAGTGATGTTTTTTTTTTCAGCAGTGTTAATAAAAGAAAAAAATAATTTTCTGCCAAAAGACAGAAGGCATGTGATACCTGTCCCAAAGCTGACCCTGCAAGCATGAAGTTTTCATTCAGGACATTCAGGAGGTATGAAAAGCGTTTGTCATCATAATCAAAGCGATCTCCAAACACGATGGAACAGATAATGTTGGCAACTGCATTCTGTAAAGCATGCTGGGGTTCATTGACTTGCCTACAAAAAAAAACATGCATCAGCATGAGTGGAAAAAACGCCAGTGGTTTTATATCCAATCTCTTTCAAATAAAGAAAGTTAAATTAAAATATTGGAAAGACAGTCTCTAAATATGCATCCTCAACAATTAAATACAACAATTTCTAATGTTACATTCAAGAATTGTTTAAGAAAAAGAAAATTCCTTTGTGTGGACAAATTGTTTGACAAAGAAGAGCAAGTTTTCAGTCTAAATGGGTTCAAATAGAGGATGAACATTTCATACCTTCTGCTTTAAGCATTTCAGAAATCAGGTAACGGCTTTCCTCCAGCACACGATCTTCTACTGATTTCTTTCCCAAGCCAAAGTTCCTGAGTGTGTGCAGAGCAAACCGTCTCTGCTGCTTCCAGGAGTGACCAAACGTGACGAGTATTATACCTGATGGAAAGAACACTCTAATCTCATATCTTATATATTGCTAAATTTATAGTCTATAGATTTTTGAAGCAAAGTGACTTAAGATCAATCATGCACCATTAAAAATAAAGGTTCTTTATTGGCATGTATGATTCTATAAAGAATCGTTAACACCTATGGAGGCTTTTTTAATGCACAAAAGATTCCATATAGTGCCAAAATGATTTTTTAAATGTTCCTTACAATATGGGGGAAATATATTTTTAAAAGTTTTATTAAGAGGGACTGACCAAATCCGTTAGTTATCCATTCTATAACAGGCATAGATGGTCTTCCAGAAAAAGCGTCCTGAACCAGCGCTTCCTTCATGACCTGTATTGTGTTGAGGATTATTACCGGCTTCCTCCCGAAATACACAGTGGACAATTCTCCATACTGAGGCATCTATTCGGAGAAGATTCACAACACAAAAAAATGATTCTCAACATGTGTGTTGCAAGTAAAACATCTCATTTAAAATAGGCAAGAGTTCAATGATAAGCCTGTGCCAAAAAAAAGTAAAGACTTACTGATCTAATGAACTCCATTGGCTTCCTTACCAAATGGGGTAACAATCCCACAAAAGGCAGAGATCTTGGACCAGGAGGAGTTCTGTAGGAATTAATCCTGAAGATCTCTAATAAAACCATGAAGATCAAGCCCAGAAACAGAGCCAAGCCTACGGAGGCCAGGTCTAACTTCATGATTACAGACTTCTTTGAAGACTAAAAAGAGCAGCGGACGACCTGTGAGCTTTATACAAACAGAAGAGGGAGGAGACTGTGGGAGAGTTTACCCCGGGTAAACCTTTCAGCTGTGCTAATATTACAGAAATGATGAATACAGCTCCTGCATCTTAATATATCAAACTAAATAAACAAAAGAGATGAATAGCTTACATAGCAGCCCTGTTGAATTTGATGTGAATTTAAAAATATCAAGTAAATAAACAAATTTTTTCCCTAACAAATTGTATAACTGCAAAATAGGGGTAACAATGTGTTCAAATACCCCCCATTTAATGCCACAAAAAAAAAAAAAAAAAAAAAAAAACCTTTAGATAAATGCAAGTTTAAAAAAAATGTAAGGCTGTAATTCCTGATAAAACTGAACACAATAGTTATCATAAGAACAGATGTCGTACAATATCATTATTCTGATCTTGGTCTTGTCTTGGTCTCATCACACTCTGGTCTTGATCTTGTCTTGGTCTAAACAAGAGCAACGGACTCAACACATTTTGGTTTTGGTCTTGTCCTCAGCACGTTCTGGTCTTTGTCTCAACAGACTCTGGTCTTGATCTTTGTCTCAACACACTCTGGTCTTGGTCTCAACACACTCTGGTCTTGGTCTCAACACACTCTGGTCTTGATCTTGTCTTGGTCTCAACAAGAGCAGCGGACTCAACCCCTTCTGGTCTTGGTCTTGTCTTGGTCTCGGCACGCTCTGGTCTTGGTCTCAACACACTCTGGTCTTGATCTTGTCTTGGTCTCAATACACTCTAGTCTTGATCTTGTCTTGGTCTCAACACACTCTGGTCTTGTTCTTATCTTGATCTCAACACACTCTGGTCTTGGTCTCAACACACTCTGGTCTTGATCTTGTCTTGGTCTCAACAAGAGCAGCGGACTCAACCCCTTCTGGTCTTGGTCTTGTCTTGGTCTCGGCACGCTCTGGTCTTGATCTTGTCTTGGTCTCTACACACTCTAGTCTTGCTCTTGTGATGGTCTCAACACATTCTGGTCTTGATCTTGTCTTGATCTCAACACACTCTGGTCTTGATCTTGTCTTGGTCTCAACAAGAGCAGCGAACTCAACCCCTTCTGGTCTTGGTCTTGTCTTGGTCTCAACAAGAGCAGCGGACTCAACCCCTTCTGGTCTTGATCTTGTCTTGGTCTCTACACACTCTAGTCTTGCTCTTGTCTTGGTCTCAACACATTCTGGTCTTGATCTTGTCTTGATCTCAACACACTCTGGTCTTGATCTTGTCTTGGTCTCAACACACTCTGGTCTTGATCTTGTCTTGGTCTCAACACACTCTGGTCTTGATCTTGTCTTGGTCTCAACACACTCTGGTCTTGATCTTGTCTTGGTCTCAACACACTCTGGTCTTGATCTTGTCTTGGTCTCAACACACTCTAGCCTTGGTCTTGTCACGGTCTGGTCTTGACCTTTTATTTAAATTTACCTCATAAGGAAAGTGAAAGTGGAACTTAACCCTCCAAAAAAAGATTATAAAATATAAAATAAATAAATGGGGTAAAAAAAATAACAATAGGAAGTTAAGGACAGGCTTAGCCTACTTGTTTTTGGTCAACGTCAAGAGAACTCGTCGTAAACGGCATTACCGATTCTTATAGTGTCGTTTTAGAATAACTTTCTCAGACGTTTCCGTATAGATGAAAGGCATCGTCTGTTTGAAAAAAGGGAAGTCAACAATATTAGCGCAGTTCTTTCTTGGAAACGAATGCGAAAACGAAAGCATTAGGTTTGGCTCGCGAATCATTTTTTTGGAATCGGTTCTTTGTATTGAATCGATTGAATCAGAGAGAGTCGAACAGGTCATACCAAACACCAGGACTAAAAAACGGCTTGATAACAGAAGACTAATTAATTTTTCAAGTGTTGTGTTGTGAGTGTAAAGCCTAATAACGCGTGATATCAACAAAATGAGAAACCAAGTTATAACTGATATTAAAATTGTGGTAAATCGCTATATTAGTGAAGTGATGATTCAAAAGAATCAATGAATCATTTGAACCGATTCGCTGATGTTCGAAAGAGTCGGTATAGTGAAATGATTTGTGTACACGTTTGTTTCGATTCATTTAAATGGCAAAGGCGGTGTGCAACTTCGTTCAAAGTAGGCTGATCCATTTTGTTCATGTTCTACTGATTGATTCACTACAGATGTGATACCAAACAGGTCGGTGACTATTACTTTGCATGAACGGAAGCTCGCTTTCTTCATTAAGAAGGTTGTTTACATCAAACTCGTTAAAGTCGACAGTCCAGCACCGAACCATCGGATATCATGGCACTTTACAGTGCAATGGTCGCTAAAGGAGCACCAGCATCACTCGACACACGTGAGTAAAGGAGTTTCATCCAAAGAGAATCAGTTAGTAAGTCTGTGACAAGTTTATGAATCAAACTATTGCATTACCAGATCATGACACCTAGACAAACTAGATCATGTATCATTTCCATCCCAGACTAGCTAACCACTATTATTTCAGAACAGCCATTATGCTGTTGTAAGTGCATGCTATGGTTAACTGTGTGCCAATAGTAGGTTAACCAGATGTTTTTTTTCCCCCTTATATGTCATAACAACCCATCCATCCTCCAATACCTTCAGAACCGAGCTCTGACCTGATGAGGCTGAAGAAAGCACTTCGGGATCTGATGGCCCAGCATCCCAAAGGCATCACATTGAGTAAAGCACGCAGGTCCTGCCCGCTCCTCCTCGACTCACAGGTGCTGAACGCCTACACCTCCGTCCGCCAGCTCTTGGCATCCATGCCTGATGTGGTGACACTACGGGGAATCGGCGTCCAGACATTCCTTCTTCCCGTTCACAATAATCTATAGGACTCAATCCCTCAATACTCAACCATCAAAAGACAGGACACACCACAAATGTTAACGTTTTGCTCCACTCAACTCTGTGCCCTCTCCAACCAGGCCTGGATGACTGTAGATGAAAACAGTAACCAGGATACGTGGATTTGTTTTAGGGTTTTTAAAACCACAATTTCTATTGAATTTTAACTGAATGAAGAACTGAATTCTATTGCACAAATCAGGAAGTTGTATGAACTGATTAGGCAACCAATGGCTGTTTTCCTTAGTCTTAAGAGTATGATATTTATATGATTGTTTACAAATTTGTATTCTATATTTACTATTCAAATGTTTTAGAATAAATTATATTTGTATATAAGATTTAAAAAATATATAATAGCAGAAATCCTTCTAAAATTAAACTGTAGTTTTGATAAAATATTGTCAAGCAGGATGTGCATTAAATGAAACCTTGATTTTAAAGCAGTTGTGTTTTCTTCACACATATTAACAGATTTTTGGGGGCATATAAATAAGGTAACAGGTTATATAATAACAATTTCAAACATCCACACTAATAGGGTGTGTTACAGACCCACGTGAACAGCTATACATCTAGTTTAGACCTGCACAGGCTTGTCTGACCTGTACATCACATGAGCGATTACATCATGAGCGAGACAAAGCTTTACAGCACTGCAGTCTTTTACTGTCAGTTTTGAGGATTGTTACTTGTATAAGTAATGCATTACAATATTGCGTTACTCCCTTTAAAAGTAACGAATTGTGTTACTTATAGTTATTTTTTTAAGAAAAGTAATGCATTACGTTACTTTTTCTCATATCAGGACAGCTTGTTTGTTTTTAATGACAAAAAAGTTCTATTTTTAGATAAATGTCAAGCACTTTCACACCAATTCTGTATTTAAATAACAGCTGAAGGAAATGCAAAGTGTTCAGTAGAAACAAACAAAGCTTTCAGCTGTTGCCGTTCTGGATCAGGAAAAGAAGAAACTTTAGCACTTTAACAATAAAAAAAAAAAATAAAAATAATTTCCATTTATGCATTAACAATCCTTGAAGGTCAGCAGCAAGTGCATTGGTCAATAAACAGATTAAATGCATACAAATATTTGTTATATTAAACATTTAATTAATGGAGGTTTGTGTAATATTCTGATTTTGCATTTCACAAATTTTATACATTTTGTGAAAAACTGAATCTCGTTTTTGTGCGAGTGAGATTAATAAATGCTTACATTTAGTCTAGAACTACAACATTCATCATGTTCACACACACACACTCCTGATTTCTCTCATCATGAGGACAGGAGACGCGTCAGTCAACACATGGAAAAACAAAGAAACTTGCACTACTTGTTTGAAAAAGTAACTCAGAAATTGTGTTATAAATTTAAAAGTAATGACATTTAGGGTCTACACTTACAACAAATAGTACATGCTTTTTTTTCTCCCAAGACCATAACTATTAAACTAGAATATAATTCCTTAGCTAAATTTATAAACATCAAGTTCAATGACGTCTAAGGGTGTGTTCACACTTGTAGTTCAGTTAGTTTGGTCCGGACCAAAAGATCCAAGGTTGTGCTTGTAGTTCGGTTCACTTGGCTCGTTTGGTCTGGAGCAAAAAAAGATCCTGAACCTAAAAGACACAGGGATATTTTCAACTCTGGAATGGTCGGCTTCTATTATATATTTCACAAAAAATATATATAATAGTCTTATATTATATATAACAAAAAAAATTTTTGTTCTTTTTAGGGTCAGATCTTGTGACATCATGTCTTTGGTCTGCACTGCATTCATATTTAATTTGAACCATAACGGAGTTTGTTTTAATTGAACCAAGCATGACAAGTGTGAACACACCCTTAAACAGGAACGTAACTTAAATGTCTCAATGGTTCCTGTCAATCTCAAGAGCCTCTGCTGTGGCAGATGATGCTGTATGGCTCAGGAGAGCGGATCACACTGCCGACCCCGTTCATGTCTGGCCACGGCATCCCGGGTGGCCAGGAGAAACGAATCCGCTGCAGCAGAGAAGTGATGAAGAGGAAGAGCTCCATCTTAGCTAAGGTCTCACCGAGACATACCCTCGGACCTGATGAATGGAGATAAAACACAATGTGTTTCAACCTAGTTGGTTTGCTCTTGGTCTACTGCAGCTGAAGTCACAGGTGACTCACCCAAGGAGAAAGGGAGGAAAGACTCTGGTTTGAAGAAATGTCCATTATCATCTAAGAAATTCTCTGGGTTAAAAGTGTCTGGATACTTCCAGTGCTCCTTATCACTTAAAATGGCTGTTAGGTTAGTCAGAATCTCGGTGCCCTAGAAAGATGACGTTTGTTAGTTGAACAGTTTCAATCAAGAAAAACAACATCCATGCTCCATTTATTACCTTGGGAATGTCGTATCCTCGGAGTTTTGTGGGCTCGGTTGTTTCATGAATCACATTAGACGGTACAATGTTACCAAAGCGCTGAAACTCGTGAACCGTGGCATGCGTGTACGGTAGTTTGTCACGGTCATCCATGCTGGGAAAACGGTCATAACCCAGAACACGAACAATCTCCTCATGACATCGCTCTGTAACAAAATGAAAGTTGTACGTGTGCGTACGTTTCCCAATGTTAAAATACAACTTAATCATTTTAACATACAGTAGAACCCCGAGTTAAGAAATTAATCCGTTCCGAGGTTGGCTTCGTAAGTCGATCTTTTCGTATGTCGGTCAGGCTTTTACATGTTAATTGCCTAATCCGTTCCAAGTCCTACAAAAACACCACATTTAGCATCGCAGCTCCATACTTCTCAACTATCTTCCTTTTCAATGCAATGTAAAGCATCCTCTTCTTCATTTTCACTTCAGCAACAATCTTCACATCCATGGTGAGTGATTAGAAAAAAGTTTATGTTAACTAGGCACAATGCTGACCAATAGGAGAGCAGGATTGTAAAAAGTGTTCCCCTTCTTACATGGACTATTCCAGCCATCCCTGTCATTCAGCGCGAAATGGACTATTCCAAAACTTTCCATCTGAGAGAGCTGACGGATGATTAAGGTAAAAGAGATCAGCTGAAGATTGTATAGTTTATTGAGTGAAATACAGGGAATTAGTGCCAATCGTTGAAGTTTTATCGATCATGCGCAACCACACATCTATGCACCTTTAATTAATACCAGTTTTGGATTATTCCCTGAGTGAGACATCATTGTTCTGACCGGACAAACTGTAGCCTTCATTCAAACAGAACCAAAATCAGCACGAATTTCAAAACAAAACTCGGAAATGTTTTTTCGCATCTCGATCATTTTGTCGTTACTCGGCGAAAAAAAACCAGAAATCTTTTATCGTATGTTGAATTTTTCGTACGTAGAGCGTTTCGTAAGTCGGGGGTTCTACTGTATTTGGGATGGGACTACCCGTGTGCAACAATTAAAATCTCAACCAAATTAGGCAATATTTTTCCAATTTAGCATTCCAATTTCAATTTGGCCACTAAATGCACAAAAGCTAAAGCGCTGAAATGAAACTTGTGGGAAATAAAAAGAGAATTACGGTGCAGAATTCTTCATTGCGACAAAAAAACAATAGGGGAACCATGAACTTGAAACTGGTCATTTACACATTTGCGAGACACGTCGCACCAGGTTTGACATCAAGAAGACTGTAATATCTGAAATATCACTGTTTGTTGTTTGTCTAAAACCAATCATGCATGCCAAGCAAAGTTTGAATATGCGAAAACTGAGATCTGTGAGTTGTGGATGAGGGGATTTCCAGTGAATAACGACTAAAATTTGGTCCGTTCCTTAAACAAAGCAATTGACTTTGATAGAAGATAGAACCCTTAATAGAACCCTTAAAATGCATGCAAAGAACAGAATACTTTCTTTAATTATTACCTTTACATTTACATACTTGACAAAGGCTTCTTTCCAAAGCATGCAAGATATATATTTATCAGTTCAATGTTTAGCTGCAGTACCTTGTACATCTGGGTTTTGAATCAGGAAGATGAGTCCCCATCTGATGGTGGACGATGTGGTGTCGGTTCCAGCCAGGAACAAATCCGCTGCTGACATAATCAGGTTCTCCTCATGAAACGTGGAGTCCTCATTGGACTTTTGCTGCTCGAAGGAAAACAGACATCATTTCAACTGTTCAATGCATATCTAGTTACCAAGCAGCCTAATGTGATTTCACTCTGCAGGTGATTGTTGGTCCTGGAATAAAATTCCTATAAGAGTTAGAAATGGATTTGGGGGTTTGAAGAACCTTCAAGTTTTAGGGGTATTTCGTAATAAAAGATGTTCATTCAAGAACATGTTTTACTCAAAATTACTACCACCTAACTACCATCAAAGAGTGGATTAAATGCTTTCTAGAACGGTTGGTCGTGATGATCTCACTTTCTCAATCTCCAGAAGGTAAGCATCAATGAAGTCTCGTGGACTGTCTGGATCCAGAGTTTCTCTGTGTGCTTTGACTGCTTCCCTGAAGAAACCCTTCAACTCTTTGCCGTTCTGATAGATTTTCTGGTGTGGACCTGGGAAATGTTTGATGATGGGAAACAAGTTAAACACCTGAAAAAGACAAAGGATGCCGATAGAAGGATTAACAGTAGAAGTTTAGGGTGTGTTCGCACTGGTAGTTCGGTTCGCTTGGTTTGTTTGGTCTGGAAATTTAGATAAACATTCACATTTGCATTTTAGATTTCCATCTTTTCAGCGTCTCGCTCCGAAGGGTTCAGACAGCAGCATTCACACTTATTCGAATGAGCCTCACCGACAGATTGAGTGTACCAGATTTTGTTTTAATCGAACCAAACATGCCAAATGTAAATACACCCTTGGTTTTAACCTGCTCCAAAACACGTACCTAGACATTTTTTGTAATTCTGAAGACATGTCCTGCATCCTAAATCGCACACTCTAAGAGTAGGTACTCTCTTTTGAGTAATTACTTTGAGAGCATTAAAAAAAGTACTCTCCCAAAGTCTCTTGGGATAGCAAAGTGTCCATTGGATGCACACTTCAGAATCTAGTTGGAAATAATAGGTCACTCAGGCCATTTTTAACAATACTGTGAATTCGACATACAGTTTTCACAAACTATTAGTGGAAAGTATGAAATCTGAATGCAGCCCTTTATTTCTTCTTCTCCTTTAGTTGACTTTAAGAAGCGTTTGAGGTGGACCTCCAGGATTAGGATTTGACATCTCTGATCAAGTAGTTCCCTTTGTGACACACAGCCTTATTGGACAATTAAATTGAGTGTTGATGCTAATACAACAACCTTGATGTAGGGTGTGGGTGATGAGAATGGCAGCAATGTACCACAATAAAGCAACAGTAGCACTAACTTTTAGAAACCTGATGTTTTGATGGGACATGAGTGACTGCTGGTAAAATCCGCTAACGTTTTTGCAAGAGTAACAATGCAACCTATGGTTTCGACAACCTATGAGAATCAAGTGTGCTGCACAAATCCTGAATGGCAACAACCGTTACTGGCATATTTCGCCTTAATTTGTCTACAGCGGGCGGAAGGAAGTAGACAGACAGTCCTTCTTTTTAACAGTCTAAGATGGGAAAGTAGACAGTAGAGCAAGATCAAGTTGGATACTAGGACAGTGTTTAGTTAAAACATTATTAGCATTCATTCATACCTGCCCAGTAAGTGACCCTGCATGATTGATATTCTCCTTAAGGATTTCCAGAAGGTAAGCGAAGCGCTTGTTTTCATAGTCAAACCGATCTCCCATGACGATGGAACAGATAATGTTGGAAACAGCATTATGTATTGCATGTTGGGGGTCGGAAGGCTTGCCTTCAACAAAGAAAACCATGTGTTAGTTTTTGTCAAGTGGTGCATTATTAAAAGTTTTAAAAGAATATTCACAAGTTGAAATTATAGCTAGCTTGCTGAACGACACATCTGGATTAATGGCATTTAAAGCCAACCTGAATACTAAGGCACAATGAGATGTTGCAATTGAATGTTTTGGCTAAGCATTCATGTCCACATGATTGCGTAACATAGCGTGTTTAAAGTTTGTTTAAAACTCGGACTCAAACACAAGATTGAGAAACACTATATTCCTTTGTAGAAAGAAACCGCATCTACGAGGATTTCCAGTCAGGATTTAGACCATATCATAGTACTGAGACTGCTCTCATTAGAGTTACAAATGATTTTCTCTTATCATCCGATCGTGGTTGTATCTCTCTGTTAGTGTTACTGGACCTTAGTGCTGCATTTGATACAATCGACCACAAAATCCTTCTAAATAGACTTGAAAACTTTGTTGGCATTAGTGGAATTGCATTAGCCTGGTTCAAATCATACTTATCTGACCGTTATCAGTTTGTAGCAGTAAATGAGGAGATGTCATATCGATCACGGGTTCAGTATGGAGTTCCTCAGGGTTCAGTACTAGGACCATTGCTTTTCACCCTGTACATGCTTCCTTTGGGTGCAATTATTAGGAAGCATAGCATTACGCTGATGATACCCAGCTCTATATTTCTTCTCATCCTGATGAAACGTACCAATTCACTAAATTAAGCCAACTTGAATACTAAGACACAATGAAATTCTGCAATCGAAATGTTTTGGCTAAGCATTCATGTCCACATGCTTGCGTAATATAGCGTGTTTAAAGTTTGTTTAAAACTCTGACTCAAACACAAGGTGGCACAAGACAGAGAACAATACCTCTAAACATTTAAAACATTCACAGACTAAAATCTTCAACAACCTTCTGATTTGAGCAATTCAGGAATCAGGTAACTGCTTTCCTCTATCACGCGTTTCTCCATAGACTTCTTTCCCAGGCCAAAGTTCCTGAGTGTGTGCAGAGCAAACCGTCTCTGCTGCTTCCAGAGCTGACCAAATGGGACCATTATTATACCTGATGGAAAGAGAACAGACCTTCAGAGTTACAAGGAAATACATAGACAAGTGACAAGAAATAAAGACAGACAATTTAAACGGATGCATACGACTACAAGCCCTATACATCTCAAACAATATAGTCTACCAAGTCAATCTTGGTCTCATCAGCTGGTAGGATTCCCAGGTCTAGACTAGCAGTAGAATTAAACTGGCTGGTTGCTCCACTGATCAAGATGAGCTTGTCCATTTCCTTTTCATCAAAACTCAGATTTACTAGTACCCTACCACTACAACACAAACATCTTCAAATTAATTATAAACCATTACTGACCATATCCATTAGAGATCCAGTTTGGAAGTGGCAAAAGGGGCCTTCCTGAAAAAGATGAACCATTTTGGACCAGGGCTTCCTTCGTGACCTGGATTGTATTGAGGATTATCCCTGGCTTCCTTCCAAGGTACACAGTGGTCATCTCTCCATACTTGGGCATCTGCTCGGAGAAGATTTCACTTCAACACAACTAAAGTGGTTTAGACGTCATCTCACTTGTGACCAAAGTCAATATAGCACAAGGAGAACACAAGACACCTTTGCACAAAAACAAAGCTTCTATAATAATAATAAGTTCAACGCAAAGACTCACTGATCTCAGAAACTCCATTGGGTTCTTCATAAAATAGGGTATGGTACCCACAAAAGGCAGAGGTCTTGGACCAGGAGGAGTTTGACTTCTGTAGGAATTAATCCTGATGATCTCGAATAAAACCAGAAAGATCAAGCCCAGAAACAGAGCCAGACCTATGGAGGCCAGGTCTAACTTCATGAGAGTAGCCCACATTATCACAGACTTCTTTCAAAACGAACAAGCGCAGCAGATGACCTGTGAGCTTTATACAAGCAGAAGAGGGAGGAGACTGTGGGAGAGTTTACCTCGGGTAATCCTTTGATTAATGATTGAAAATGATTAATACCGCTCCTGCATCTTAATATATCAATGAATGAATGAATGAATGAGATGAATAGCTTATATAACAGCCATGTTCCACATAATAAAAAAATATTACCTTATATTCCCAAACTTGATTGTGCTGAATTTAAAAATATCAACAACAAAAAAATGTTGTCCAGTCCCCCCCCCCCCCCCACAAAATGTATAACTTATGTCACACTCTGCAAATTCGTGGACAAAAACAACTTTACATAAATGCAAGTTTATAAGGCTGTAATTCCTGAGCTGAGCACAATAATTCTCATTAAAACAGATGGTGTGAAAAAAACGTAACCTAATCTGTATATATCTCAAAGAAAGAGCACAAGACACCATGAATCAGCAAATATGACGCAAAGCGGTGTAATCTATGAACATTCAAACAGGTTTTTTAGAAAAAAAACACTGCCGTTTCCCATTTCCTTCCCTTCCCCGGAGGGAATGGATTAAAGTTCACAGAGGTTTCCAAATACTGGTTTGCTGCACTAGAAGAAACGGGATAAATGCAGTAAATAAATGATTGACTAACTTTAAGATGTCTAATCAGAAAATAAAAGATTGTTCCTCATTAATAACATGACGCACGATGTGTAAAAGTTCAGCAGAACAGTATGACTAGAACAAATTAGTTTGATCAGTCAAAATGATTAAATGAATGATGAAACCACAAGCAATACATCAATTACACAACTGTGGGATTTTATATTTGGTATTATTTAAAATATTTGGGAATGTAATATCATGGCTGATGATTTTTTTAAATATTTCTTTATTTTACAGTATATTATGCTATAGAATATAGTAATCACTCAGATATTCCGGTATTTATCAAACATCTGTATCTGATGCATCCTCATGCAATAGCTACCATATTTTATTTTCCATAGCAATTTATGGTATTGGTCTTGTATTGAGAATGTGTTGTGACCTTGTATTGGTCACAACACACTCTGGTCTTGGTCTTGTCTTGGTCTCAACACACTCTGGTTTTGGTCTGGTCTTGTTCTTGGTCTCATCACACACTGTTCTTGGTCTTGCATTGGTCTCAGCACACTCTGGTCTTGGTCTGATTTTGGTCTCAACACACTCTGGTCTTGTATTGGTCTCAGCACACTCTGGTCTTGGTCTTGTATTGGTCTCAACACACTCTGGTCTTGGTCTGAACACACTCTGGTCTTGTATTGGTCTCAACACTCTGGTTTTGGTCTTGTATTGGTCTCAACACATTCTGGTCTAGGTATCAGCACACTCTGGTCTTGGTCTTGTACTGGTCTCAACACGGTCTGGTCTCGGTCTCAACACACTCTGGTCTTGTATTGGTCTCATTACACTCTGGTCTTGGTCTTGTATTGGTCTCAACACACTCTGGTCTTGGTCTGAACACACTCTGGTCTTGTATTGGTCTCAACACTCTGGTTTTGGTCTTGTATTGGTCTCAACACATTCTGGTCTAGGTATCAGCACACTCTGGTCTTGGTCTTGTACTGGTCTCAACACGGTCTGGTCTCGGTCTCAACACACTCTGGTCTTGTATTGGTCTCATTACACTCTGGTCTTGGTCTTGTATTGGTCTCAACACACTCTGGTCTTGGTCTGAACACACTCTGGTCTTGTATTGGTCTCAACACTCTGGTTTTGGTCTTGTATTGGTCTCAACACATTCTGGTCTAGGTATCAGCACACTCTGGTCTTGGTCTTGTACTGGTCTCAACACGGTCTGGTCTCGGTCTCAACACACTCTGGTCTTGTATTGGTCTCATTACACTCTGGTCTTAGTGTGGTCTTGGTCTTAACATGCTCTTGTCTTGGTGTCCAACGCAGTCTGGTCTTGGTCTGAACCCACTTTTGTCTTGTCCAAGTCAACATAGCATAAGCACAAGGAGAACAAAACTGAGACCAAGACACTTTTGCAAAAAGAGTTTGACTTCTGTAGGAATTAATCCTGATGATTAAGCCGAGAAACAGAGCCAGGTCTAACTTCATAACTAATGCTGCAAGGTTCTAAATATTCAGGACATAAAGGAGCTTATGTTTCTGTAAAACACAAATTTTCCTTTCATAAACATACTACCTAGATCTTAGGGAAGAAGTTAATTCACTACAAAGCAGAACAAGTTTATAAGTAAATAAATGACCAGCCCAAATCTCTCAACTGCATGCCAGTGGATAAGACAACACCCTAATCCTGTCTTTGTTAGGTCTGGAAAGGGTGTAACGGTGCAAGAAAAAAATTGTATCAAAGGTAAAGCACATGAGATTTCAGATTGTTGCATAGTCATGCAATATGTTATTTACATATTTTGAAGGAATAAAAAAAAAAAAACTAATACAAAATATATTAATATCTACTTATAAAAAAGGCAACACAGCAGCATGTTGGTTTGCTTTTTCTTTATTTTTTTGGTCTTTTCTTTATTTTTTTTCCTGCTATTTTTTGTCTGTTTTCTTCGTTTGCTATAGGGAAGATTTGGCACTACATAATTGTCTTATTGGGTTGTTATGTTTGTTTTTCCTATCTAAAGCCTTCGTCCTTATGCAAGCAAAATAGGAATACGGCTAATAAAAATAAAGTGAATACATTTTAAATCCTTATTTTACACATAAAATAAAAACACTTTTTTGGACCCCTTCAAAAATAGGGGTATTAAAATATTTGACATTTTGTATCACAAATCAATGTGATGAAACACAGAAATAAAAGCAAAATAAAACATAAAAACTGTACAAAAATGATAAAATCCATTTTAAAAAGTTTCCAAACGACCAAATGATGCAAAGTTAGTCTTTTTTTCTATAAGGACCTTGGGCATTGGTTTAGAAAGTGTCATTTCTTCATTTCTTCTGCTGAATGTAATTGAGATTGCCATGCCGGCCGTGTTGAATGAGCGGGTAATGTTGATTTGCCACCACAGAGCCTGTAAGAGGGGCAGAAATAGGCAGTTATGAGCGGCTATTCTATGGCTGGCAATTTTATTGATGTCCATGCATAACTTCTGATATTAATAAATTAATAAATTCTGCTGATATTATGCATCAAATAATTAGTTTCACATGAACAATGTCAGATCATAATCCAAAATAAGTAAAAAACAAAAAAACTATTCTACAAAGAAAATGAAATCACAACGGACAATTCAAATTTAGAAGATAATATAATAATCTTTCATTTCATAATGACTTTAAATTATTTAGTATTGCGACATTAAGTCAATAATTAATTCCTTATAAAATGATAAAAACAAAATTAAAAGGCAATTGTTGGTTTGTTTTGATTTATTTTTTCTCCCTGTTTTCTTGGTTCGCTGGTTTTTGGCACAGTATAATTGACTTCTTATATATTGGGTTGCTATGTTTAATTTTCATCTAAAGTCGCAAAACAAAACAGCAAACAAATAAATTTCATGTTGACAGTAATTGAAAATCCCATGGTTGCTTTGGACATGAAACACAGACATACAGTGGTACCTCGAGATACGAAATTAATCCGTTCCGAGGCGGCCTTCGTATAATGAGTTTTTCGTATCTTGGAACACATTTTACATGTAAAATGGCTAATCCGTTCCAAGCCCTCCAAAAACACCCCATTAAATTTCATAATAAAGCTAAATTGACCTATAAACAATGAAATAACGTAAAATGTCGAAGCTTACCTTTCGAGTGAGGCTATCTCCGAAAGTGGCGGCAGAGGAGGAGGAGGACAAACGGCAGATAACGTACGTACGTACACTTAACTTTACGAAAACACATAAAAATGTAAAGTTTGGGGTGCGGAGTGGCTGAGCTAAAGCACGCCAGCACGTACGTATAGAAGATGCATGATGGGAGGGATGCTGTCCAATTAGAGAGAAGGATCTCATGGCTTGGCTAGCATCAGGAACCAATGGGAGAGCAGGAGGATGGTGACGAGTCTACTATAACTAAGATGGCGGCGTGCGGCGCGAGTTTCAAAATTGTTATGGGGCGAATCTCGGACTTTCAGAAACCTTTCGTATCTTGAAAACTTTTCGTATGTAGAGCAGTAAAAATTTTAGTTTTTGCTTTCGTAACTTGGATTTTTCGTAAGTTGAGCCTTTCGTATCTTGAGGTACTACTGTATGTCTAAAGCTTGAATGTTTTATCTTCATCGTGACTTGAGAAGTGGTACCTTGTGAGATGAAGGGTTTGTTGGGCTGCTGCAGGTACGGTGGCAGACGGTAGGGCATGAAGGATGGAGACAGGGAATACGGAGCAGCGCCGCTGTGCTCCCAGGATCGAGAGCCCGGACTCACACCCCCAAACTGAGATGGGAAATTAGCATCTGAGGAGGAGAGAGAGAACATGAACTAACGGCTCTGTAATGGCAGAGATCAAAATAAACTGTCACTCAACCGTTACGAAACCACAAGCTTTCATTGCCGCCGCCTTCGTTTAAACTAGTAAAAGCTTGATGTGTTTGTAAGCAATATACAGTAATACCTTGAGATACAAGCATAATTCATTCCAGGACGAGCTCGAAACTCGAGCTGCTCGTATCTCAAATCATTTTTCCCATAAGAAATATCAGGAAACAAATTAATCCGTTCCAGCCCTCTAAAAAACTCCCGTATTAGTGCTAATAACAATGGAAAAACATGTTTTAATTGCTATAGAGACACACAAACACACACAATTATAGTATATAACGATTCCTGTGATATATTCCTGTGGTTTTAATTATGAGTTCTTACATTCGAGACAGACGAGACAGTAGCAGCATGTAAGGAGGGATAACAGATAATGCAAACAATACAGGAGTGTAGTGTTTCTTCCCGTGTTGTGTTGGATAAACTCAAAACCTCATATTTATTATTATTGAACACTCATAACTCGTGCTGCTCCCAGCTTACTCACTAAAATACTTACTAATAAAAAAATCATAATTGTAAGTGTAATACTAGCTTGCTTACTTCACTCGTCGCCCCCGGTAACCCCTACTGTAAAACCAAGATGGCCCTCTAGTGGAGATCATATGCAATTACTCCATAAATGTATATAACACACACCACAGGAAGACGCGCAAGGAAGTCAACGAACACTTGAAGTGAAGGAGTGAGGCGGCGTGGGCTCCGAGTGCTTGACCACCTCTTGCGTCTGCAAGCTACTTGTATCTCAAATCTTTACTCGTACAGTGGTACCTCGAGATACGAAATTAATCCGTTCCGAGGCGGCCTTCGTATAATGAGTTTTTCGTATCTTGGAACACATTTTACATGTAAAATGGCTAATCCGTTCCAAGCCCTCCAAAAACACCCCATTAAATTTCATAATAAAGCTAAATTGACCTATAAACAATGAAATAACTTAAAATGTCGAAGCTTACCTTTCGAGTGAGGCTATCTCTGAAAGTGGCGGCAGAGGAGGAGGACAAACGGCAGATAACGTACGTACACTTAACTTTACGAAAACACATAAAAAATGTAAAGTTTGGGGTGCGGAGTGGCTGAGCTAAAGCACGCCAGCACGTACGTATAGAAGATGCATGATGGGAGGGATGCTGTCCAATTAGAGAGAAGGATCTCATGGCTTGGCTAGCATCAGGAACCAATGGGAGAGCAGGAGGATGGTGGCGAGTCTACTATAACTAAGATGGCAGCATGCGGCGCGAGTTTCAAAATTGTTATGGGGCGAATCTCGGACTTTCAGAAACCTTTCGTATCTTGAAAACTTTTTGTATGTAGAGCAGTAAAAAATTTCATCTTTGCTTTCGTAACTTGGATTTTTCGTAAGTTGAGCCTTTCGTATCTTGAGGTACTACTGTATTTCAAAGCAAAACATTTGCTGGAAGGCTTGCTCGTATGTCAGGACGCTCGTATCTCAAGGTATTACTGAACATCATTTACTAACCCTAACACAAGGGAAAGCATGGCTTTATTACATGTGATTTCAAAGGGTTAGAGGTTTTTACTAGCAGTTCAGTGAAGTGAAACCCAGTCACCCGTGAACCCGATTCACCCGAGCGACTCACCTGAGCTCACACACACCACCTGCTCTCAACAAACACACACCAAACTGGTTCATCACATCAGAAATAATAGTCACACATGCTGGATGAAAGTCCTTTAGGTTATGATAGTACAGGTTCATATTTTCCTTGATTACATGAGTTTTTGGATGAAATAATAATCCTGACATTTCAACTAGTCATTGCATTTTGATTACATATTAGAAGAAATTACAATTTTAGCTCTTACATTTTATAAAAAGTTATAAAACGTTTCTAAACTACACCGCCCTTATCAATATTTTAGTTATAATTTTTGCTTGTTTACTTAGTAAAAAGTTCTTGCTATAATTATTTATTAAATACGTATTATCTGATATTTATTTGTAAAATCAAATTATATAATACAAATAATAAGAAGAAAATATTTACGATTGTCTCTAGCCATTTAAATTACTATTTTGATTTTTATTACAGTAAAGATAATTCGATTGTTTCAATTAAGTACAACTAATTACTCTATTCACATTACAATGTCACACTGTAAAAAGGGTCCAAAAATAAGATTTTTTTTTTTTGCCTTTTTGATTGTGAGGATGAAATGTTACCCTGACATTTAAAAATATTTAAAATTGGCTTCTTTAGAATAATTTTCACCGACAGACAAAATTACACCACAGGCATTTGCTAATAAAATAAATCAGGTCATTTTTTATGATAATTATTACTGTCTCTTTCAATTTCATAAAACCATTTAGGAAAAACGTACACACAGACATCCGCTCTATTCCAAAAACGTTTAGATTTTAGGATTTAAGGCATTACAAAAATAATTATGCAGTCGTATTGTATCCATTGTAATGTCTAAAATCTCAAAATACACTATGTATATATATTAAATGTTTTTTTATGTAAAGCACTTTGAATTATCATTACTGTGCCTTGCCTATAAATAAAAATAATTAGTATAGTTATAAATTAGTGAACGCATTAAAAATAGACAATGTACCTAATATTATGTGTTATTTAGATAATTATCGGATAATACGGTCAGCTAAAGCTGCTTATAGTGTAAACTCTTGACACAATTATTGAACTGGCTTGAGCTGAACAATGAACTTCTGGTCATTTGCGTCATTGATTACGTTCATTAGTTTCCATTGGTGCTGCTGACGCATGCCGTGAGAACCACGTGTGTGTACCTGTCTTGTTTACTGTGCCATTTCCCACTAGTTGTCCCGGATTGAGATGGTGATTGTGCCAGGGGTGCCCCCTCTCTCTGCCCGGCCCGCCCACTCCACCAGCCAACCGCCCCCCCGACGGCTGAGCGAAGATGATGCTGGGGTCGTTCAGGTTCATGGGGGCGGGATTCACCGCCTGCCCGCCACCGTTTGCGCCGCCGCCGCCTCTGACGGCAAACTTCAGGCCCGGAGAGGACGGGTGGCCGGAGGCGGCGGGCGCCCCGGAGCCCTGGATGAGCGGGCCGTGGATGGGCCAGGAGGCTGAGGTCAGGGGCGGCTGCTGGGGGTGCGCGGGCAGGAGCCCCAGTGCGGAGAGACCAGCGTGGTACTGGCTCGGGTGAGAGTGAGGAAAGCTGAAGATGGGAAGCTGGACCTGGGGAACCTGCTGCTGCGGCTGGGAGGGTTTGGACAGGCCGGCGGAGGTAGAGGATGCAGAGGAAGGCTTGCTGTTCTGGGGAGAGACGGACGCCTGGCTGTACGGAGACGGCTGAGGCGAGTACGGAGGAGTCTGACGCGGATCAGACTGGATGGAAACACACAGAGGGAAAGAGTCAAGGGTCAGTCTGCACACAAACCATCATGAAAGAATGATGATACACGTTCTGTTATTGGAAAGGGATATTGAGATGGTGATTGTGCCAGGGGTGCCCGCTTTCTCTGGCCAGGCCGCCCACTCCACCAGCCTGTAGCTCAATCAGTTGAGCATTGGTGTTTGCAACGCCAAGGTCATGGGTTCGATTCACAAGGAAAGCAAGAACTGATTCAATGCGTTTCTTGAATGCAATGCGAGTCACTTTGGATAAAAGTGTCTGACAAATACATTAAAATGTAAAAAAAAAAAAATATATATATATATATATATATATATATATATATCAATCATCAATATTCAATATTTCTTCTACATTCACCATGATTTTCATATTAATAAGCTTT